>JAXDDW010000159.1:262500-377500 GCA_034670385.1 Hoplostethus mediterraneus | reverse complement strand
GTTAAGTGCTTAAAGTAATACTCTGCAACATTTTCATATAAACAAATGTCTATTTTGCTACACTCTCTGTCACCAATTGATAACACAATAATGATTCAACCACTTGAAAGCATTATCTTTTCCATTTGCTCTTGTAAACACCCGGTGTCAGGTAGGGCTTACCTGGGGGAAAAAATCCTCTGGTGTACAGGAAGTGATGCACTTTATGTTTCAACAGCAGCAACAGCGGTTTGTTTGGAATAAATAGAAGAAGAACTGGGTCATAACATGAGCAGCGATAGCCACCGTGACTGATAGAAAAGAGTGCCACCTACGGAAACTCAACTTGGAGTGTGAAAAAGTGCAGTGAACAAAAGATGCTTCTAGCACCAGAGGAGCTGAAGAGTGCGGTGTCGAAACTGAGGCAATTAGGACAGCATCTTAATTTAAAGCCAAGAAATCCTACTGTCCTTAGCATGAGCATGTCTGGGCACCTGTAAAACATATGGGCCCTTTGTTCAGAAAATACTGAGGGGATGAAACTGGCCAAAGAGTGGGTTCCCTATTTGGTTGCGTCCTCTGTGCCAGACACAACATTTGTGAATTTAGCAGCATCAAACATTTTAGAAAAGAAGACACATTAAAACAGACAATAGTCAATAACCAGCTGAAGATTTTTTGGACATTCTATAAGGACGCGAAACCCCACAGCCAGCTCATGGCTTTGAGCATGAAATAGACTGCCAGGAGATGAGTGATATGGGAGACGCCAGCACACTTCATCCAAAATGAAAAGGAAATCATTTGAGAGGATCTTTGAGTGTGCCCCCGAAACAAGCCTTATGGTCGTCAAGGCCAACCTGGTTTGAGGAACAAAGAGGGCATCGAATATGAGATGGAGAATGGAGATGAAAGCGTGTGTGCACAGTTTAAACCTTTTGCTATGTAAAATTGGTGCTGGTACTGTCAAAACGAAATGGAAAAATGAACCAGCCCTCTATAAACCAATCAATCAGGCAGCAGAAGATGCCTCACATAGCGGCACCATCCGTGAACGCTACAATGGCCTGGCTAAGCGCCTATCCTCGAAATGCCTTGATGAACAGCCCTTGATGAACTTCATGAACTATGTGAACCATAAATGAGACTGCACCATCATCGGACTCATAGAACCATTTGTCATGAGGCAAGAGGGTCGGAGGCAATGTCAGAGAGGCAGCCAACTGAAAAGACTTTTACCCTCAATACTCACCCCAGGTTGTACGGGAAGGAAGAAGAGTCTCTCTGCCAGCAGTTTGGCATTGACAATCCATCTATCTCGGCGTTTAGGGAGTACCAAGACGATCATGGTGAAATAATCCCACATGGACTGAAAGACGTCTTGGTTGCAGTCAACACCATGAGATCTGCAAACGGAGCGTCTCTTTGCACCTCTACCATCTCCTCGCCTTGTTGGATCTCCGCTGACTTAGTTCAACCCTATTCCCATGTGTGGTCGTGGATTTGAAAAGGACACGGGACTGCCTTAGACCAGCAAGAAGTAAAGAGAAGGAGGAGCGCTTTTTTTTAGCTGTTTTGGATAACTAAACAGAAAGGCACAGTATTTATTGCCTTTCTCTGCTGTGTTTTGACTCAATGACACTGATGATGAGGACGGTGATGTGATTGATGATGACGATAGACCTAACCACACAAACAGACGTAGTTGGCATGTCAGTGTAATGCTTTATTGCTCTCTGGAATATTATGGATATGCTAAAATATGGAGACTGTAAGCCCCACAGCTAAGAATGTGAGCGTGTTTGTGTTGTGTAGTTATGTGTTGAGCAGGCTCTGGGCCAATGAAAAAGCCAATGAAATTAAAAAGTCCCAATATTATGGACATGATGTGATTCTTACGCTTTCATTATATACTGCGGTTAAGTGACATTATTGTTTGATTTTCAGCCCAATGACACTGTTCAATGAGCACTCCCCAACTCGCTGGATCTGTCAACACTTGGTGTTCATAAAACTCGTAACTTACAAATGAAGCACTGACGGTGGGTATGTATGTATGTTATTTTCAGAGAGTTTTGCGTGTGTTAACCAACTTGGAACTTGGAAGCGGACACTTGTTGGCTAGTCCAGTTGAGTCTAGTCCATCTAACTCCTTGTCCTATGTGCTGATGATGAAAAATGGACCAGTCACCCATTGTATAATAAAGTGCAACAGAATGCAAGACAGTGGTTTCTAATTTTGTTTGTCAGGGGACCCATATTCTGAAAGCAATTTTCTCTTGCAGCCCGCAAGAAATAGTTTCAAAGCCACTGCAAAGAATAAACTTTCAAAATGTAGTTTTAGACTACCAGTCTATCTCAGTTTGGGTGAGTTTGGAGGGGTTTACATGTGCCAAACAGCTTGGAACTTGGAAACAGCGCTTCTAAATGGCAAGTCCAGTCGAGTGTAGGTCATCTAACTCCTTGTCCCACATGCTGACTAAACTTGTTTCTCAGGGGATCCATATAATTAATTTTATGGCCTTCAAAAATGATTTCATACATTAATACTAAAGCTACACTAACAAAATGAACCCTTGTTTAGGCTACAGATCTACTATCCTACAGCATGTTTTTTTATTCTATATTGGGGGAGTGATGGGGCTTTGCATGAGTGCTGAACATCCTGGAACTTGGAAACGAACACTAGTCCAACAGCCTAGTACCACCAGGCTCCCCATGTTATTAGCTCTGACAAGCTATTTGCTCAACCATGGTGTGACACAGAATAAGGCAGGGGTTTCCAAGTCATTTTTCGTGTGGGACCCAGAAATTTTGAGAAGATATTTGGGAAGATTAATCTAGTGCATAACCAGATTTTATTTTTTACAGCCTACGTTACATTGAAAATACATGGGATGACTCTTTGCAACATAACATTGCACCAGCTTTGGAAACCTATTAGCAACTGAATCATTTTTGAGATCTTGCAGTTCTTTGGTCTGAACCATATTGGAAAGGTTTACTTTGTTGCATTTTTGTATCTGCTTTGTTTAGGTTCATGCTGCCCAATTACAAGAGAACCAAGGGCTTGTAAACAAAAGTCACATGACAAGCAGCTGGTTTATCGGACAGAGTTTAGGTAACCTGGCGGGACCACAGGTTACCTAGAGTGTGGCTGACTGCATTCATAGGTGCCAAAGAATCATGAGTAACTGCTGGCTATCAGATGTCAACATCCGTCTCCTTATACCCACAATCCCTTGCGGTTTGGGGTCATTTCCTGTAGTTGGTTCAAATTACATTCTCACTCTAAACGACCTGCAGTTTACTTGGAAGAGGACTGAGACTTTCAGGGCGATCTCTGTGTTTTTATTTGGTGCCACCCGAGTTCGAATGGCGTTGTTCTCACCCGATCAAACGAACAAACAAACTAAATGAGAAAAAGCTCAAGTTTGAATGAACAGCTCCAAACGTGCTTGACGTGCCCTTATACCTGCTCAGCAATGCAAAAACTTAACAGCAGGAACCACCTGAGCAATGAAACAGAAAAATGACTTCAGAGTTCATCTCCTGTCCAGACAAATGGATTGCTGGTACACAAGTGGATAGTATATCACTCGTTTGTAGGTATTTTTGGTTGACACTAGCCTGGTCATGATCTTTGACCTTTTAAACACATTTGCCTATATAATAATAAGTACTATACAGCAAGTTTCCTGCCCCGATTGAGTTAAGAGCACATGTCTGTGATAAATAAAATATCTCCATATTAATCTTTAAGGTTGTTTTGTTTTGTCATTTTTGGAAAAAGTGAAAAATATTTGGGTTGTAGTGAGCCAAAGCACACAGGTGGTTAAAATGTTTTACCTCTTTTTAAAGAAGGTTTTCTGGCAACTAAACGTTTATATGAGGGGAGTTGTGCTGATTGATTAACCACTAGTATTGATATCTCCTCTTTTCAACACCTGGTAATGATAATGGTTCTCAGAGAAAGGCATCCTGGCTGACTGTGTTGAGGGGGGGGGGGTGTATCTCTAGTATCTATCAACCTCTGTGTGTGGTCATGAAAGCATGTATGAGAGACAGACAGAGTGAGGGAGACCGAAAGGAAGAGAGAGAGAGAGTTTATTCTTTAACTTTGTTGAGAGGCTCAGATGAGGCTGAATAAAATCTGGAGCAGTGTGATCTGAGACTGTAGAAAAATAACCCAATAACCTAACAAAGTAGATTTGAAATGGGTTCAAAGTAAAGCAAAGTAAACTGCATGATGTGCACAAAATAAACAACATAATCCAAGCGCCCCTTGTTTTTTTTTTTACATATGGAGGTATTAAAGTTGTGATCAAAAAAGCCATCAAGGTTCCCTATAATGACGTCATGCTCCTATCTTGAATATATACCACAGCAGCCTGTATCAGTGGTTTAGGTTTTGTTTATTTGCACATACAATTAACAAAGCTGATAAAAGAAAGAAGAAATACAAATTGTATGGATGAGACAAAGAAACCCTAAGCAGCTCATCCCCAAAGAGGAAAAAAAAAGAGGAAATCTAGATTAAAAAATGGAAAAAGAAGACTTTCTTGTGTTTTTAATCCTCTGTGGTGTAATCCTACTGCAGTTTGTCTGTGTGTCTGTTCTATACACTTGCATGAAAAACCTGTCAGATGGTAATTCTCTCTAATCAGTCTCTGCAGCTTGTTCTTTCTCCACTGTAGTAGAAATGAATGGACATATTTTAACCCAAAACTTGCATCCTTCAATTAAATGATTTCCAGATCAGCCTTTGCGCCATCAGACAGCTGAAAAGCCTTTCGTCTGAGAGGGGAACAAAAACTGTGACTTTTGAACGATTTGTCCATGAGGCTGAAGCAGTAGTGCAGCAGTCATTCAATGTAAAAACTAAAACTGAAACTTGTGCGATGGTTAAACCTGCACTGAAAATGTTCTCAGCTGCTATGTTGCCAAGGCTTGGAGATGTTGAACCCTGTAGAAAAATACCCCCCTCCTGATCTGTACATTTAGACTGTAACCTGGTCTGTGTGCTTTACAACTCATACGTCTACGGTGCCACTGAGGAACCACTGGCTTCGAGTTTAGACACAAAACACACACACACACACACGTTCTAACAAAAGAGTGTACCCAAACTCCAACACTGACACTCACACACTTTGAGGAGCACACAAGTATGAGTGCACAATTATGCACCACCCTCCTACTCACACACACACACACACACACACACACACCTACACACCTACATGCATGCTGGGAAAGACATACACAGCTGTGAACGTAGGTGTCATACGCTCCGTGCCAGATAAAACTGTTCTGTTTTTCTTTTAGCAGCTATTGGCGCAGCCACATGATAAAATTCCTCCCTAACATCTGTCAAGGAAATCCAAGAGTGCATTTGCTAAAATGTTAAACACCGGTCAGCTCAGCCAAGCCAGATCTGATAGCAATAAAGATCCTGCAAAAGAGGTTTGGAAAAAGATGTAGCAAAAAAAAATTCAGCAAAGGAAAGAAGGATCCAGGGTTAGAGGGTAGCAGGACACATGAAATGGGATTACTTTAATCAGATTACAAAACCAGTACAATTCATGCAAAAGAATTGGAATTGGATGACAAATCAAAAATATGTGGAAATTGTAAGAATGTAGATGTTATCTAACGTAATTGATTACAGTTGAAATAGTAATCAATTTCAATTGAAATTATAATAATTTACTTAAAAAAACTGTAATGCACTATATTACTGAAGAAAATACATTGGATATACATTAAATACATACATTGGAAGTTTTAATTATGTGATCATCAAAATGCAGCATTGCAGGAAATGGGAGGAGGAGGGAGGTTGGTGATGTGTGTGTGTGTATGTGTATTGTGTATTTGGCGGGGGGCATATATTGTATGTGTGTGTGTGTGTGTGTGTGTGTGTGTGTGTGTGTGTGTGTGTAGCTGAGTAACCGTGGACAAGGTTCTACAGACCTGGAGCTCTCCGGGGGAACACAAACCTTCCAGGGGTGTACACTCCTCTCATGGGGCTCACACACACACACACACACACACACACACACACACACACACACACACACACATATACACACACACACACAAATGCTTATTGCAAGCCTTCCCGAAACATCATTGTTAAATCATGTAATGGGGGCAACCATTAAAGTTGTGTTCAATGAAGTTAAACCCTGTTAAACAACCATACTTTTTTTAAGCGTATAACATGGAAGGCATGTGTTTCTGATTACATCTGGGGGGGAAACACAATAGCCCTCTTCAACCGGGTTCTTGATCCTGTTCAGTCAGATTCGGCCTGACACTTTGCCACAATCCCCGGCCACAAACAGTGACAACGAAACCCGATCCCATAAACAATCCATGTTTCTGCTTTACTACACATTTCTGGGCTTCAGAAGGGGCTCCGCAGAGTTCACTAGAACGTAATCTGATTATGGGTTCTGCAGGCCAATGGCCAGGGGGACGACCATGGCTTAGGGCCAATAGTACTGTATTATAGGATAATATGGAAAGTTCATTTACAACATACTATACATTCATTTTGAAGATACATTGCATGAAGTTCATAAATCATTATCTCTAAACTGTAGAGGATCCAGTATGTAAAAGTGCTGTCATTATATCAACCAAGGGCTAAAGTCACCTTTAAAAGTAAACTAATTTGTTTTCCTTTTTGCACTTTCAATATCATTTGTGCTTTTATTTTGTTAGGAGGTGTCACTTTTTTTCAAACAGTGGATATCTCATATTGGAATGAAACTCTCCATTATATTGCTGTTAAAACCACATATCTCTGAAAAGTGAGCTCATCAGTAATTAAGAAAAGTTTTCTGCTTTTCACATTGATAGCAATGCATGTTGTTAAATCAAAGACTGTTGAATGGTTTTCCAAGGCACTGTGCGCATCGAGTTTACCCAGCGCAAAAACAAACCTGCAATCTTTCAATTCAAGTAAGAAAAACTTCAAAAGACTCAAAGTGAAGTTACAAGGTTTTCATCTGACAACAGTACCATTATAACCAACAACAGCCTAGTTTACAGTCCGTTATGTTTCTCCTTAAAACAGTCCCATTCCGTGATAGGAGGAACTGTAGAAAAAAAATACAAGAAAGCATACCATGAAGTCAATTTCCCCATTATGTTTCATTTCCTGTCGAGCAAACACACTTTTTTCGCCATCATAAATCATAGGAAATATCAGTCACCATAAATCATACGTGGAGATTTAAATCAGCTGTTTGTATAATCCAGTGCCTGTATCTCAGATGGGCTAATGTGTGGAAATGTGTGATAATTAAAGCCAGGCGCTCTCTCTCTGTGGGGAATAGTGTTTCCCAATGTCTATTTAACAACACTCCCCTCGGTACCTCCTTTGACTTGTTACAACTCTGGTTACATGGCTGCAGTAGCTGTAATGAATTTTGATTTGCAGGCCTGGTTGTTCTAGTCACCTTGATTGAGGCTTTTCAGTGACCAAAATTTGGCTCTTGGAAGGATTTTGAAAAAAGGCGCCGTGTTTGAAATGCATCAAGCTTGTTTCTTTTAATTAATAAAAAGTGTGTTCAAAAGGAAAAGCATGATTGCCGTCTCTCTGGGGTATTTAGCTTTTAATCAAATGCTTGGTTTATTTCTTTTATGTAAAAATACCAGTCATGGTCAGTCTAAATCACAAAGTGGGGCAGCAATAGAGAAAAGCATCCCGCCGCCCTAATTGAACCCCCGTAGATTCGCTCTACTTGCTCAAGTTAAATTCTGGTTTCGAACACTTGAACATGAACACTTCTCCACACACATCAAGTGACGAATCGAAACTTTAAAAGCAAAATACAAACTGGCTCCTAAACAGCAGTGAGCAAGCGCTATGTCCAGAGAAAGCTGAACTCACCGATGTTAGATCTTTTGTCTCTCGTCCCTTTGGTAACCTTTGGTATAACGCATCACAGGATGGTAAACCTGTAAACATGGACGTGCTGTGTGCAGTTTACTGATGTCACGTTATATGATTACTATGTGTTAAAATGTTTCATTTCAAAAGTACCTGCTGCCATTTGGGGCCACTAATGTGTTAAATTGCCAAGTGCAGCTTTAAACTTTGGGTTGAAAACCAAAAAGGGACTTATAAGCAGCCAGGACTGACAACAGGGACCCAAAATAGATTTCAAGGTGTATCTCTAGCTCTAGCTGTAGCTAATTTTGGCTATTTATTATGTTTAAAATAGGTACAGCAAGGTTCATGACCCCAGGGCCCTTGAAACCCCATTCAAAACCCATTTTGGACAACGGGGTGGTGTACTTAGTAAGGAGACTGTCCTTCAACAGTTACATTTTTAAGAGGTTGCCCAAAATACGTTTCCATGAGCCTTTGTCCCACAGAAAAACTATAAATTTGTCATTCACTCTCCAGTTGAAGAGATTAAAAACCCCTTGTTAAATGTGTTTCTTATCTGTGACTGGCATCCTGCTTGGCTTTGTCAAATTTAGGTTTGTCACGTTCAAGTGAATAGGGTGCTTCCCACATTTGGAAAGAATGAGTTGATTGCTAACAAGTCACAAATCACAAGACCCATAAATCACAACCTTTAAACAAACATATTTTTCATTTAATTCATAGCCATGATAAAGATAAACAAAATATGTATTTGAAGTTTATATCTCCTGAAGTAATACTCAAAACGTCATCAGCAATATGATTTAAAAGGCGTAGTTTCAATGTGGGTTTATGAGAAAAAGGGGATCTGTTGGTGCTGCATAACACAAACCTTCTGGACACTTGCAACAAGTGCTTTCCAAACTAAACTTGTGTCCCTGTGCACAAATGAGTTGCTGTGGGATTATAACAAAAAGTGAGCTCAACTGTGTTGATATTCCCAAGCTCCTGTCTCCGAAGTCTGTCTTAATACATCTATCCAGGCGCTAACTGCAACATTTCCTCAGATGGCCTGCATTTTGTACCGCTTAATCCGAGATTCCTGGTTGGGAGCTGCAAACTAGCAGCTAAATTCTTTAAAGTCTTTTTTTTTCTTCACTGCAGTCCTGCTCAGCCTCTCCCCACCTCTGCCTTAGGACTGTCAGTTCAGGTTGTGAGAGAGGGGGCAATACCGCTGGCATGCCTCAGCTTTGATTAAAGGAAATGGTTACATCACTCCGTCTCCAAGAGAAACAAGCCATTCGCTCGGCGCAGATGGCTTCATCCAATGGTTGAGGAGCTTTACAAGGGGAAGGCAGACAGGTGTGCTTGCTGCTGACTGTATGGAACACAGACAGAGGAGGAGAAGTCGTGCCAAAGAGTGACACTGTTGCTGCCGCTGTATATGTTACATAGCAACAATAAAGCTGCAGCCTTCTGTTCTGCTTTACAGATTGACAGGTTCTTCCCTCAAACCCTGTGTTCCTTCCACCTACAGCTAATCCTATAAGGCAGGGGTTCTTAAACTGCAGGTCACAATCCAAAACGGGCTGCGGGGTTGTGTCTGGTGGGTCACCAGATGTGTACTAGTGTGTTTTAACAAGCCTGCGTCCAATGGCACAACTGTTACTCAGTTTGGCTTCTGGGCTGAAAAGGTTTACGAGCCACTGATTTAAGGGGTAGGCCAATCTGATTCTGGTATGTTGGAAAACTTCATCAGACAGTTTCTACTTTTCAGCTACAGTTAAAGCTGCCCTAGGCAAGATTTCTATGTGAAATACACCTGTCTACATCACAAATTCTGGTGTCAGGTATGGACAGTTTTCACAGGAAGTCCTGAATCAAACTGTTGGATCATTCATGTTTGATCTCTTGCCTCTCTCGTCCCTTTGGTAAGCGATCAAAAACTGCTCATGGTAAACATGAACTAAACAGTTTACTGATGTCATGTTTCATGATTTCTGGGTATTGAAGTTCAAAGTTTTCAAACAGTTAGCTCAAGCTACCATGTGGAACCGCTAATGTGCAAAGTTGCCTAGAGCAGCTTTAGTAGCAGCAGGAAGAAGCCAGCATGTTTTCAGATATGATTCCAAGTGTCTGTTGAGGTTCAATAACAGAGTAAAATTAGAAGTGTCACAATGTCCCTTTAACTTCACCAACTCATTTTAATGACTTAATCATCTGTCCACCTCACAAGTTGAAAACTTCAGCTACCATTACAGCAACTTAAGCTAACTTCACTCATGAACTTGGCACTGGGGGAAATGAAGGTTAAACATCATTCCATTTCCAACACAGGCGGTCTTAGGTGAAATAGTGATTTGGCATCTGAAAAACGTACAAATTCTTTTGACGGTTTAGTCTAGAGTGCCTGGGGGGGCAGAGGCTCGGCCTGATAGTTTGGAGTTGGTTGCATTGCACCAGCAGATCTCAATCAATCAGACGTTTGTTATTGGAGAGTAGTTTATGCAATTTTCCCACGTTTGGAGCAGACAGATTAGCACTTCATCACTGGCCTGTATTTATACATCAGAAATTCTTCTCATGCTTTACAAAAAGTCACTCTTGGATAAGACATAACAAACACTACTCATCGTACATCCGAATGGGCAAAGGCACAATGGCAGATAAGTGCTGGAAAAAGGGCATTTTTGAGTATAATTCACTAATATTTCAATAGCATTTCTGTTACTTCAACTTTTTACACCGATCCAGAAATAGATACAATTCTGAAATGAAGAACAATATAACAGACAGTAAAAAAATCTGTTTAGTTCTAATATGAGAGCGGTCTTCAGTCTTTTGTATCAGGATATAAACACATTTCATTCAAAGTGTCTCTACTATCTGTATTCGTCTTTGGTCGGAAAATAGTTTTTTGTTCATCGCTAGCATCAACATGAAGCAGAAGAGTGGAGGCAATTAAAAAGCACCTCCAGTGGTCTGTAGAGGAGTTTATCTTGCTCTGGTTTGTCTGAAACAGTGTAATAACAGTCTTTGGTATGCAGTGTTAGTCCACTTAACTGGGAAGAGTAAACTTGTTGCATAGCGTTGAACATTCAATCTTTAGGTTTATTTATTGTCATTCGGAAAAGAGCTCTCTTAGGTAGTTAAGGACAGGTGGCCTCTTTCTCTGTCTCTCTCCTCTTTCTTCATCTCCCTCTCACAGTTCATCGCTACCTGCAACCACAGGACTCCACCACCATGTCCTCGTACTGCTTGTAGACAACGTTATTGGCAGAGTCGATGTAGAGGATGCTTATCGGGCTGAGGCGTGTCGGGACACAGCAGGTGGGCGGGGTCGACTCCGGGTCCATGGAGTTCATGAGGGTCTGTATGATGGCGTGGTTGGTCGGCTCAAGGTGTGAGCGGATGGGGAAGTCGCAGACGCCGTCGCAATGGAAGGCCTCGTACTCCAGCGGTGCGATGATCCAGTCGTCCCAGCCCATCTCCTTGAAGTTGACGTGGAGTTGTTTGCGGTGGCACCGCGGCCTCGTCTGCGTCTTGACCGCCTGGTGCGGCGGAAGAGACTGCGGCGGTGACTGTTGCAGTGTTTTTTTGGCCCCCCTCACAGCAGGAGCCCGGCGCATTCGCCGCTGAGTGAACAGGTACTCGTAGACGGTTTTGTTGTCATGGCCCGACCGCGCCTTGATCTCGTTGTAGAACAGGTCGCGCTTCTTGGTCTTGCCGAACGCGAGGAAAAACGCCTTCTCCTTGTTGGTCCTTCCGGGTCGGGCAAATCCAAGAGCCCGCAGGTCCACGGGGCGACCCCCTCGGTGCTCCAGGGCCTCCAGTTCAAAGCAGAGCTGCTGGGAGTGCTGGCTCTGCTGGCTTCTGAAACCCTTGAAGACTTTCCAGATGTCAAACACCTCCCACTTGCTGCTGATCCCACTTCCACCGGTTAGATCCTCCAAGGGCCTCGTCTGGAGCAGAACAGCCTTCTGTTTACCTGAAGCACAGGTGTACAGCTTGAGGCATGGGGACAAGCCTCCACCACCCCCACCTCCACCTCCACCAGCGGCTGTAGATCCCATTGCTGTGTTTGAGGCTTTGCGGGGGTCAGACAGGCGTTTCCTCAGGATGCGTAGTTCGGCCCCCAGGAGTCCGTCTCGTTCCAGAGAGCTGATGTTGAAGTGGTACTTCTGCCGTCTGAGCTGGGGCCCACGCTCATCTGAGACAGAGGATAGTGATAGAGGCAGGCATGCATGCATGGGTGAAACACACACAAACACACAGACACATAGAAACACACATACATGGAAATGAATGGATACACACACATGCACAGAGACACACGAGTATGAAGGCATACAAACAAAGACATATAGAAACATATACACAAATACACACACACCACAAACAGGAAGAGAGGGGGGTAAAACAGGAAAACACAGTCAAGGGCAAGAATAACAAAAACTTTGACACATTTCCTTACAGCACGCTAATCCCGCCTCTCAGGTGGACACACACACTGTCGCACACACACTCAGAAACACTTAACACACTCACACACACACACAATCATGCATACATATACGCCCAGATCAGGAGGCATACATGAATGAAATGGTGTGGTGTGTGAGGGAAACCAGTGAACTTTCACATCCAAATGGAATCCAGCAATGAAATCTACTAACACACACACACACACACACACACACACACACACACACACACACTTAGAGCAGCTCTCTTGTCTCCTCCCCTCGCGTCCTCTCACGTCATCTCCCCTCCTTCCCATCCAGGACCTTAGCATGCATTGAAAAGTACATTGGAACCAGACAGGGAGACCACATCGGACTGTAAACAGGCCTGTTATTATGGACCTGCAGCTCTTCAGCGCCGATAGACCCTGAACACATTTAGATGGCATCTGCTGCAGCGCGAACAGAACCGGAGACAACATGCACATCCTGGAGCTTCTACGTGGAACATCAGATTCAGATTCAAATTTCGTGGTGCAAACTGTCACGAATAACAACAATTTAAATGTACTTTCAGTGTCATGAGTTTGAGTTATCCTCATGACCCTTGTCATCCTTGTCATCACCTCGCTCTCGCTTTCAACTATACTGAGCAGAAATACCTGGAAATACTCTTTAAAAACACAAACAAACATTATAATTCTTAAAAAGAAAGGAGAAGTAGAGTCTGCAAACTTAGATGTGTTTCCTTGGTATAATTATCGTAAACAAATGAAAGCACGGTCAAGACAATTGGTACCCTCTTCCTGATTTGTGCCGTAAAGCAATCCAGCAGATTTCCCACAAAATCTGACCCAGTGGTATACAATGTAAAATGCAGTGTAGAGGTGGGTAGAGGCTGCCGGTCTTCTTTGTTTACGGTAATTATACAAAGGTCTTAAAATTGATGTGATAATGACTTGTTGATGTTAAAATGTTACACATAGCACCTTTAATAGCAACCATCAACCACCAGCAAAGACATCTCTGCTTTATTAGATGGTATAAATAGAGAATGACAGGAAGGATGGGAGAAATGGGGCATGACATGCGACAAAGTTTGCAAGCCCAACTTGAAGCCACAGCATCACAAATATACAGGATGCACCTCAACCTGACAGGACACCAGACGATTATGTGATCGTATCCAACATTAAATTGCTCTTCATCAAAAAGTCTCCAAACATCACTTGGTATTAAAAAAGTACATGATTCTTCTTTTCCCATTTGCTAAAGAGTTTCCACAACTAAGAGCAACTGCAGAGCCCTCGTTTTCAATAACCACCACAAATTGATCCATCCCACACAAATATGGCTGACTATTATGCTTTGAACTTCATGTTTAATTACTTCAAAGAATCAACAAAAACATTTAGTGGTTAGCTGCACTTGTTGAAAGAGGGTTGTGGAGAATTTGGCTATGTTCAAGCTGTGTGGTTAAGCAGCCCCAACCAGAGATAAAGAGAGACATAAGATGGGGAAACAAAACAGACATTTAGGGGAAGAGAGAAAGGAGGGAGGGAGGAAGCCAAGGGGATGTGGATGACAGAAGAGTTTATATTGAGAGATGAGGGAACAAAAGAAGAGGGTGTTCTACCGGTTCTTTTAGCAGTAGTGAAGCCAGAGGAAGAGATCGCCGTGCACTTTAAATGTTGTACTGTAATAATAAATATCTGAGTTCAATTGATTGCTTGCTGCTGTTCCTCGTGAAGACGCCAGTGAGCAAGAATGAAATCGCTGCCTATTCTGGGCTCTTATCCTTGATTGTTATAAATGTAGGTACTCTGTATCTGGCCATGCAATGGGGCTGCATGTTAGTAATAGTAGTATAGTAGTAGTAGTTAGTGGTGACTTACTTGAATTTGTAACATTCAAGTAAATTACTAGTTCAACTAATGAATCCTGATATGTTGAAGTGTTTCCTGCTGGGACTGTCAAAGTGACATGAGATGAGAATTATGTTGTTTTTTCAGCTGCCTGTATATATCACAAATCAACTAAAGAAAAGTAAATGAGAAAGGGGAGAGTTGTAATTATCCTCAACAAATGAGACCATGGTGGAGACGATTGGTAACCTTTATCTCACTCCAGTGCTAATGTTATTGCTAGTGTTACTCAAAATTAAGACCACATTTCCCATAAACCCTGTTTCGTCGTGTTTCAAAGAGTATGTTACTACACGCCCCCCCCCCCCCCCCCCCCCCCCCTCCTCCTCCTTGGTGTCGATCCACATGTGTTTGTTTTCTCTTTTGCTTCACTGAAGAGGATAAACATGTTGAAAGTGATTTTTCAATCTTTCTGTTTTGTGCTGTAAAGCAACCCGGCAGATTCCCCTCCAAATCCAACCCACACATTGTGAAATGCATTGTAGAGGCTGCCGGTCTTCTCGGTGATCGTCACATTTGTTTACGGTAATTATACGTACGTCTCAAAATGAATGTAGTAATGATTTCTTGATGTTAAAATGCTGAAATACTGCCACATCACTATTGGTTTTGAATTGATTGTCTTAGCTTTTGATATAAGGACAATATATGACAACTAGACATGAGTTTTAGTATCTGTGTTTACTGTGATTACTGTGTAACTGTAATGCAATGCGTTTTTTTACATTTTGTTTTATTTTCTATATTTTCAGCCAGATACCCTGTTATATGTAATCCATTAAACCTACTGCCTTCTTGTATGTGCCTTGCTCCAGTTTAGTCTTCAGAGCTTGTTTAGCAATGAATGTCAGCTAGCTAATAACAACAAACAGTTTGAGACTGAGCTACATGAGACCAGTCCAGATGCCTGAACATTGTAAAGGGTTGTGTTAGGTGGAGGAGAGGAGAGGTGAAGAGAGGGTGAAAGAAAAAAAGAAGAAAGAAAGAAAGAAAGAAAGAAAGAAAGAAAGAAAGAGACAGGGGAGGGAGAGAAAGAAGAGAGGTGAGAGTGTCGGGGGATCAGTTACACCTTCCCTCACCCCTTCACCAAGCGGAGGAGGTCACCGGCGATTTGCTGAGGACACACTAAACAAATAAAGCCCAAATTAAAAGTACATTAAGTGCTTGAAATGTAAACCTTTAGCGGGGCTAGAAATATTAAACTCTGGTCATTTAAACATCGTTTTAAACAGTTTTACACCGTAAAGATAACATTACACAGGGGGGCCACCCTACTTGTGGCTGTGAGGAGTGTTTATTTACTCTCCTGAGGCCGTATATCACTGAAACCAGTGGTGCTGCCGGTGGCTGACCAGATGGCTATAGCAGTACACACACACACACACAAATGTACAAGCACACACACACGCAAGTACACAAGTATAAATATACACAATACACAGCTGTGATAGGTTATGTGGCTGGCGATGCGTAGGTGTAGTATGAATCAAGGGTGGATAACGTTTTGTAAAATATCGACGACCGATGTTGTGAGAACACGTTGGCACGCACGAGACCCCAAAACATACTGGACTGACAGACGCCCTCAGATGCTCTTGCTTCTCTAACTGATCTTCTGTTATCTCACGGAGGCCGATATACAGACATTTAGACACCTTACAAGCTCCAGTCCTACTCTTAATCCCAACTCAGGTCAGGCCAAGTCGTATAGCCTTAGATCCATATCTGGCCCCGGACCCATATCCATCTATCTTTGCAAGCCACCTCCCACCAGCACCATCCCTCTCCTACCAGCCCAGGACTACAGATCCAACTCCAGTCCTCCCCCTCAGAGCAGCCTGATCCCCCGCCCTCAGATCTCTCTCCTATAGGCTCCAGACATTGGACATCTCCCCTAGCTCCAGCTCACCCTCCTCACCCTAACACTCTCCACCAAATTGCATCCCTAGATCAAGTCCCAGTCATCTTCCCTGTTCTCTCCCCTGTTGTATGCCTTGTTTTGTTATATTTAGTCCATTTGATTAACCCCATGGCATGATTATTCATTTACTTCCCTAAACAATTATTCAATCAATCAGTCCACATAGCTTTGGCCCCTTTGAGAAGCGTTGCCTGGCTTCCATATTATTTCTGACAGGGAGAAGTAAGTGCAATGGTGCGTTGGTATCTTTTAATTTTGAGGCAATGGATAAGGTTGGGATTGACTGCATCATGGGTACACTGTCAAAAAGAAGGGTTCTAGGCCTATGGGGTACCAGAAAGGGGTTCTTGTACCAACGATGCTTAGATCACGTTTCTGTCAAATTGTGGAAGTCATAAAGTTTTACTTTATTTTTTTAAGCAAAACACCATTTAGGCGAAAAATAAGTACACAGAATCACTTTTATAGAGAGTAGCTGCAGCAAAATCAATGTGGAATCAAGGAATAATGCTATCCGAAACAATACAGTTGGTCGTTATTATTGGCGAAGTGATGGATAAAACGTTGCCATTGCTTGCATCGTCTTAAGGACAAGCACAACAAGAGACGCAGAGACAACATCTGAGCGCGCACAGGCCGGAGACCGGAGAGAACCGGGAGAGAGAGAGAGGCTGTGTTACCTTGCCCTTTATCCACGAAGCTGGTGATGGTGTTGGCCAAGCCCGCCTCGTGCAGAGCGCTGCTGTTCAGTTCGCCGGTAGACAGAGACCAGTACAGCGACAGCATGTAGTCGTGAGGAATCACCAGCGGCTGCTTGTGATGCACCTTCCCGCTCGCCCGCTTTGCCCGGCAGCGCTTTGTTACTGGCGCCCCGCTGCGCCACCTGACCCGCGTGCTGCTGCTGCTGCTGCTGCTTCTGCGTCCCGGCGGCTCTGTGTGGAGGTCCGGCGCGCACCGGAGCCGCCGCTCCAGCTCTGGAGGCAGGTTTCCCGGAATTTTTCCCCGGTGGGCCACCACCTCCGATACCCGGTGTCCCGGCTCCTTTCCCCGCTGCCTGCGCGCTAAAAGCCGCGGGAGTGTGCGCTTTAATGTGAGCGTCCCCGTCGGGTGGCCAGGAGCGCGCAGCCTCTTTGCGCCCTAAACTGACAGCTCTGTCCCGCGCTTGCAGCAGCGGCTGTGTCCGGCTCCCCGTTGCAGCCCCGTTGCGCGGTATGTTTGCAGTAAGTTTGCTTTTAACTACCGTCGTCTCGCCCTTGATTAGCGGGGGGCCTGCACTAATGCGCGTGATCCTCGCCGGACTCCCCGGTGAGGGTTTCCAGGTCCCAGAAGCGGCCACCGGCTGCCTGCCCTTGACTAGTAAAGAAACACCGGCTCCACCACCGGTTCCTGCCCGAGATTGATCACCTTCCCCGCCGCCCGCCGTGCGCTCCGCTGCCTCTCCCCGCCGGTGGTGGTTCTCGGCCGGCCTGGTCCGGCTGAGTGAAGCGAGGACGGGATTCAGGTAAATGAGGGTCCAGCAGCACAGCAGCAGAGAGAGATGCTTCACAGCTTTCATCCTAAAGGCCTTTTGCCTTTTGCCAGGCCGTCATTGTAATAAACAAGACTGTTATTAACTAATTGACCTGCTTGGATAAATAAGGGAGAGAGAGGCGTCCTGCTTGGTCCGAGTCTTTCATCCTCTGAGTTTACCCTGCGCTCTATCCAGGGAGAAATGAAGAGAAAGCGCTTTTCCCGTTTGAAATAAGCAATAAATATATACAAGTTTGTAAAAACAAATATGTTGAGAATCACTGAGTATTATGTGATGAAGAAACAAACCCTGCAAACCCTTATTCTCCAATCCGTTATCTAGAAGAACCATAGTGCTGGAAAGATCCTGTCTCTGCTAGTAGTATAGAAATCCAAGAAAAGGCTTTTTTAGGGGGGTCGAGAGCGGAGAAAAAGTGGACTTGCATTAAACACTCCACGGTACTATTCTGCTGGATATCTTGTAAGAGACTTCTTTAAATCCCACTTTTTTTCCAGGAGAGGCAAGAATGGCGTAATGCTGCTGCCTCAGGTTTTTTTTTTTTTGTTTTTTTTCTTTCCCTTCAAAGTTTGAACCCCGTCCAGTGAAAATATTTCACTCACACACCAACCTGCAGGTGCTCGAAAAAATCCTCCAACAAACCTGAACTCAGGAATTGGAAACGGAATTCCAGAGAGCTGTTTTAATTACCCCGTGATGTCATGCTGTCCAAACTCATTTAACAGCAATATTTCTTCTCAAATCTTCCTCCTCTCTTTCCACCGATGACTCACTCAAGCTGCAACACAAAATGGCACTACCCCCCCCCCTAACCCCCCCCACCCCCTCTCATAGCTTTGCATTATGTCATTTTGAAGTGAGCAGTTTTTCTAGGCTTCCACGTTCTCCAAACAAAGGGGTGAGAAGGGTGTCAGGTGATGTCAGGATATCCACTGGTTTTCTAAGAGTAATAGCTCTGACTGGCTGCTTCAGTCACATACATACACACACACACACAGACACACACACACACACACACACACACACAAACACACATGCCTGCAAATATCCAAACACATGTGAACACAAATCACATACAAAGACGCACATATACAGACACACACACACATGCATATAAGAACACACACACACACACGCTCACATACAAAGACATAAACAGGCATACGGATACAAGCACACATGTAAAGACACACACACATTTATTGAGCACAGCAACAGTACATTGTGAGCCACTGTGCAGTATTACAGTTTTAGTTGAAGTTGTACATCTTGCTCTGTCAAGAAGGGATTCTCACCGTCAACCTTTTGGTTTTTCATCCGCACCACCTCAGACAAAAGCAATAGCGTGATACAGTAACACACACACACAGGGTCAGAGTAGGATTGTCAAACATTGTATGGGAGCATCACTCTCCACTCTTTCACTTTTCCCTCCACTTCCTTCACCCCAAGGCCAACGCTGGAAGACAGGGGGCCTCAGTTTTGACTCTAAAACTCTTTGCCAGTTTAATTTATAATGCCACAAGGCAAGCCAGCTTCTCTAGTGCCATAAATTTAGCTAAGACTAAGCTCTAGGAATAATTAGAAGCCAAAAAGCATGGGTTCGACTTTTTGAGATTTTGGCAGGCGAGCCGGGTCTCCGGTGGTTTGTAATAAGAGCTGGTGTTTTTGTACAATGTTTCTCCCTCTCTCTCTCTCTCTCTCTCTCTCTTTCTCTTTCTCTCCATCTATCTCTCTCACACCATGCTGCTCGGTATGGAGGCATGATGGATGAACAGAAGTGATTGGATAATATGAGGCTGTCACTGATTGCACATAAAAACAACCTGATCCAGTCCATTCGACTAAACAGCTAAAGGATATGAAAAGCAGTGACTCACAGTAGCTGCAGCACATTGGAGGCAACGCCGGCTCAGTAACGGCTTTACGCTTGGTGGTAGAAGTCCCGCATTAGTACCGTATACAGTAGTCGTCATTGCATAAGCACCCACACACGTACTTTGTCTTCATCCTCCATTAGTACCTCCTGCATCTATACAGCAGCCTGGTACTGTTTTTACTAAATAATTCCTCTTGGGGGGCGGAGCACAATTACAGCAGCACTGCAGCAAGCATGCACAATGTGAGACTTCTACAATGGCTAAATCTGTAAGAAGCAGTGACATGAAGGTCAAGCTGGCTGAAGTACTCAATAGTTCATTCATCAGAAACAAGCTCATCATTCATTCTATCTAAAATAAAGAGGATCCAATGTGTAAAAATAAGGATCTAAGGTACCTGCTATTGCTTTAAAAGTACCATCATTTGATTTAATTTAGTGCTATCAATCATTTTGCAAGAGTAGGTGTCACATTTCTCACATGGTGGAGCTCTCGTTGCAAACTCGAACTTTTCAACTGTATACTTAAGTCCTTTTCATTTTCTGGAACCAAATATACCGTGCTACTGTCGTTGTAATGCCAATCCAAACCAACCGGAGTGAGACATGTACTGTCTTATTATGAGTCTATTCAACCCTCAAACTAGTAGTTGTTAGACTATGAGATTTGGAAACATCATTCAACTGAAAATAGATTAAGTATGTATTGTCCCCCACCACACACACACACACACACACACACACACACAGCCAGACCTTGCTCCTTGCTTGAATGGAGTTCTGGGAAAAGTGGTTTTGGTGATTCTTGCTGTAAAACTGTGTAGGTACAGTTCTTGTATCTAAGGAACTTGTAGAGTATGTATTTGTTTGTGTTGTGTGTATGTGTATGTGTATGTGTGTGTGTCTGTGTGCGTGTGTGTTTGAGGGTAACTTTAAGGACACTGACACACATAAACACATCCTCCAGACGCAGACATATGCACTCCTACGCTGGACACACATACTCAGGGTGCATAAACCTCAGCACTGGCCCCGGCCTGCCGGTTTCTCTTTTAGAAAAGGGTGAGCGCAGCACATTGTGAGGCCAACTGTCCGGGGTATGTATACTCTGTTCTCAGGATGTCTGAGGAGAGAAGAAAGACAAAAAAAAAAAAAACAGCTCAGAGGAAATGTGGTTTACCTTGCGCAGCCCCGGCCCGTGCAGCATGCAGTACCCAGAGAACATTGCCTTTGGTTGCATTTACACAGAAACACAAGTTGAGATTTTTTTTTTTTATTGTTTTTTGGCCTTTTTTGGGCAGTACACAGTGGAGACAGACAGGAAAGAGAGAGGGGGGGTGACATTTCTCGGAGGCAGAAATAATCTCATTGGACGAGTTAAACATCAGTGGGCGGAGTCAAAGAACCACAGTCTGTCTGGCTAAGTGATGAAGCCCAGTGAAAAAGGCAAGAAGAGCTAGCTCATATTATGAAGCCTAGCACTCTTGCGACTAACTGAAAAAATTCAATCTAGCCATACTAAGCTATCTAGGTTAGCTAGTTAGGCTAGCTGACCTTCCAAGATCATAAATGGCCATGAATGAATGAATGAATGAAAACGTCATTGCCATTCATAGTTTTTATTTAAATTTGGAGTTTTTATATTTGAGATCTGTCTTTGCCATTTAAGTTTGTGAATTGTCACTTGCAAATTGTAGTTCTTTGGCTCCGCCCACTGAGGTGTAACTCAGTGGTGGATTATTTCTCAAGAGCCTCAGTCTCAAGAGCATATCTGACTAATCCCTGTCTAAACAGAGGGGAAATTGGACAATCACAAAATAATCAATTCTGCGCCACAAAGATTTAAAATTCATATTCTGTGTTAATGCAGCCTTTGTGTGCTCTCTTGCCTGCCCCGGGCTTTGCCATGCAACGACAATAATAACTCAGTGGGGGGAACGGGTGTGTAGGCTACACCACCGCTATTGACACAGACAGGGGTGAGTGACACTGAAAAACCGCACAGGGAGAGAGCGTCTGCCGTGAGGTTAGACCAATAAAATAAAGAGTCAATTTGTTACCAGTCAGCCTCCTTCCATAACTTTGAGCTGGTGCTTGGAGACATGTCCTGCTGTCGCAGAGACATGCTGGAAATCTGCTGCTCTGTTTATAAAACATTACACCATGGGGAAAAAGTTTGTTTAGACGGCAGGAAATATTATAGAATATTCAAAGCATGGTGTGACCGATATATCGGTTCGCCGATATTGGCCTTTTATTAGTGTCGTTCACTGCTGTTATAATGGAGGCTCCCTGGTGAATGTGAATATCTGCACCAAATATCAGCTATCGACAGTTTCAGTCCAAAAATATCAGGCTCGCTATGAACCCTCAAAAACCCATATCGGTGTGTTTTTTCACGATATTCACACAGCCTCTGTTGAAAACTAAAAGAAAAAGAGAAAGTGCACGACATTCACACATCAACTGGATCCATGAACCATTTGAAAAAGTGACGCTACTCTGACAAAGTGATTGATAGAACAAAATTAAAGTAATTATGATACTTTTTATAGGAAACCAAACTGGATCCTCCATATTTTGGAGATATTGAATGAGATATTTTTCCCCACAATGGATGTTTTGTGATGAAAACATTTTCATATGTGTCCTTGTTGTCTGACCCAGTAAAGGCTTGACATCATTGTACCCGACTTAATAATGTTCTTGAACAGGGGGAGAAGAGGAAATCCACCAATGACCAACAGGTTGCCTTGTTTACAACAATGTTTTGGTGACATATCCCTTTAGGACAAGGATAATTGTCCCTGGTTGTCTCTGAGCTTGCCTCACAACTATTCCCCTGACTGCAGCCCCATCTCATCTGCTCTGAGTTAAGGCTGGCTGTGTGTGTGTGTGTGTGTGTGTGTGTGTGCATGTGCGTGTGTGTGTAAATGTAATACTGTGCCTGTGTTCACCAAGTGACCACTCATTACAGCCACAACAAAGATTGGAGATCGCACATAAAGAAGATGGGAAGGTTGTTGCATGACAACCGACAACAGCGTGACTGAGTGACTGCTACCCGGCCACGCCAGGCGAAAGCCAGAAGGCTGCCACACCAAGTCTCAGATGGTAGTCGGGGTTACTTTCAAAATGTAATCCGTTTCAAAATGTAACGTGCAGATGAAAGCTGTGTTGTCAGACACTTTGGAGAAAGCCACATCGCTTATGGAATAAAGATACATCAACCATTCCCCAGGTGGTCCTGTCAAGTGTTGAAGCGACTCTGTTCTGTCCAACCTTGCAATTACATTCCTCCATAACAATTATCGTGAGGATACCATGACATCCTATTGTTATTGTAGTTATTCCATCTATTTCAAACCGCCGCAAAAGTATAGGCACCTCATTTCTGACGCATAAATACACCGAGCACTCCTCGAGCTTTTCTCCACGCATCGGAGTCAATTTACCACCGCCGCCATTGTGCCCCGGCGTGCCCTGCCCTCCGACAGACGCCCTGGTCCTCGTCTTGTGGTTTCTGGTGCTTAGTAAATTGACTTCAAACTGAACCCAGAGCGAGCGTGCTGCTGTATTTACCGCACGCCGCTCTGACCAGATGCTCTTCCAGTGCCCCCTTTAGGCTAATATAAGCCAGGGCCTCCTCATGGAACAAATTGAGAACATCCAATCCATGCGGAGGAGTTTACAGGTTGCAGGTGGGCCAAACAATGTGACATGGATCACCGCTAAAGTCTGTTTATTAGTTTCTTCATCGCTCGCAGAAACCGCTCCCTCGGGTGGTGGTGAGGGGGGCCTGGGGAATGAGTTAACTTCAGTTTGGGGCCAAGACTCTCTGACAGCGCGGAGAGGGGGAGCGGTAAACTGGTGGCTCAAACATGGAAACTGTGACAAGTTTGGATATGTTAGCTGAACTGTAAACCTTTCGTCGTGACCCTCGGAGTAAGCAGGGAACACGGTGACCTTTCTCATGCAGCGAGTTCCCCCTCGGAAAGAAAGAGGGTTGGAATTAAAACACAGAGAGAGACAAAACGAACATATAATCTGATTGACCGCATTGTTCGCTCCGACGTGTTTTGTTCCCGCTCTGAAGGAATCCTTTCATCGTTGTATAAACATTCAGATTGACTGTTGTTTGCTGGAAAATGTCTGCGGTTGTCGTTTTGCGTCGAGGGGAGTTTATATGGTCTTTGACGTCACCAAACACCACACCGGTCAAAATACAATAGTCACCAGGTTGAGAACGAAGCGCCGTTTAGGGGTAAGGAAATGGTTAGACGGCACACTCTTTTTGTTTCTAGTTTATTTCGTTAGCAAGACTGAAAATAAATGATGTCTTCTCTGCCACCCACTGCAACCCTCCGGCTCTCTGCCACACCCTAGAGGACCCCACCCTATTAAACATGGTTTTATCCATATACTTTTACTGGGCAGCTGTACTACAGTATTGAGATTTGACTGTGGAGAATGCTGGGTTGTGAGTAGACAGAGACGTTACCAACTGCTCCATAAAAACCCTGGTACTTAATGTGAATATTTGACAAAAAGTGGTAGCCATCGTTGAAGCTGTTCATCTATCATCTATCAGCAGTGAAGCAATATGCAGCTTTTCTTTCTCAGATGTTCTTCAGTCTAAATGAATAGTTGTATATTTAATGTGTCTTTTATTTAATCAGGTGAGACCTGAGAACAAAAAACATTCATAAAATGGAATAAAAATACACAGTACAATTCAGTCATATTGCTTCATTCACACAGCAACATACACTACAAAGAAAAATACTACATTAGACAAAACAATTACAAACAAATCTGTGATATCAACGATATCAAAAAAACATTGAGGGGGGCAATAAATCTTAATTTCAACGTGCTTTGCAGTCTGTTCTATTAATAACGTGCACAGTACCAGAAACAGGTCTTGTCAAGATCAGAATTGAAGTTTTATGTAAGTTTAACTCTAACCAGTCCTGTGATCTGGTACCGTAATTACTGGACTAAAAAGACAGAAGAGATGTGAGGTACAGGAGTATATATATATATATATATATATATATATATATATATTTCAAACACAAATATTCCTTGACAACTGACAACTGAAAAGAAAAGAAAACATGGCACTTCTTGAGAGTGGAGTGATAATGCAACAGCAGTGCAGCAAGAAAATGACACTTTTTGACAGCTAATTTTTAGTGTGACCAACACAGCAAGAACTCTGAAACACAGATTACATATTGTGAGAATTAATGTGAAGATTTCGTCCCTCCACTACGAAAGGATTATATGACAATAGCATGAATTGGACACACCACTTTCAACTGCCTGTCATGTCATGTGAAAACGTTAGCTAACAGTTAATTAGCTAACTAAAACAATTTGGTTTTGATCATGGTTAAATAAGAAAAAATGAAAACTTCACTCACAGTAAAAAACTTCTTGTCATGAGTTGGAATTTGAACTCAGGTCGTCGGAGTTAAAGGTAAATGTATTCATCCATCCGCGACCCCAACCTCCACGTAATCCTTTCATGGTGGGGAAACGTATTCCTCTCAGGTTTCATCACAGTGTTCACATTATAACACATTGTCCTCATTTCATGAAATTTCTGGTG
Organism: Hoplostethus mediterraneus; assembly: GCA_034670385.1. Classification (NCBI taxonomy): domain Eukaryota; kingdom Metazoa; phylum Chordata; class Actinopteri; order Trachichthyiformes; family Trachichthyidae; genus Hoplostethus; species Hoplostethus mediterraneus. The sequence continues at coordinate 352,300 of JAXDDW010000159.1, read as the reverse complement.
TGTCACACGTGAATTTTACATAGATTTCAATTTTCAATATCACAGTTGGGAAAGTTGGTTATTGCCACAACCTAACCACAGAAACAATCATGATGATGTGATGTTACTTGGCAATGAGCAATTTTTGCAACTGTTCCATTTTGTTTGCATTTTGTATTGGCCTCAGCAGGGTCCGAGAACGGCCTGGCATTCAGCAAAAACAGTCATGAAATTCTGGATTGCGCCTTCAGGCCCCAGCAGTGTCAAGTGGCCATATGCTGAGAGGGTTGATCCTGAGAGAAAGAGCTCCTTCTCTCGGCCAGAGAGGCCTTGCTTTTCCACCTGAGCCACAGGTGTTTGCTTAACGTGCCTGTGGCTTGGAGTGGCCGGTGCTCCGTCATTTACCTTCACTCTGGAAATGTTGACTTTCACCTCTCCTCCTCCCTAATGCCTGCCAGCCCAGGGGAAAAAAGCCCACTCTGGCCCCTGATAAAGTTTGTGTGCGTGTGTGTATATATATATATATATATATATGTGTGTGTGTGTGTGTGTGTTAATGTGTTCTTTTATACGTGTGTGAGTCTGCATGTAAGTGTATTTATATGCACATGAATGCCCACGTGTATTTGTGTGTGCGTGCGCGTGTGTAAACATTTTCCTATGTGTGTCTGTGCGTGTGTCTTACGATGATGATGATGATGGCGATGATTGTAGCCTATCAGCTTCCACAGCCCCCCCCTTCCTTTGACGTACTGTGGAAATGTGAAGATGGGGAAACGACTGCAGGCAGGCAGGGCTTTGGTAACATGATTATGAAAAATCGCAGCATGTCTGCAGGTGTTCCAGTGTTTTGACAGAGGAAGAGTGGGGGCAAATCTTGGAGGAGTGGAGGAGATTTCAAGCGTGAAGCATACCACCACACTTTGCTTGGTTGAAGAACGCTGAGCTCTGCATTTAAGGCCTCAATAACGGGGAACACTTTGAGGCAGAAAAGAAGCGGGAATTTACCACCAATAATGACAAACAGTATTTAAAGATTTATATGATCGCAGGAATAAAATCAGAACTGTTTTTGAAAAATAGACATGAAAAGTTCAGCCATGGTCAACCTTTCTCGACCGAAACGCGTGTGTACTGATCGGCCGAGCCTCCTTGGTTGCTCAGTGTTTGTTTAGCAGTTAAAGATGCGAGTTAAGTGGCGGTGGCGGTGGTGAAGTGTCTTGAAACACCAGTGGGTGGACAGTTTTTGTTCCAAAACAGAGAAATCTCAGCACCTGGCGAAGTAATCGTTGAGTCATTGGTATTGATCAACTCCATCAACCCCCACCGGTACTGCATATTATGGTCATTTTGTGCTATCGGGCAGTGAAAATCTTACTTATGTCCCCTTTAAATACTCACCCCTCACCCCGTCTACCCCTAAATCTCATCCAACCCTCCCTCTTTTTTTCACCTCACCTGTCTCACCCCCCCCCCCCCCCCGCCCCCCCCATCTCCCTCCTCCCTCTCAGCACATGGCCTTCGCATTACCTGGCGTGCGAATGCGGGCGTTTATTTTCGCGGGGATACGTTTTCTAGCATTCTCTGCCAGAGACAATATTATGCTGGAAATATACAGGTATTAACTGTTAAGATTTCAGATGGTCAAATAAACCTGAGTTGCCGGGCGCTGGCACGGCCCAACAGAGAGGAGATTGTGTGTGAACGGCCGGCTCCTAATGAAACACATGAGGGGAAGCTGCTCAATCACTAATAATTACTCCTCCCTCCAATGCACCCCTCCGCAATTCCATCCCTCCTTCCCTTCCCTCCCTCCGTCCATCCATCCATCCATCCACCCATCGCTCCTTCTGTGTCTCTCTCGCCCCAGTCCAGGTGATTTCCATCCGCCTCTCTCATTTATCTTCCTTTCCTTTGATTTCAATGCGACATTCATTTCACGCTCATTTCCTCTCACCCTCTTGCTCCGCGGCTGCTGAGGCCTGTCAAGGCTGGTCTTTCATACGGAGCCCAGAGCTACTAAACAGTCTCTTATGCTCTGACCTTTAGCAGGCTGCGAGCTGCTGAGACAAACAGCGCTCAGCAGGGCGTAAATGATGATGGATCTGTTCTGGCAAACTCAGGGGTTGAGTTACGGAGAGTTGGCCGGTTTACATCTGGTCGCATGGGGCCGTGTTCACGTTCAGGATCTGAGAGCAGCAGAGCAAATCTGTGTGATGAGATCGATATAGATACCTAATTATTCTCCAGGGGGAAGTAAGGTAAAATTACTTCTTCAACTATTAATTAAAAGTTACTAGCTTAGCTTCCTAGCTTAATTATACTACTAGTAATACAATTACTACTACTCTTACTTTTTACATTACATTACATTACAGTCATTTAGCAGACACTTTCATCCAAAGCGACTTACAATAAGTGCATTCAACATAGGTAGGCAAGAAAACTACTAGTCACCAGAAATCGTAAGTGCATTTCCTTCCTGAACAAGCATCTCAGAGCAGAAGCAGTGCTGAGGTAGTTCTGCTCAAATAAGTCAAATAAGTAAATCAAATAAACAAGAGCTAAGACAAATAAGTGAAGCATATAAGTATATAAGAAAGTGCTAGGAGGAAGGGTCAGGGTAGTGTTTCCTGAAGAGGAAGGGTCAGGGTAGTGTTTCCTGAAGAGGTGGGTTTTCAGCCTGCGGTGAAAGATGGGCAGCGACTCTGCTGTCCTGACATCAGTGGGGAGTTCATTCCACCACTGCGGGGCCAGAACAGAGAAAAGCCATGACCGTGTAGATCGGTCACAGGGACCTCTGAGTGACAGGACAACCAGTCGCCTAGGCGCAGCAGAGCGAAATGGTCTTCTACTACTACTACCACTACCACTACTAATTGAACATTAACTGCTAGCTTAATTATACTATTAATTTAGAAATACAATTCCTGCTACTTCTTCTTCTACTACTATTACTGAAATGTAAATGTAAAATGTACCACTGCTAGTATAACTGCTACTACTACTACTACTACTACTAATAATAATAATAATAATAATAATAATAATAATAACAATAGGAATGAAAAAGAGAGTAATAGTAAATAGAAGAAGAAAAAGAAAAGAAAGAAGGAGAAGAAGAAGAGCAGCATGGTGGTGTGGTGAGACGCTCCTTCAGTTCTGTTTCAACCCTCCATGTTGACAAGCATTCACCCTGCTGAAGTACCCTTGAGCAAGCCACTGACTGACGAATTCCTTAATAGAGTATCAAGAAGCAAAAGAAGAATGAATACAATTTACAAAGCACTTTTCATGAAGAGCCTTGAAACATTAAATGCATGTTATTAATGCATGTCATGTTGAAAAGTAACACAAGGTGTGACGCCGCTAACGAGACACACAGATGTGTTGAAAATTATGATCTCAAATCTGAACTGAGTCATTATCTGGAAGGTGAAACTGATCCTAGCTCAGCTTGTTATACCCCAGACCTGTTTTTTTTCGGTCTGGCATTTGAGTTCTGTCTTCTGCTTGAAAAGGTTTAAAAAGTCAATCTCACTGCTCTGGTACTATCCTGGTTTGGTCCTTTATCCAACTGAATTAGCTATATCGGATATTTCCGATAATGGTGTCCGGTCTCTTGCTTTCAAGACCGGGAAAGATAAAATAGTCGTTTATGTCTTTACAAGTGTTTACTGCACACTTTTTTATATTTTCCCAAGAGGTTACCATTTCTATAAACAGTTCAGAGTAAATATGACGGGTTGGTTGCAGTTAAGCGTCAAGCTGTGGGGTTTCAATGACTTACTCAAGGGCCCATGGCAGTTAAGTCAGCAGTCAGTTCATGGTAAGGTGGACTTATGGTTAGACAGACGGGCCTTCAACTGGGGGAGCCACGTTCAAGCCCCCCAAGCATCCTCTGAACCCAGCTGAAGTGTCCTTGAGCAAGACACTGAATCTCCACCAGCTGAGGAGTTCTGTAACTGACCTTACCTCTGACCTTCCTGTGGATGGGGAAAGAGAAAGGAGAGTTTCCCTACAGGGACCAATAAAGCACGGATCAATTATTATGGTGTGGAACTTCCAGAATAGTTGATCTCTCCAGGAATGAGTCCCTGGAGAATTTGATCACTTCATGAACGTTAAAACAAATGCAGAGAATGATCTGCAATTATCACTAGATGTCCCTCATCTCCACCTCTCATTTCCAACCCTGCCAGTGTTGTTGCATGGGCATCAATGGAGAAATAACTGCTGTTTTTTGACTTTTTTGAAATATGAAGCTTTTTTTCTGAAGTGCAGAAGACATGAATGTGAAAGGTAGCAAATTAAGGTATATAGGAGTAAACAGCTTGACCACCTTCTGGTGGTATTTCCTGCACCAGATCAACCTGCGACTGTGAATGCATGCGTAGAGTGCCATCTACAGTCAGTGTTGTAGTTCTTGAGAAAGTTCAGGTCACAACCTATCCATTTCCAGAGCCTTTCTCCAACTACTGCCCACTCTTGAGAGACGCAAAAGAGAAAGGAAGTCTGTGTGATATACTCCCTATCCTATGGACAGGGACAGAGTCTCACGGTACGTTTGCCACAGACAGGTCGTCCCCTATATGATCTAAATGTGTACTACGGTCACGTGTTACAGCTTGTGACATGTACTAGCGTAGCAGCCGCAAATACAAACTAACACAAATGCAAGCCCTCAGCACTGCAATTTACATCTCCCCAATGAATTGCATCCTCTGTCCCATGTAATGGCCCTTCAAGTCAGAGTATCAAGTCAGAAACGCGGGCGAGCTCAATCCCGGGTTTTCTGAGATGCAATTATCTGATATCATGTCATCATGTCGGCATACACTATAAACACTACATAGAACATGTTTATAATCCTCAAAATTCATTTCAGTTGATAGCACCTTTAATCTATCAAAACACCCGTGTGGTAAATGGTTAAACAAATAAATTCCAAATGTAAAGTTGCACTGATCGTTGCTAACATTTTATGCTACCAAGCTAACTAACATTGCCAAATATCACTGGCATAGCATTAGCTGTTGCATGTGGGACAGTATTACAGTGGGCAAGTTAAATATCGCAGGCGTCCATGCTTCTTCCTGGTTTTTCTGAGCAGAACATATGGAGGTCGTAATTATGATTTAACGGGGAATTTCCAACTTTAGACTTTGAATGGAACATAGTATTATTCCCACTGCGGTCATTTTGATTTTACACACTCTGGGAAACTCTTCAGATAGACATAACAGTTGTCACATTAGCTATCAACCTTGGGAACAACTACAACGACTGCTTGAATTTAGCAGGGAAGTTATCTACTAGCTAGCTACCTAGGCTAGATTCAGCTAGCTATAGTGGGCCAACTATGTTACCTTAAAATCTGAACCTCTTGTGATCCATTTGTTTCAATATGTTTTTCAGCGTGAAATATGTTTCTCCAATTCTAAGTTATTGCCAGTGTTTGCTCAGACATTTCAAGCCCAGGGCTGCTGTATATCAACATAGGCACATGATGTATATCTGTTAAGAAGTAAAAACATTTATTTTAGTGTGTAGTTTCACTTTAAGACCAGAAATTGTGGTGTTCAGCTCCTTTTATTCTTATTCTTTTTATTCTGTCTTTATTATATATAGGATGTACATTAAATAACCCCTGCTAAATACATGGGGAAGTAATAAAAAATCTGCTCACATTATTTGGTCTTGAATACCTTACACACATTGGTCATACCCATGCATTGTGAAATCAATGACTTCAAACACTACAAAGGGCAGATCTACTCCTGACAGTCCTCACTTTGGCATGTTTTGTTCTAATGTCTCTTTCCCCCAGTTCAGCCCTGGTGTGGGGACTTGCAGTGAACATGTGTGGTCAGCAGAGGGAGCTAGATCATTAGCATACATCCTGCTGCTGCAGGCCCAGTCTGGGTGGATTACCTCAAGACCAGACAGTTTAAATACTGGTGGTTTATCCCTTTAAGATTGTAAAAAGTTACATCAATCATTTTTGTGTATTCAGCGTTCAAAATGGGGCTGTGTGGATTATTTCTTTGAAACTAGACTTTCTTGATGATGTTGAGACGGCCAATCATAGCCTTCCTCTCTTTATAAATATATTAATCTCAACAGGCAACTCGGGACCCACATTTATCTCTTTAAGCAGAAGCTTGAAAGTTTTGTTCAGACTTACAAAATAATAAATAAATAAATATATAAATATTTTTTCTCAGAAAATCTGAGCACTTGCAGCTCTACTTTCCTCCTCTGCATACCAGTTGTAGATTTTATACAGTACACACTGACAATGATTCAGTTTTATTGAGCAAAATGTGACTTTTTATAATGATTACTTTTTAAATATGTGGGTGTTACTTCACTATTGCAGTCATATCAAATGTTCACTACATTTCCTCTATATTAAGCAACTTACAATGAGTGACCATGAAGCAGTTCAGTGCCTTGCTCAAGGGCACATGGCTGTTGCGGGGGTTGAACCCATGACCTTTCGCTTACGGGGTAGAGTCTAGGTCACTCCGCTCCTCCAGTACTGTGGTGTCAAATGTTTCTTGGTTCCAGTTTTTACAGCTTTGTAAAACTTGACTCATTATCTTTGTTAACGTTTGACTGTTTCACTGCGGTTTAACGCCTCAGAGTTAAACTTTTACCTTTCAAGCTTTATAACTTTGATAAACTTTTATGTGAGTCATACTTGGAGTTATCCTTGTTAACATTTGACTCTCACCTCGCTTCAAACGTCCTCTACACCTAACTGTGTAAAAGGGTCAGACATTTCCTCTTCAGGTGTTATCGTTTTGAAAAGCTTAATCCTGAGTCATGCCTGTAGTTCTCATTTGAGACTCGGCTCGACATTTAGTTTTTTTCAGTTGATTATAACCGGATAGGATCGGCCCTTATCTTTTATACAGTCATACATGTAAATTATGTTTGCAATCCCTCTGACTCAGATCCTGTTCTTTACTCTGCACATTTCAATAACTTCATAACTCTCCCTCTCTCTGTTCTCTCTTTCTTTCTCTCACTTTCTGTCTCTGTCCTGTACCTCTCCCTCTCTTTTTCCTTCCTTCTCTGTGTCTTTCTTTGTCTTTCTCTACTTTGTTTCCTCTCTATTTTCTCTGCCTATTTCTCTGTCTCTGTCCTTCTTAACATCTCTTTGTCTCTATCTGTCTGGCAGTCACTCTCTCTCTCTCTCTCTCCCTCCATCTTTCTATCAATTCTTACATTGCTCTCTCTATTTTTAAACTGCATTTGCATCTCTGTTCCTCTGAACCTTCTTTTCTCTCCCTCTGTCTTCACCTCTCCCTCTATTTATCCATCATTCCATACTTATCACTCTCTCTCCTCTCTCTCGTTTGCCTGCATAGTGTAGCTCTTTCTTTTCAGTCTAACTACGCAAATCAGAGCAGAATGTCATGTATTTCCATGCACTCAGATAAAGACGTGTTTGACACGCTCTTTCACACCGAGCACATTTCCCTTCTCGTTTCAATATGCAGAGGCTGCTTTTCATTAGAAACGAGCATACTCCATTTCGACTTTGACGATTCGTTATTGTTTTGTGACCTTTTTTCGCTTCCTCTTACTATCAAAGTGCAAAGGACGTATCTCTCTCAGTTCTCTGTTTCTAATTGCTCTGGCATCACGAAAGACCTTTCTAAATGTCATTTGAGACGTTCGTGCATGCATGTATGGGCACACGCATACATGCACACACACACATTTTGCACACACGCACACTTTGCACACATGCACACATGCACACTTTCCCTTTCCCATTCTTTGGACTTCCCCTGTCAGCCTATGAGTAGCTCTGCCTTTCAGGGTTCAACTTTCAAGTCAACTTTTCAGGAACTAAAAAAGCAGCCTTGTTTTTAGCTTGATGATGAGGCATTTTTGAGTTTGTCCAATGGGTTTTTCAATTGGATTCCTAAGCGCAAGAGGGCAGAGAATTGTCTCAAGGCATAGAGAACCATGTAATCCTTCAACTGGCCACCAAAACTGTGGTTATGAGGTTTTCACACAACAACAGTGATATATGCCATCTTGATCACTATCTTACAACCAGAGCAATATTATTAGGAGCAGCTCCTGGTCCATAACAATAGAGGGGGACACACGCAGACTTGGCAATAAGAGGACTCATTTATTCCTCAAAAACAAAGTACTCAGCAAACTATACAGCATGGAAAGGACATCAGTGAAGTCAGTAGTGCAGTGAGTGGATGGGTGGAACTTATGGTGTTGTAAAAATGTAAAGCAACAGAAAGAAAGCTGAGACACACACAGAGAGAGAGAGAGAGAGACAGCGGCTGTGTTCGGAATGGTTCACTCGTTCACTCACTCACTATTCCCTATGTAGTGTTTGTCAGATAGTCCACTATATGGGCAACGACCAACCGAAGTTTCGGACACTACGCTGAACATCACTGCGTTAAAAAATGCGCCGGATATTCACGTGACACAAGCGGACGCGCCCAGCATCACGTAAACAAACCGAGCACTCACGGCAGCAGGTTGAAATGTACTCAGGTAGTATCGATTTTGCAGTATTGAATATTAAATCACAAATAATATTAAATCACAAACAAATAATAATAAAATAAAAAAATTGCCTTCTGCCATCTTCACGACTCTTCTTCTTTGGTAAGACACGAACGCATTGCATTGTGGTATACGGGAGAAATTGTAGGGTACATTGTCTGTTCACTACAAATTGTTGTGCATTGTGGGTATTTTATAGTGAACTATATAGTGAACCAAATTAACCGTTGAGAATTCGGACACTAGTAGAAAATGGCGAACATACTATATAGTCCACTATTTCTGTAATAGGGAACAGTTTCGAACACAGCCGCGTGTGAGAGAATGTCAGAGAGAGAGAGATGTCACTGGCCAGGTGCTCTCAGTTAGTCTAATGGTCCTTTAGCTCCGCCCCACCAGGAACCTGCAAGTACACAGACACACCCACCAGGGACAACACAGGTCTGAACAAGGCACACTACCTCTCTCTCTCTCTCTCTCTCTCTCTCTCTCTCTCTCTCTCTCTGTCATACACACACACCACACACACACACACACACACACACACACACACACACACCTGACTGTTAATTCCCACCTGAACAGGGATTTTACCTATAACCACTGGGAATTCAGACACAATTCTAACACCCGTCCCTCCTGCAAATACACACACACACACACACACACACACACACACACACACACATATAAATAAGGCTCCAGGGTTTCCCTGTCTGAAAGGGGAATTTACCTATGGTATCTTTTTAACAGTTTGATGATCGTTTAGACAGCTGCTAATCTGATCTGACGACAGAATTGAAATGGTTGAGCAGCCACTTCCTGGTGTATCATGGCAACTCCTTTGGTGAAGGGGAAGATTATTTGGAAACTTCCAAACTTATTTGGAAAGTGTTTTTATCAACAAACATCACAAATTTTAACATGTGCCATTTGAAGCGGCCTGGTGGCTCACCTGCCTAAGGCCTGTACCATGGACCTGAGACAGCCTGGGTTTAAATCCAGCCTGGGACCCTGATCTCATTTTTCCCATCTCTCCATCAACTGTTATAGCAATACCAAAATGTACCCAAAAATAATCTAAAAGAGGGCTATGTGTGTGTTTGTGTCAATACTGCAAACATATAGTTGGCACGAAATCTCTCAACACTGAGGAGCAGCCAAGAAGAAGCACCCCAGCATGACTGCTACTGAAAACTCCAACAGCAATTCTCTTAATCAACCATATCACCTGTCAACGATGCTGATTTCAAGAGGAACAACCATCTGTCTATTGTACTTCTTTAACACCAACCAAATAAGGTTGATTTGAATGGGGAAACTCCATTTGAATTCTGCAAGTCTGACAGGTCAACCGTCTGGGGAAGAGAAGCTGGAAATCCCCACTTCCTCTTTGAAGGACAGATAATACACCTGCAAGACTCCACTACCTGGTTCACTTACCGAATCTAAATTTAGCTCGCCAGCAACACTACGAGCTAAATTTAGGATATGACATCATACATATAACCAAGCAGGGCATGCGCACACACACACACAGACACACTCTATTAATTAAGTATGTGTGGGGGTGTTATCTACTTCATCTGAGTATGACTTCATCTTCTTGCTTATATGGAACATTGACATGAAGACATTTCAACAAGCAGGAAATTCCCATTATTATGTGTTCTCCAGTGAAGGGGAAAGCCGTAGCTCAGCAGTAGATGGGATTTTTTTTTTTGATAGTTTGTATTTGGAGAGTATCATACTCCCACAGTGACCTCCACAGTGGCTTCCACACCTGAGACACACACACACACACACACACACAGTCATACTCAACTCTATACTATTCAGCTCTATAAACTATAATAGCTCCATCACAAAGACACACACAAAATACCATAAAGTACAATAAAGACACTGTAAACTGACATTTACAACAGTGATGCTCTCAGATCATTTCAGGACCTTAAAGGCAGCTATAAACTACCGGGCACTTTTTTTCTTCTTTTATTTACAGCTTAGGGCGTCCCTCAAGGCTCATGGTGTGCCGTGGAATCAACCCTTAGATCCATTCCATAGAATCACCAGTTCCAGGGGGCTCTAAAGGTTTAGCCTTACTTGGAGCCTCTTATAAGAAACTCTCTGTGGACAGGCAATGGAGGAGTGAAATCCTAAATTTAGAGCCAGATTTCGATTGGGACTCTGTTTGGGCTAACATTTTGCTGGCTTCCTGTAATCCCGACCATCGACAAATTCACTTGAACTACGTGCAGAGACCTTACCTTACTCCTAGGAGAATGCACCTCCTGAAAAGTGCAACCTATCCCCTATGTTCCCTGTGCCTTCTGGGGGTCCATGGAACTTTTTTCCACATGTTCTGTGAGTGTTCTGGGGCGGTGTTGTTGTATTATATTGTACTGTATTGTATTTTAATCTCAGTCTGTCATTGTATTCCCACTTTCCCACTTTTGTATTCCCCGTATTTATTTATTTTTTAAAATGTTGTACAATTTCTAAAATAAAAACATTTGAAAACTCACTGTTGAATACAACAGACACTTATGTCACTATAGTAATATTATAGTGATACCATAGGAGGTTTAAAGAAATGCCACAAAGTACAATAAGGTCACTTTTAACAATCTATTGAGTGCAACAGACACACTATGACTCACTATAGGAATATTATAGCGATACCATAGGAGATAGACGGTACCACAAAGTACGATGAAGTCACTTTAAACTTCGGCAGGCAAACTACACACCACTATACGAGTGTATACGAGGAATAAGATAAAATAAAAGATAAAATAGGACATAGAAAATGCCACAAGCTACAGTAAGTAAAGTAAAGTACAGTAAAGTACTGTAAAGTATTGAGTACGAGCCACACACACGGACGGAATACTTCACTTCGATATGTAAAGGCATCGTTTGAGTTATGCAACGATTGTTGGGCTAAAAAGTGAAAATAACGATGGTCTAACACGTCATGAAGCAGCAGAGAGGGAAAACGAGACAGGAAAACGATGAATGGGGTTGTTGTCCTGACACAGATTGACTTTGGAAAGCGAAACGTTTTCCAAACCAGACTTGTGTATGTATGGAAATGGAAGGTTTGCGGTCCCCGGACTCTGCGAAAGCTTTGTACCGGAAGATGTCGTCAGTCAGCGAGATCTTTCCATGAAGCAGCGCACGAAACCCCAGGGGCATCCGACTTCCCTCTTTTCCCGTAATAGCCCTCGAGACATCACAAACAAAACAAACAAAACAAAATGAACATCAGTGATCCTAACGAAACATCACGGTAATGTTCCTATAGGGACTTCAGAGCGTCTGTGATTCTCAGTAGTGAGTTTATAGTGATTTATGGTACTTTATTGGATTTTTCACTCTATGGTATCACTATAACATTCCTATAGGAACTTAGAAGTGTCCGTGGTTCTCAGTACATTTATAGTGACATTATGTAACTTTATGGTATTTTTATGTCATGGTATGGTAGACCATCACTGTAATATTCCTATAATATTCCTTTAGGGACTTAGTAGTGTATTTGTGGTTGTCAAGAATGAGTTCATAGTGACCTTAACATACATTGTCACCTATCACTTTGAAACAAACTTGTGATATTTGTGTAGTATCATTCTAAACTTTATTTCAGGATTATTGTAGTTTTTCATGAGGGTGAAAAAAGCAAGAAGATATCTAAAACCATAGACTATAGCCATTAAGGCCTTTTGTACTTTAGTTATTTAGTTTGCACATAGATCAATCTAAATAGGTTATACATTTAAATATCTGTTCTGTGTAATTCATGAAACTAACTGAAAGTGTACATAAAATTAACATGTTTTGAACAACATACGTCTACATATCGGCACCGCCCATATTGATTGATCAATACAATCCCAAGCCTACTGTTTTATAGGCTTATACTTTTGTAATGCCTTCCCAGAGAGCAAGATGGCATTGATTCAACATTAAAATATGGTCAAAAGTATTGATTTTTATTCAACGCTGAAAAATCAACATTGAACCAAAATTGATATTTGGTTAGATTTTCAACATTGAAAATGTGATGTTAAATAATATTGATTCAACACTGATGTTTGGTGAGTTTTTTCAACATTGAGATGGTGATCATTCAATCATTCAAAGACATAGCACACATCTAAAAATAATTCTGCATTTTGATGTATGGCATTTGTATGTAGCATAAAAACTGTAGGACTACTAGTTACGTGCCAACAAGGTCCAAAAAAACTTTATTGTGCTGTTTTACAACAATTTTTTGGACACATCCAATATGTTTATTGTTTATATGTTGTGGTGAGTCGAGCCAGCAATTCCAGTGCCAGCTGGGAGTAGTGGTCAACCACTGATACTACCAGGGCTTTCTACTCAAAGCCTGGAGAGAACACAGCTGCCTCACATCAGCAATCAACCATATACCTGCCAGCAAGCAGCTCAGACACTTGGCCAGGGAAGGCAGAAAGGAGAAAGGAAAGTGGCTGCTTGGTGGTGTGCAGACTGGACAATGGACTAAAGCAAGCTTCCCCTGTTATTCTAGCCATATCGCACACCCTGCCCTCTGTGTGTCTCCCCAGGTTCCAGACCGGGAAGAACCTCAGTTGCCTTTCTCCTCCACTCCCCTACCCCACCTTTTCTAATAAAATAACTTTGGTTATTTGCTCTATCACCTGGGACTCTGCTACTTATTCTCAGGGCCAGAGCGCCACCCTGGAGCGAGCTATCACAATGTTTACTGCATTAATAAATATATTTTTTCACTTTATTATTGGTGTTGTGTTGCTTTTAAATCAGGCTGTAAATAAAGCAGTTGATTAGGCATACATTCAACATTAAATCAATTGTGGCACAATCATTGTTTCAATATTAGATCCTTTGCAATACTTCAACACAATGATTATTCAACCATGGGTGAGTGCTGAACTTAAATGTTGACTCAATGTTGGTTCAGGGTTGAACTTTCCACATTGAATAGATGGCAAAAACAACGAGCAAGATCAACGCTAAATCAACATGTTGATTCAACGGTTTTGGCTGTTGATTCAATGGATTTTGCTGTCTGTGTTTAGAATAGAATACAATGTTTAAACAATATAAAACACAATGTCTCACACAAGACATTCCCTTGAGTGTTTTGATGCAACTGTTGTTCTTTACACCCGCAATATGAGAATTTCTCGCTTTTATTTTGAAGGTAATATGACTACACTTCCTATAGTTATTTAATAAGCAATCAATTCCGTGCTTTTATTATGATCATTTCGTTTCCGGTATTACCCTGCCTCTTGTACGAATGACGTATCGCAGTGGGGGGAGGGGCCAACCTGTTGAACGCAACACGGGATTTACCGTAAATTATGAAGAAGGGAGGGAGAGTGTAGCTTTGCCCATTGGTCGCCTTTCACGACGGGGGTGGAGAGATGGCCACGTCCAAAATATAGAGCAGATCTGTGGGGTCGCTCACTCGCAGTCTTGTTGATAAGTAACCGGAGAGAAAGGATATACAGCGTTCACGCAAGGGAAATTTCAAGGTGATTAGGTGGAGAGCGTGAACTTTTTATTTTCTGGAACTATCGGAAAAAGACTGCTGTGAAGCAACTGTACCGTAGCTATCTTACCTGCCGTTGTCAACGCTACAAACTCAACTTTAAACCTTTTTTTCATTTAAGACGTTTTCACTTAAAGGACAACCATGTTCAAAGTGTGCCTCGTGCTGTTTTTATTTGCCTCCGTTCATTCAGAGTCGGTAAGTTGTTTACTAAATATCTATCACTGTTAACGTTTGACTGCGTTTGACAACATTTTAACCAACCGTTGGTAGTGTTTTCTGTTACTAACATTAACCTCACTAGCTACGTTTGCCACACGCTTAAACAGATTTCAGAGTTTAACCTCGCAACTGCTTTGAAAATGTTAAAATGCTTTGAAGTTTCAAACTAACTTAGAACAAGTTGGTCTGTTAGTTAGTTAGTTAGTTAGTTAGTTAGATAATCAGTGAGCCCTATTGTTGTTAACCCACTTCAGTGCTAGTTTTAGGCTTGAGTCCAGTGAATGTGCTGGTGTTGGGGGAGAGGGACACAGAGAGGCATCTATAGCCTGCTGCTATTATCCAGTATGGGGCCCAGATTGGGGTAGCTGGCTAGTCAGCCAGTCCCTCTGCCTGGCTCTGATGGGGCTATCACTGGGATACTTGGGCTGGTCTTTTTAGATGAATGAGTCCTTTTGATCAATAGATGGAGCACAGGTTCTCATACATTTTGATGTCACCCCCACCCAAATAGACTCATTAGATGACAGACCTCAATTTGATAGGATTTTGTCTGAGGGACCCTAACACCTGAGAAGGTTTTTGTTGCTGGATATGATTTGGTTCAGAATTGGACAACTATTTAAAATACTCTAGGTGGGGGGATAGTTAACAATGAAGCCTCTGGCCATTCACTTAACATCCTCTCTTTATCTTCAAGTGAAAAATTATCCTATTCCTCATTTTGCCCTCATTTTCCTCCTAGGGGGTAGGTTGGGAACGCTTATCTCAGTGGAAAAGCAAAGGCTGACTTAATGGCAAAATAATTTGTGTGTTGAGGAGTGCCACTGAACAGTTGAGGGCCAACATTTAAAACTCTATTTTATTAGTGTATTATAAGCATTGGAAACCTTTTTGATGTCATTATTTTTATGTCCCTTTTGTGTTGGCAAAACTCATTTTCTGTTGTTCAAATGTCTTGTAAACCCCTTTTGAGCTATCTATTGTCACTACTGTCAAGAATGTGATATCCTGATTTTAGCAGTAGTGGGTTTCTGACACAAACCCCCATTTGTTTGGAGTTTAATGCTGCCTAATCGTTATTTTTTACCCATATTATTTTGCATCTCTTTACGTGCACACATTACTGTTACTGTTGTTGCATCTCCAGTGATAGATAGATAGATAGATAGATAGATAGATAGATAGATAGATAGATAGATAGATAGATAGATAGATAGATAGATAGATAGTATCTGATGCCCTGCCTGGCATTTACACTCTTCTGTTGGCAAGTTCTCAAGCCTCATTAACTATTTATGAAGTGTGTGTGTGTGTGTGTGTGTGTCATTCAAACACCTGAGAATGTCATTCCTTCACCAGTCTGTCCTGTCCTAGTACCTAAAGGAAAGAATGGCCGTGTGATTGTTGTTGCCTGTGTGTGGGTGGGTTGGCTGAAATGGAATGGTAATGGGGGCTATCTAGATGCCACACACCCTGCCCCTGGGGGGTGGGAGCCCAGTCAGTCAGTACAGATGGTGTGTTGAGTGTTAATCTGCTAGAAAGGGTGGATAGCAGTAGGCCTAACACTGACTTTATCGGTCACGCCGTGTGACATTAAGGTTTGGGTACATATCAGGAATTGATATGGCTGGCACTCTTCCACATAGTCTTAAAATAAGTGGAGAAAGAAGAAGAACTTGTCTTGTGGCTTTCTTCAGAGGCTCTCTTCAAGCCTGCAAATCTGGAAAATTTGTGAGGTGCAGCAAATGACCAGATACTCTTGTACATGGGTCAGTTCTTTGAAAAATGTTATTGTGCGAGTTTGCCTTCTGGCTGTTTGCTAACCAGTTCCTTCAATATGTTGCAGACTTGTCTGACCAATTAAAACACTAATGGTTATGGTTGGTTATGTTGTTGTTTCTATTAAGTTTTTTCCCTCAGGATTTTATGTCTTTTGGGTACACTACTTCAATTCATTTCCATTGAAGGTTGAAGTTGGTTGTCATCAGCTGAAGCAAAATGATAACCACAAGCAAATAACAAGGTCATGACAACATATATTTCCTGTGTTTTTGGTGGGGGGAGGGGGGGTTTCCTGATAGAAGCCTCACTATTTGTTTTAGACATGTTAAGGCAAGAGTCCTATGTGACTGTCATGCATTGCAGTGCGATGTACCATGACATATCGAAATTTCTCATGATGGAACCACAAACGTATGGACTCTGCCTGGATTAAAGCTGTGAACTTTGGTTGCCTTTAGGCACTGGCTTTCCACCAGTGTGTAGGTGTTACAAGTGAGTTGCTATCCAAGGAAACGCACACACTGTGACTGCAAGCAGTTCACCTTCACAATCTGTAACATTCCTCAAAGCCATGTAGCTTCTGCTTGCTCACTCTCCCTCGTCCTCTCCCTCCTGCTCCCTTCTCTTTTTTTTGTGTTGCCCTTGTGGAATGTGACCTTTGATGACCTTGACCGGCCCTCTTGGGGATTTTGCACACTTGGAGGGATCTCAATAGAGCCCCAGGGCCTTTTCATAAGGGACACTCCTTTCCCCTGCTGGATGACTGCGAGCTAGCCTAGCATGGTTATGTTAGGGCAGCACCCACCTATTGCTTTCCCACCAAAATACAATCCTTTTAAAAAATTAAATCCTGTTTTTCTAATTTTTCACAAACTCTTGCCCTCCAACTCTCTGATCTTGCTTCTCTTGTCTACTCTAACTATCGTTCTAGTCTTCACGCAGTCTGTTTTTCTGCCTCTACCCGTCTTTCCCACTGTCTGTCTTTTTCTCTCTGATCAATTGTCATTCCTAGGTAGCAGCTTGGCTGCTTTTCTCCCCTTTTCTCTTTGGTCACCCCTTCTTTTGCTTCACTTTCCTTTGATGGCTACTTAGCCCCGAACTATGACAATCCTTCCCTCCACCTCCCTCCCTGACTTTTCTTTTCTCGTCCCACTGAGGTCGTTATTGGAATGTGGGATTGGAGTTCTCAGCTAATCGATACAATGTTCTGCTACTAGACAAAAGAAAATGCTCTGAGATGCAAAGGGCATTTTGGGTGCCACAGGGATGATTGGAATGCATTCTGATTGGATTGCATTGGCTTTGTTGTTAATTGGCCTACCCGAGAGAGTTTTAATTTCCTGTTGGCTAGTTGTTGCTTGAGTTTATTGTGTGTCTGTTGTCCCTTGTTTTGATCTGTATTCATGTCTTTGTGGTCATGTAATGCTGCGACTAGTTATTTATTATTTATTAGTTATTTTTTAACAATGCCTTTTATATGGTTGAGCAGTTTGTTGCTTGGTGACCGTTTTGATTTCTTTTAGATGTCTACGTGGCCAGCTAGGCTCTGTGGACAGCCTTATCAGTTTGTCCTCAATAGACTGGGCCAAACAAAATCTTTCTTTATTATCTTTTCCCATTGACCTCAGCATTTCTGCCCATATATGGCTGCATATGTGCATGCAACAGTGAAAGATATGAAAGTTATTGGTTGTTTTGGTGGGTGAAATAAACGGCTCTCTGGAAAGACTAAACATAGTTGGAGTCGAGTCGCTTTCAGTTAAAGCCATTCCAGAAGGGGATTTCATGCAAAATGTATCAATAGAAAATTTTTTTTTCCCATGAATGAATCAGTTTCATGTCATTGATTGGGTTTAAAGTGAATTGACCTCAAATCCTAATATGCAGGCCCATTATTTTATTGATATTCTTTCTGACACGATTAGGAACAGGCTTAGTGCATTTATTGAGCTCACAGCACTGACTTGCTCACATTTGACAAAAAACACAATGCCAGTTTCCCTAGAAGAGGGAAACTGTGTCTGTGATAGCAACTGTGGTGGTTAATCAGGGCAAAAGAAATCCTCTTTGCCCCTGAGCTAATCCATGTTGCACCACCAAACCTCAGCTTGTTGTCTGTTTTGCCTTTGGAGTCTCGGGTTGAGTCTGTGTGTTGTATCTTGTTGGAATGTTGCCGGTTTTGAATTTAGCCCCCAATCATTTGCACGAGAATGAGCCTGCTTTTTCATTCTTTTTTGCATGATGGGGTGAATTGAATGCCTGTGCGGTGAAAGGGAGGGAGGGAGAGAAAGAGAGGGAGCATGATAAATAGTATCACTAGGATGTAATAATGGTTCCTGCATTGCTGTTCGCTGGTCTATAAAATCCCTTTGGACCATGGAATGTTGGCACAGGGAGAGGAGGTTTTTGTCCTTCCTGCTTGTGATGGAGAGGAGTTGAGAATTTGATTCCTTCCCTCCCTCCTCCCCTTTCAACCACTAGATATTCTGGCAGGTCACATGCATATATGAATTTATGTAGGCAGAAGTAGATCTATAAGTAAACTCTATGTATTTGTATCCACTTTGAGCTGACATTTTGGATGCTTACCTCATCAAACATGTGCTAGAAGCAAGGTGTGTGTATATATTAACCGTTGTATAACAAAGTGAGTTGACTTAATAACACGTTCTTATTTACAGCGACAGCCTGGGAAATGCAGCCACAGGAGCATGCAAACTAGCTCGTCGGTTTTCTACCCTGCCTCCTCCCCCATTCTTGGAAAGAAAGCTGTTGTGGCTTTGTGGTGGAATAGTGAAAATATAGAGGGCCAGGGCAGAACATGGAATCCGAGCCTCGTTGTGTTTCCATTGGGAAATGTATCATTTAGCCTGGAGGGAGTCCGTTTGATGTCGGCCCCATGGCCCCTGCCTCTTCTGTGGCAGGCTACTCTGTCATACTCTGACAGATGGTTATTCCAGGCCTGAAGCCAGACTGTTATAGAACTATCAGTGATGATGCACTGACTTTTTTCCAAGGAGAACAGATGTGACTATAGACAAAAATGGAGTAACATTCAAATGAGTTGAAAAAAAGATGGGGAAAACAAAACTTGAAAAACAAGCCAATTTATTAACCCCAAACATAATCTCACACACTCATACACTCATTGTGCTCTTGCAAGCAGTCTTGCATACTGTATATTCATTTTTGAAAGCGAGTTTAAAAATGGCCCCAGAGCATTGACACTATTTAAAATACTGTTCAGTAAAATGATGAAATGCAAATTGCACAGGCTCTTGGAAGGATACTGTTGGCAGATGTAGTTTGTAAGTTGTTTTATATACTTAGTTAGTTGAAAGTTGAAAACCTTAAGTTGAACTAAGCATTATGCCAGTGACGCAACAATTTGGTTGTTTTGATGTTTGTGTACTGCATGTATCTAGACTGTTTTCTGTCATTATTCAACATGTTGTTACATAACCTTGGATGCATATGCTTTTATCTTTGTACAGCTAGAGTTGCGCAGCCTAGCAGTTTATCAGCATGGCCAATGGTCACCGAGCTCAGCGCTGTGCGTGGCAGTATGGTGAGGTGTCACTGTCTGTGGAGATGACCATCTAGAAGCCATTAGTCTTGACTTGACCCCATGGACAGGTTCACCTCACTCAGTTCAGATCAATCACATCGGGGTCATTTCAATCAATTCAGTGTGGAGATGAATTGAAGTAGATATTCATTTACTAGTGACAGTACATTTATTCTCAATTAGCCCCATTTCACTATGGTGTTTTCTGGCAACTTTCTAATGGCAAAAGTATTTATTCATCTCTCTAATTTATTTTGTTATGGAATGTTAAAGATCACAGTGTTCTTTAAAATACTTTTGTTTTATGGAATTATTCCTGAATTTAAACTAAATTGACCCCTTTCCCATCAGCCTACATCTAGGCCACACACACACACAGCCACCAGAGATCAGAGTGCTGTTGGGTGGTATGAGGGTTTCCCCTTATTCAGCCATCCTGCCTGACAAATGCTCCTCACTAATACAGTACCTCTTTGATGTCGTGTGTGTCACAGTATTACAGTGCGTGTGCACACGTGTTACTGTGGGTGTCCAAGCTTTTGCTTGCGTCTGTTTATCACAGTATGTGAGGTCTCTGTTCCTACATTAGACCGCTGATGGTTTACTCAGGCACCACAGTCAGTAAGTCTATTGTCAACAACAGAGGTTGCCTTGTCCATTTTGAATCCATATAATTCAGCTAAGATTCATTTGTTGTAGTCTTGCACCTTGGTGTGTGTACCAGCGTTTCCCTTAGTAATGAACTGGTGAAGCTGCCACCCCACTTTAGAGAATTTCATTTATATTGCTTGCTTCAGTGGAGAGATGTTGTGAAGGCTGTTTCAGTCTTTCCCACCAGAAACATCTGGGGGAAAAAAACACCAATTTATTGCTGGTGTTGGATAGAAAACACAAATCTGGAGTGAAGAAAAATGTTTATCTCATTTTTTAAAAGCATTTGATTCACCATGTTAACAGCCCATGGGTCATAAAACTCACAACACACACATGACTGGACAAACTGAAGTTTTTCGTTACTTGAAATGAAAAAGTTGCAGAGAGCTGCATGATAGAGCTGAGATGAGGGAATCTGAGTTGGGTTTTTTTGTTGGTTTTTTTTCAATCCAGGACCCATGCTGAGTAAATTTGGTTCCTCCCTGAGACTCAGGCTTATAATAACATACTACTACAAGTTGGGACTCACTAGGAGTAGCCTCACAGCCCATTTTGGTTCCCAGCCCACAGTTTAAGAAACACTTCACCGCAGGACAGCGCAGCAGTTAGCATAGCCTGAAGTCATAATATGAAGCATGAACCTGGAACAGCAGTGTTTGGTGGTTTGGCCCAACCTTTTGTGTGTGTGTGTGTGTGTGTGCGCGCGCGTGTGTGCATGCGCCTTGGCTCCAGTGTAGAGAACCGTGGAATGTGGTGGCTGTGTAGCCAAGGTCTTAGCTACTTAACCGACCCACAGAGAGATGCATTCCTCAGTCCCCCCAACCATAACAACAGCAGAACTAGCTAGCTGCATACAATCTATCACAGATACTAACTGGCCAACATTGCTGCCAGTCTCTTTTTATGCTAGACAAAGTTATCATTGTTTTTGTATTGTTAGCACTTTACAGTCTGTGAGCAGAAACAGCCAAATATGCACAAGGCGGTTGGCTAACATGACAGAGCAACAAAACAGACAATTAAGATTTGGTTCAGTGACTATCTAAGAATGTGTTTTGGATGGGAATCAACAAGTGGTTAACAAATGTGCACCATGCTTTTATTCTGTCTGGGTCTGCCTCTCTTTCTGTTGGTGTGGTTCTCAGCCTTTGTGATATAACTGGACAAAAAACTCCAGGGCACACCTAGTTATTGACGGCTGAAAAAAAAAAATGTTCAAGTGCAAGGTATTAACCTAAACCGAAGTCTTTGCTTCTGCAGGTTGATCAATGGCTCTCTGATGTCTCTGATGCTGGTTATTCAGTATATGAGATGGCCTGTTGAGAGAGTTGGGTAGATTCTCACCTCGCTCAATATTAGGATAGGGTGGAGTTGATGATTAGCCACCAGGATTTGAGAAGAATGAGCTGTAGGCTAAATATTGACGTTGTGTTAATTGACTTGAGTAGAAAGTGAATGTGACCCTGGTTACCGGACCCTGTGTCCGGTAACGTTCTTAATTCAGGAAATGCATGTAATGAATTGAAATGTTGACAAAGACCCTTTTATTATCAAATTAGGTCTAAGTGAAGGCTACTTCACTTCCTGATATTATGAACTGAAAATGGAACTGACCCCCGGCTCTGCAAAATGAAGGGGCGTGAAAATGGTCATCTCCCATTATAACTGAATGGGGGTTATTGTGTCTTCCATTAGTTATGAAGGCGTATTCTTGTGTCCAAAAAGTATAAATAGCCCAGTTGTTTGACAGCATGATTCACATTCAAGATTTCAGGATTTCAAAAGCACAAAATTGATTTATTGTAGTTGAAGATTTCCTGTTTCCCTGCTTTTTCTTCCATTATTTCCTGTCTTTTTAAGTCTTGATCTTATCTCTGATAATAATCCCTCAGCAGCTTACAGTTAGTCTATTGGTCTGTAATGTCTTTGATCCAAGGCAGCGATATGCTTGCCCGAGGGAGTGACATCAAAGAGATGTAAGAGAAGAGACTGGAGGGACATTAGAAAGGCCAGGCTTCCATAAGAGGGTTTGTCTTTACTGTGGGCCTGTGGCTTATTTCTCCATCAGTCATGGATTTGGTAATGACAGTAAATCATCCAATTGGCATGTCAGGATTGCTTCATCGGCAGGAGGAAGTACCCAATAAGGTAATTACGATAAGATCCAAGACATTCCCTCAGGAAGTGGTCATCAAAACTCAATTAGGCTTATCAGTGGGGACAGAATCAGCACTGTCTGTCACACAGCTGGCTTGTCTGTACAGTTGCGTCTTATCTTATATGGCTAGAAAATGAAGGGAGTAGAATAGAAAAGTGGCCTGTGTCATACCAGAGTTGACTGTTTTTACCTGCTGAGTAATATGCAGTGAGGACAAAACTGTAGACCTGTTTCCCAGTGAAGTGGCTTTGAACGTGATAGTCAGTTGTATATTTATCTCCCATCTGAGTGTTGCTAGGATTCAGGCTATGTGACTTTAATGTAAACGGCGTTGCCATAGAGCGTCTCACATGGTGCTGGTAGGTGGAAACACGGCTATAGATAGACGGGGAGCAGGAAGGAATCTAGAGCTCAATTGTCAGAATGAAAAGCAAGAGGTAGGCGTGTGTGTGTTTTGTATATGTGTGTGTATGCGTCTGTCTGTCGGTGTGTGTGTGTTTGAGTTTCAGTGAGGCCCACGATGCAGCTCTGCTCTAGGTGTTGATCGAAGGGCAAATTAGTCAGTCACTCACTCCCAGACCAAGTGTAGGACTATATGTAGGAGCAGCATTGGGGCTGTACCTTGAATAAGATATGGGGGGCCACTGCTGCTTCTTTTTTATTTATTTTTTTAACTTATGGCAGTGTTACAGGTAACGCTTCCCACCCCGAGTGTCACGTGAGTTCAAAGTGGCTGTCGGGGAAAAGGTCTATAACTTTCTTTTGAGTACCAAGGGCTCAGGGCCTTGGACACCTGTACTAGTTGCCCCTCCATTGTTATTTGTGTGTGTGTGTTGTGTATCCCTTGGCGGAGGTACGTCAGGGGTTAGGAGTGCATCTCATGAACAGATCAGGCAACACAATACACTGTGTTAATCCTACTGGTTCAAGTATCACCCGACAGGAGTATAGAGGGGGAGAACAGGAGAGGAAAGATGGATGAGAGGGGCCTGAGGAGAGGGTGGGGGAGAGAGAGAGAGGGGGGGGGGGTGAGGAGGCAAGGAAAGGAGATGGAGTGAAAAAGGGAAGAAAGCAAAGAGAGAAGGATGATGGGGCAGGGTGGCTGGAAACAAGCTGCTGATTTACTTCCCAGTTGCTGCTTGAACTAGACTCTGTTTGATGGTTAGCTCGTTGTCCATACTCAGGTTGTTAATATTAGTCAGTGTGTGCTCCTTGATCCAGTGGCTTTTATATAATCTTATAAATTCAAAACAAGGCTCTGCTTAAGCAATCAAACCATTGAGTGTCATTCTTAGAACATTTTTAACTGGAATGGGGCCCGCGATAATCACATCTGGATGTGGCACATTTCAGCTCTCAAACCTTGCTTTCCAGTCTCACTTAATCCCAGGCCAAAGACCTATCTGAATATCAGAAGAGAAAAGCAGGTGGAAAACAACAATAATTGTCCTTTCTTTAAAAGGTCAGGAGACATTGGACATCACAAAGAATAAGGAAGCACATTCCTGCATGCTGGTATTTCTTTTCTGTCTTTTCATAGTTCGCCTCCTCCACGCAGTTGTGTGAATGGACCAGATGCCTCTCTCTGTGTTGGCAGATGGAGGGATTGTTTCCCTGGTTTTGTGAAGGGGGGCGGCTGAAGGCTTAGCCCTGGTTACCTTGGTCATTGATATGCTCTTGAGGCGTCCCCTGGCATTGTTCGGTGTCAATGGAAGGGACCGTCCCAAAGGCTGGGTGGCGGGTGTCTTGACAGACTGCCTTTCAGTGCATTCAGGACAACTGGGAACTGGAAAGTTTAGGACCCCCATGCTAAGATGGGTAGGATAAACAAGGACAGGACGGTGTCACAAGAGCCCGAGGTGTTGAAAAGTCACAATACTGGGATATTTTGTACTATGCATGTGTTATACCCAGGGCAGGAATTTTTCATTCTTTCAGCCAGACCACCGGGTTCAAGCCCCTCTGTCAGCAGGCGTCTGCACTACTGAAGTATCCTTGAGCACTGAAGCACAAGATACTGAATCGCTGTCAGCTCTGGGGGCGCTGTTCTGTAGCTGACCCTGAGCTTTGACTTCCCTGTAGAGGGGGACAAGCCAGAAGAGAAGAATTTCCAGGGCATCGATAGTCACGTTATTATTCTCACATGCCATTTTCACTATTTCACCAGCTAAACAAAGAGTCTTTGAAAATGTTGTTTACCTGCAAGAGTGGTTGGTAGACTAATGTAATGCAACAACAGTCAAATCTTACCAGCATTTGTCTGTTGGATGGTGTAATTTCCCACCCTGGCCATGCAGCCCACCCTCCCTCGTTCAGCCTCTTAGGACAAGAATGTCTTCTCATGTTAGAAACTTCCCCTTCATCATGAATGTTTCTTTTGTTTCTAGTGGTGTGAGCAGCTCCTTTCAACGAGAGAAAAAGGAACGTTGTTAAGCACTTTATAAGCAAATTCATCTTGTTTATTTTTATATATCTATTTTTTTTAAGCAGATGTGTTGCCTATGTGCATGACTCGCTCTCTCCTTGTTTTGTGGAGATGTGGTATGCTACAAGATTAGCCCGTTGGTAGGCATTGCTGTGTGACCACAAACCAAAGCATTGTTTTCACTTCTCTCTGTGAAATCCATTTGGTTTGCTGAGTCTCTGGTTTGGTTGTATCATGTCCAGCCCCTTATCAGCTGCCGCTCATTAGGCAGAGTATAAAGCTGTGTTTCATAGGTGGGAGGACAAAATGGTGGTCTGATTGTGGTCCGATCAGTGGCCTTTTAAAATGGCCGAAGAGTTTTGTTTCAAAATAAGATATCAACCATTTGATAAACCACGTGCTGTCAATCATAGGTTCATATTATTATTATTATTATTATTATTATTATTATATGCTAAACATATCAGACAGCTCCTCATTCAGGCATTTTAAACTTATCAAATGAGACCTGATTTTGCCTTGATTACCCAATTGCTGCATAGGCCAAGGTACAACATCCTAGCTCCTTTACCCTTTCTCTGTGCACATACCAGGTAGGCCAGCTTGTGTGGGTTTAAAAAGATCCCCGATTGATTGGTTCAAAACATGTACATTTTTCCCCTACTGTAGAGATGGGAGTGAGTGAATGTAGCCAGTAAGGTGTGAAAAGGATAGTAAGGATGTGTCTTTGAGGGTTTTTTTAATAGGTCTTCAGCCTGTTAGGAAAAAAAAAGAAAAAGAGGAAATGTGGGTTTTCATTTCAAGCAGATAAAAGTTTTGTGTCCAGTGTGTGCTGTATGTGTGTGTGTGTGTGTGTGTGTGTGTCTGTGTTGTCTTGAGCACATGGTTGGTCTTGGAACAGGGTATGGTTGTTTTTATGCAGGCAGGCAGGTAGCCTGGGTCTTGGCCTACATCACATCCTGGTTTTGCCTAATGGGAGCGTGTAGTAGGGGTGGAATATCCCCCAGATCTGATAGTAAATTCAGTGTCTGACATTACTTTGGCATAACAAAACTCCTTCAGCCTTTGGGTTGTTTTTATCCCCTTCTTGAGAGACTGGCCTGTTGGGACAGGTCTCAGTAAGTTGTTTTTGGAGCACTTCAGTCCGTGTTGCACACAGTGTAATTAGGATTTTGTGTTTTTGCGTGTCTCTCTGTGTAGGGTCTGAGATTACTATCTGCCAAGTGCTGGTAAAAATGTGTCCTTGGGGGATTAATCAATAAAGGTCACCCGCCACACTGGCTGGTAACTTTTTGAGAAGATGACATTTGACATTTGAATACCGCCGTTATATATATAGTACTTTATGTAAAGTACGTTATATAAACTTTGTCCCTGCTGGCCACCATATACTCTATAAAAAGTAAAACAATGGCTTGCTGTTATGCAGCTATAGGGGTAGTGTCTAAACTTCCTGGATGGGTAACTAGCCTAACATTAGTTGAAATTTAACGTTTTAAAACCTAACTGCTTTGGTCACTTTATTGAATGTTTCACACATCTGTACATGAAATGGCTCCCCTGGAACAGGTAGGAGTTAATTGGCACGCTAGACACATTGACAGGATGGACACATTGGGTTTTGTCAGGATTGAGCCTATATATTTGCTTAGAGGACATTCTCTCTGTGGATGTTGCCAGGATCAAATGGTCTAACCACGAGACCAGCAAGCCATAAGCCTAGCTCTGGATTTAGGGTAGCCTAATCCCTGCATCTCCTTTACCCTGCCCTGTCCACTTGAAGTAGCCCATTGCAGTGTGCAACAGGTGTCGATAGCCCCACTTTAAACATGTTTGTTTCATGCCCAAGATGATTTGAAGCATACTCAGAAGAAGGTTATGCCTCAGAGAATATTTCACATTGTATTTTTGTCAGCTGTTCAAATAAATTTGACTCATACAGCTGTACCCAATTGAATGAGCCTGACTCAGATGAATCCAAATTATTGTCTGAATGAGTGTGATTCCTATAATGTGACTCAGCGGGCTTGTCCCAGCATGCCACAGCAGGAGTCGACTTCATCTGAATGGCAGGGAGGAAATGAAGAGCCAGTAGTCACCATTTTACAGCTCAGGATTAGGCGCGCACACACACATACACAGTCACAAAGGCATGTAAGCATGCACATACACACTGCTGGAAACCAAGCATTTCAGAACACTCACTCACTAACTCATAGCTCCCCTGCACCCATGTATGGGGTTTAAATGAGGACATAATAGAGGATTTAAGACTCCTTTGGATTTACTTCTGAAACGGTGTTCTTGATGAGAGCAACACATACAGAAGCAGACATCTCATGAAAGTAGCCACGGAAAGGAAAAGGCTTCTGGAATGAATCGAAAAGAGTGCGTGAAAAGTGGGAGGGAAACGACCGAGATAAAAAGAAAAACGGGACATAAAGAATGAGGGGAAATACGGTGCAGAAAGGAAAATCAAAAACGGGGCGCAGGATTCTTCAAGACTCACCTTGTAGCAAAGAGTCACATAAAAATGGCCGCCCTGTTTGAAGTCTCTGTGCAGTAACAATGGGGCATTCCCTCCCCTCCCTCTAGTCATATAGGCTACTTTAAAGGGAGAGGCAGAGAGGATTAACTTCAAACACACACTATTGGAAGCCAAGCATTTCAGAACACACACACACACACACGATGCTGGGGGGCGATGGAGGCTTAGCCACCAGTAAAACCCTTAAAAAAGACCCTTTTTAAAGACTCAGATGGAAGTAATCAAGAGGGAAACTCATGATGTCACACAGAGCCGTGTGTCTGTCCGTGGTTGTGGCGGAGTTCCCAGACATGTTTCCAATGTGGGGTTTTTTGGGGAGGGAGCCTTTTTCTTGATAATTCAGTTTGATTGAAAGAGACTAGTTTCATCTCTCTGTCTCTGCTATCTCTGTTGGACAATACATAA
This sequence comes from Hoplostethus mediterraneus, assembly GCA_034670385.1. Classification (NCBI taxonomy): domain Eukaryota; kingdom Metazoa; phylum Chordata; class Actinopteri; order Trachichthyiformes; family Trachichthyidae; genus Hoplostethus; species Hoplostethus mediterraneus. The sequence continues at coordinate 324,434 of JAXDDW010000159.1, read as the reverse complement.
TGCGTGACTGTCTCTTATCACAGACGGCTTGTACTTGACCAGCAAGGCTGCAAAGTATTGCCTGTCCTCCAACCTGTGTTTTTTCTGTCTGCCTTTTTGTTGGTATGTGATCTATTAAGTAATCAATTAGGTCAACAGTGTAGAATGTGATGGGTTAACTTGAAGGTCAAAAAAGGATCATGGCCACCCAGTCAGTAGACTCTGCATACTTTAGCATATGCTGCTGTGGTATAGATTTCTTACCATTGAATGCAACTTTTTTACTTGATCTCTTTATCAAGAGATCAAGTAAATAGCCTCATTTGCATTTCTGTATAGAAATGTAACTGTCTGATTCAGACTTAGAAAAAGGTTAAATTCCTAAATCACCAAGTAACCAATAGTACAGACTTTGTGCAAACAGTAGCAAAGCTCTGGTACGTATAACAGAAAAACCTTTTAAACGAGATGCCTTGGACAGGGCCTGGAGGTTCAGGACCGGTTCAGCTTCTCTTCCTTTGCATTGCCTTGCTTTACCTTTCCATGCCTCTGTTTGCTGTAGGCCCAATGCTAATTAAGTGTGTGTAGTGTAATGATAATTAGATTGATAGAGGTGTGTGTTTGAGCACATTCACAAGCCTTGCATCTTAATCCTATTCACGCCGCTTACCGGACAAATGGTCAATGAAATTAGGTGTGCTAATGTGATTAAGCGAGGCTTGATGTCTTTTCATTACGCTAAGCTTCATAATGATCAGTGTGGCGAGGCTAGCTCTAGGTTGCTAGGTTGGAAAGCCATAGTATAGGAAAGTCTTTTTGTGCGGGTAGTGTTGTCAAATTCTATTATAAAAGGGTGTTAAAGATCAGACACAAAACCATGTTTGCTTCAGGGAGACCATTTTGGGTCAATCTTCTGTCTAGACTGCCATCTTGTCAGGACCTGTTAGCCTTTGGACAAGGTGAGATTGGGGTTCGCAGTGTTTTGAGTCACTTCCTACTGTATTTAGAGTCATGACTGGAACAGTTGCTGTTGAGCCATGACATAGAGCTGAGACGGTCACTGCTTTGAGGTGAGAGGTCATGTGTTTGGTTGGTTTAGTTCGTATTTATGGCGAGGAAATAAGGTAGCACAGTTTTTTTTTTTTGGTAAATATTTTTACACATATCTGTTTATCTCCCACCACCCCTCCTTCATTCCCTGGGACGTCAGGTGAGAGAGACAAACATTATAGTTGTGGAAGCAGCTGCCACCACCTAATGATGGTTTTTCTCTCTCAACCCCCTGTGTTTTTCTCTGTGTGTGGCATCAGGTGAGTGGGAAGGGAGACATGGATCTATGTTGAGTAGTTCTTGTAATACCCAGGTTCAGCTTTTTTAGGATTTCCGTTCGTCTTTGGCCGTGTAACTCCCATTCATTTGGAATGGGAGATTGCTGGTTTGTTTTGCTGTTTGTGTTACTGATCATATCCCTGAATAGTATATCCTGGGCAGGAGGCACTTTTCTCCCAACGGCCACAGTGGCTGATGGATGCCAACATTTCCCAGCCAAATATATGTTTTAGAAAATAATTGGTTACCTGGTAAAGTGGACTTACGAGCCCTAGCCAAAATTGGCAATCATTTGTCTGGTAGTTGATGGTAATTTCAGTCTGCTTATCATTTCCTTATCATCAGTGCAGCGGCAGCGGCACCCCAATGACATACCCACTCTCACCCACCCTTCATTCTGACATTCAACCAAGGTTTCCAGATAGGCACTCACCCTTGTTGGACTTCACACGGGATAGTTAGAGTGGCTCCTCCATATTGGTAAATGTCTGAATAGCCTGTCCCTCTAACCCCTGTTCTGTCTCTGGTGTCCCAGCAGGTGAGGGAGACAGAGACATGGATGCCCATGAAGACCACACAGACCGTTGCCATGTCAATGCACCCCGATGACCTTGTGTCATCAGGAGACTCCCAGAACGGCTCTGACTTTGGCTTCACCGACGATGATGGTGACGATGACGATACACTGTACGATGATGAGGACGAGTATGAGGACGAGGATGATGAGTTTTCTGGATCTGGTGATGGAGGTTGGTTTTCACAAATATTTCATATCAAATCAATCAGTATTTGAAATCACAGTACTTTTTAAAATCAGACAGTTTTACCACAGTTGTGGTGGAATGCTTCTCAATTCAGTAGTAAGTTGTTAGTTTGTAGTTCTCTGTTGGTACATATGGTTTGTGCATCCCATCCCCTCTGTCAATAATGTGGTTGAGTGGTTTGAGTTGAGTTGATTAAGAATCTCTTTCCTCTTTCCTCCACAGCAACTGTGCCAACCAGAAAAGACCACACCAAGCCTTCAGACAAGGTGAGACTGCTCTACTCTTGGGGATTAGCTTTCTTTCATTATTGTACTCACACAGGGTTTACATATGTGTGCAAGATGTTGGAGAAACTCACCTTTTTACTGGATTTCATTCCCTTTTTGCACACTCTGCATCCAATCAGTCTCATTTCATCACCTGTGCGTACCCACATGGTACACAGACAACAGGACTGAACTGACTCAAATCTGTTCTAAATTCAAATGCTTCTTCCTCTCCCTTCGTCCTCAGTCTGACGTGAACGACAATAAGATCCCAGAAGTGGAGCCCCCAGTCCGGCCCACCGTCAATGAGGTGGACATCGTCAAGAATGACAATGAAATCCCACTGAGGAACGAGGTGCAGCCCGGTGAGGAGCACCCATCCAACGTGCTCATGTCCCACGCCAGCGACGAGAGCATCTTTAACAAGACAGAGGTCCTCGCAGGTCAGTGCACAGCCATACTGGGCTCTTTCCAGGACTGCATTATTCTCATAGGGGTTGTCAGAATATTGTTAGTTACCTGAAGACGACTGGTAATATTAAAGCTGTTTACAATGACAGAGGTACCTTGGTGAGCAGACGTGTCATGCTGCTGATAACAGCTCTTCATTCCAATAGGTTATTGATTATAGACTAGAAATGTGAAAATCCTCTCACCTTTACTCTGTGATTCCAAAGCTGAAGTGAATAGTCATCAGTTATAATTATATTTAAGAGTAATAATTTCCTCAGATCTGAACTAGTAATCACTATGATTTGGTTGAAATGACTGAGATAGGTGTGTCCTCATCCTCTTCTTCATCCTCCCACACTTAAAAAGTCTAACGTCTCACCTTTTCCCCTATCTGTCTGTTCCAGCTCTGATTGCGGGCGGGGCAGTGGGGCTGATGTTCGCCGTGCTCCTCATCCTCCTCCTCATCTACTGCATGAGGAAGAAGGACGAGGGCAGCTATGACTTGGGGAAGAAGCCGCCCATCTACAAGAAGGCCCCCACCACAGAGATCTACGCGTAGACCCTGACCCCCCCCCCACCCTGACCTCTCATTGCTAACCTCAGAAAAAAACAAACCAGATCCACAGTGCCTCATCATCATCATCATACCTCCTCCTCTTCTTCTTCTTTTCATCTGGCCATACCGTTGGGTCGATGGAATGATGCTCTGTAACGACAACAAATCGGGAGAGAAACCCCATCAACTCAATCGATTGACTGACTCCTCCCTGATATTCACTAACTCTACTGGTGCTCTTCTATCCAATCAGAGGCTTTGTTGGACCATTTCAGCTACCACAACAGTGTGGTACAAGATGACCTCTTGATTTTTATTTTTTTATTTCTTGTACCCATGTTAAAAGGAGAAAAAAAAAACAAAAAACAACTTACAATTGAGGACTTGAATTGAGAATTGCAGCTCTCCCATTCCCTCTCTTTCTCCTCCCTCCCCCGTTTGCCCCACCCTCCATTTTGTAACACTAACACTGTGCAATGACGTTTTCTCATTATGGTACACATTAACAGTCCATTTATTTATTTTCCCTCCCCTTTTTTCTCCTCTTCCTCCTCCTAATTGTTTTTCTCTGAACCTTGTCTTTGTTCGCGTGCTTCAGGTTCTCACATTACTGTAGCAAATTGCTTTTAAGTTAAAGTTACGTTGTTTTTTTTCTTATGTTTATATTTTAAATGAAATTTTTGTCATGCAGAGAGATTTTGGAAATTTCAATTTTTCTATTAAAGATTCTGTTAAAATGGGAACGAATTAAAATCATGTTGTTGAAATGAACTTCCATTTTGATTTCAAATATCACTGTAACACAGAGGTACTCTTGGTCATCCGTTCTGACTGACATACGCTTGGATTATGCTCACCACTGATCCTGAAATGACCCTGACAGGAAAGGCAATCGCATTATACACACACATCAGACCTGGGTCAAGTGGTATTTGGAAATAATTATTTTTTGTTTTTCTTTACCACAAAAGACAATTCCGATAATATCAGACACATTTTCAGTCACAGAGAAATACTTTCCTGTGTCTAAACTTTGTGGCATGTTGTGTATTGTCCTTTTGTGGAAAAGCCCATCAATCTGGTACCTTGGGTCAGATTAGAAAGCTAAAGCATTGAATTGACTGGACTCAAACAAACATGCTCCTGCAGGATGAGTGAAGGGAACAAAGGGTCAACAGCATGACTGATATTTAGCTGTTGCTTACCTTGGCCTATATCGGTAAGGCATTTTTGTTCTATGCCTGTCCATTGAGACACACAGTTAAGTCATTGGTTCTTATCCATAAGCTGGTCATGAGTTACAGGCTCCTTTTTGAACAACCTGAGTTCCAAGTCTGGGTTCACTTAAATGTCCAGTGAAAAGGATCTTCGCTCTATTATTGGAGAGACTGGTAGTTTTTGGCTTCCATGCTTTTCAAACAAACCAGTGGTACTTCTTTTTTTGTTTTTTTGTCATGGGTTTGATGTTTTTCCAATAAGCTATACTGACAGTTTGTTAGTTTTAATATCCACTCATTATGGTTTTGCTGCTCACCTTTCTCAGCTAAATAAACTGACTCAACAGACTGTATTTGACAGCTGTAGCACACAGACTGGTCTACCAAGGATTTGTATATAGCCATTGGGGGGGGGGGAAAACAAAACGTTAAACCTGGTACAAGAAAAACCTTTATCTACCAAATATTTAAATGCCAAATAGTTTTCCTTTTTTATTTGATCTTTTTTTCCCCCAACCAATAACGTTTCATTTTAATGTGATTTACTGTAAATGCTTGGAATGAAAGTGGGCTGTCTTCACGTCTGGTTTGCACAGAGTGGAGAAAGCTGTTTTGATACTACCAATGCTAATACTAACTATCTTCCTCTCATTGTTCTCCAGTGTTTATATTTCTTTTTTTTGTCAGTAGATCAACATGTTCCCTTTTTTTGTATTAATTTAACAGTCAAAATATTTTATTGCCTTCTTTCAGGTTGGGGTGTTTTCCCCCTTTTTAAGCTGTTGTATATGTGATTTTAAAAGTTTTATATACACTAGTTTGAGATTTTCAGAAGCAAATAGTTTTGAAACATTTTTTTTGTAAGAGTTTCTATTATCTTTTAGACCTTTTTTTGTTCTGAAGCGCTATGTATTTATGTTTTTTTTGTTTTTGTTTTTTCCTTTTTGTAGAAGAAGGATTGCTTATGTGGTCGGTGTTAATCGTTCGATCGTCGTTCAGGGGCCGTTGTGTCGATGAGCCATGTTGTCAGTAGCAGACCTGGGTTGATTACTAGTTGAAACTGCATCAGTTAAAGCATCAGTGATTTCCCCAAGGACAGGAAACCTACTTTTTAATTGTAATTTTGTCGCTTGATCAGTTACATTTCTTAGCAGCCAAGGTGGAACATGATACGTGATACAGGTCGGCTACTTGCCAAAGTGGTTAGTGGGATTGACAGAATTACCAGCCACAACCAAAATTTACCAACACTTAACTGTGGTGGGAGCTGTTGTAAATTTCAGGTCCTGGTCCCTCTACCATTGAGAAGTCAGGGTGGGTAAGGCTGTCAACATAAGCTGCTACCCCATCTAAAAGAATGTCCTTAGTGCTGGTTTCACTTGAGTGTTTCAAGGCCTTTTCATCCATCCTGGAAAAATAAATCCCGGGAAAATATTGATTTTATGTGGCGCGATTGCTTTGGTCTGCCCAGAGTTAAAGATGGACAGAGTTTAAATTTTTTGGTGCCACACCGATTGGATCCAGACGTGATCACTCAATCCCAGCAATTGCAATCATTTCATTGTGTGTTTTTGGCGGGAAATCCAACTGGTTTTGCTGTGTCTGACAAGATCGGTCGACCCCAGGAAAGTAGTTCAATGCATTTCAAATGATAATTGCTCCCAGGTCTGGTCAATTAGCATGGGAGAGATATGTTCTGCTGCTTAATGTCACAAACAACACATGTGAATCACCAATGGAGTGGAGAAGCCAATGAATCATTGGTTTCTGCATGCAGGTTCTGATTTATTATTGGAAATAAAGCTATTTTTATGCACATTAACATTTTAAAACGACTTCTTTGTCTTTCTTTAATTATTAGCCAAATGTCAATGCATGTTTGTTTGTTTTTTTTGTTTCACTTATGTTCATACACACTGCTATAAAGGTTTCTTTTTGGAGGACACTTTATAAAAGGCATAACAGCATCTACAACAGGTACTTTTCTTCATCTTTGAATTGTCACTGCAAACCTCAGATAAAAAATTTGCCCTGCTGTCACAGTCACTATAAAAACACCCTGGTGGGTATTACTGATCATTTCCGAGATCACATGTAATAACAATACCTTTCTATAGAGTCGAGCTTTGGTGTTTGCAAATGTCAAGCCACGTGACGATGTTCCAGGTCTCAAATTTCCCCTCTTGTTTCTCATGCATTCACCTCTGCCTTTTATCTGCTGTTTATTGTTGTAGGGACAAATGCAGGACAGCAGACAATACGGTACAAGTTGTTGGGTTGGATGTAGGTAGAAAATGTGCTTGATTATGTGTAGAATAGTAACGTAACTACCTTATTAAAGGTGATGTTCATAGGGAGGTCCACAAGGTACTATGAGACGGCACCTTTAAGTAGGTAAGATGCACCCTTTGTTTTTAAGACACCATTGCTGCATCCGAAGTTATTCATTTTTAAGAATCTGAATTTGTAACAGTATCTCATAGAGGGTTTCTCCACCAAGTACATGTGAACGGTCCCGCCCCAACATCCCGTTTCAAACGGAAATATGTCAAGTTACGGGAGCAAGACAGTTGAATTGGGTCAGGTGTTGGTTGAAAGGTGGCAATCCCGATGTCCCCCCTAAGGCCTAAGCCCTGAACCCTCACAGACTTCACTGACGTCACCTGGTAAGTGCTTGAGTGTGAGAGGCTGCAAGGGCTCGGAATTGTGTAAATAGGAATGGGACTGCACTTTGCGACATATCGCGTTACCTTGACGATACCAAAAAAAAAAATGTATGTACGATTGTGGGTTTTGGGACTTTTTAGTTTACGTTTTTTACTTTCTTCACCCAGGCTCTCGCCTTACAGAGTGGACGAGAGGTAATTGTCAAATAATCAATTGACTCGTTTTGTCAAATCATCAAGCAAAAATTTAAATAAATGGTTGATGAATAAACATTTGTCCTTCCATTTGTTTACAGTTTTTTTTTTTTACCGCTTCCGGGCTTCCCCTGGTAACCCCGTATTTATCGTCACAACGCTATGAACTGTGGGTAATTCCCTCAGGCAAAGTCTGCATCGATGCGGACTTACGGAAAGTGTGCATAAAGGGCTCAAAAAGTCTGCGAGAGCGCCCTCATGCACTTGACGATTTGACATTGGGACAGCCCTAAACCCTCGCGGACTTAGCGGGAACGCGCCTCAAAGTCCGTGAGTCCGTGGGGGGGGGGGGGGGGGGGGGGGGCGTTGGGATTGAACCAAAGAATCCCTATCAGCTCCTGGGGTGCTGTCCTGTAGCTGACCCTGACCTCTGACCTCCCTGCATGACAAGAGAATTTCCCCTATGGGCAATCAGTACAGTATCACAAAAACGATGATGAACTTTAAGTGCTGGTGTGTGTGTGTGTTGACGTTCATACATAGCTAGCAGACAAGCTGCTGCTTGTCGGCCTGTGTGCTGCAGGGAAAAACACGCTAGCAGGTGATGGAAAACGCTGACGAACAGCAGGACTGGGAGTGGCACACACAAACACATATACATACACTATCTCTTTCAGACACAAACACACATCCACCCTCTCTCACTCTTAGTCTATACACACACCCATGCACACGTATTCATGCTGTCTGTCACCACTCCTTTTCTTTCTCCCTCGTATTCACGCACACACTCACACACGCACACACACACACACAAGTTAGATCATAGTAATATGAAGGCTAGAGAAGGGGAAACTTTGCACTTGTTATTTGTTCAGGTGCTCCTCAGGCAAACAGAAGGATAGACGGAGGTAAAACGAAGCTCTGATTTGCTCCCAAACCTTTTTTTCCCAAACGTATATTTATTTAGGGAAGCGTGCACGCTCTTTTTCTCCAGCACTGCCCCGCTTCACATTCACACAGCCACGCACATTTCCACCTGGACGCTGCCCAGTACAACCACAGTCCTCTACTGTCGGTGGCTGAGCTGCTCCACCGGCCCGGTCTTGCAGTTACGTGCCTCCCTCCAGGTCACCTCACCACCCTCCCGCCGAGGGAGGGGAGAGCGTGCACATCTTCCTTGCTGGTGCAGGGATATGAATCACTGATGCTCCAATCACAAGCCTACTTCTGTGTGCTTAGTCCACTTTTCCTGGATAAGTAAAGGTTAAAGCTGCACTAGGAAAGATTTTTATGTAGAAACACAGTACACACTCCTAATTGAGACGCTGTAGATTGGCCTTATTTGCCCAAAGAAAATTCTGATGTTAGGTATCACTGTCGCACAGGAAATAACAATTGAAGACTTAACTGCAAAACACAAACAGTCTTCTAAACAGCAGAGATCAGAGCCCCGTCCAGAGAAAGCTGAACAACTTGGGTATAAGGCATCACAGACCAGGTGGGTTGGTAAACATGTGTGTGCTGTGAGCAGTTCACAGGATATCTGGGTATTAAAGTTCAATGGTTGCCTTTAAACATTTTACTGGTTGAAAAGAAAAAAAGATTATCAACAAAATCACAACATTTCCAAAACTATATGCACATGTTCCATTTTCCATAACCTTTCCAGTCCTGGAAAACACATTTTTTAAATTCTATGATTTTTCACAGATTTTCCATGACTGTAGGAACCCTGTACAGTCAGTAGAGAAGGTAATGGGATGATTTTGATTTGATTTTTTTAAAATCAAATAATCAAATTTGCACTTTGCTCAAAAGTACAAACTATAAGCTATTGAACCTACACCTCTTAACACACACTCACACCTCACACATACTTATCTTATCGCAATTTTGTTTTGACAGTTTTTTGCACCCCCCCCGCCCCCCCCTCACTACAAGTCAAAAACGATGTAGGAATGTTTACGGGAATTTCCAAAACGTGTTGTGCCAGGCAGGTTTTTTTCTGTGATCTCATCCATCAGTTCCCTTGAATCCCCTCAGTTTTTGTTGAGTTGAAAACCACGATTGCTTAAGAATATTTCAACATCTCTCTTTCTCTCTGCCACTTTTTCTTTCCTTTTCTAAAAAAGGAAACAAAATCCACAGAGGCTGAACAAAGGAAAAACACAAAAATTTTATTCCAAAATGAGATATCCACTATGAAAAAACAATTGATTGCACAACATTAAAACAAATACTGGTATTTATTAAAGTTGTAATCTGCCAGATTCTCTCTTTTTTATTTTTTTTATTGTTGTTGGTTTTTTATTTTGGTCACATCTTTGGTGCTCAATGCTCATTGCTTTGCTGTTTCTCACTTCCCAGAGATCACTTGTCGACCAAGCAATGAGTCCAGTACTGTGACGTATTTTTCCTTGGATTCCTTTGAAGTTAGAGTTTCTGTAGGTGGCGCTGTTTTCTTTGTCTGTTCAGCCACGGTGACTATCACTGCTCATGCTAACTACCCAGTTCTTCTTCTATTTCTTCCAACAAAACCTGAAATATAAAACGCTAAATTGGGTTTCCTGGGGAAAGACCTTCCTGACACCGGACACCGGTTCTGTTCAGAACAGCAAATGTAAATGTAAATGTAAGCAAATGTAAAAATGTAAAAAATGAATTGGCTAGAGGTTAAATCACCACTGTATTAAATGAATCGGTGATAAAGAGCAGAGGAATTGACATTTATTTATATGAAAATGCTGTAGTTTGTTTCTTAGGATACCCTGAGGCATTGCTTTATAAAATATAACACTTTTACACACTGGGTCTTTGAAATTTGAGCTATTGAACATTATATCTTCTTCCAAAATGGAGATGTTGCCTTTTTCTTAGTGATGTCATGTGGAAGTTCCCAGCGTCCAACTGGACTGCTACGTCAAGACCATTTGCATCCGGAAACATCTCTTTCCTTCTTCCTGCTACACTGATTTGAATGTTGCGAGGAAGTCAGAGAAGTTAATGCAGGCAATGTTGTCATGAAAACCTCGTAACTCCAGTTTTGGTGATTAGGATTACATGGTCCTCTGTGGGTTGAGAATATTTTGAGACCCTTTTTTGGAATCCTTTCAGAAGCCCGTTGGATAAACTTTGTCAACTCTGTGAAACGTTTTGGAGATACGACATTTTAACCAAACAGCAACTTATGCTAGATTCTAGATAGATGCTAGAACGTTACTTTATCATGTTTTGTTTTCCATGTCCTATTCTATCGTCTGCTTCATGAATCTAGAAACCAGCTAACAGACCAGATAGACTATTTTGTGTTTGTATTTTGTTCGTGCAGCTGAGAAATGCTACTAACTGAATTACCTGCGTAGTTTACAGTCCTAAAGTACAGGATGCTTTATTAATTAGCTTTTCCTCCTCCATGTCCAGGCTTCCTGTAGCTTACTTCTCAACCATAACTCCCTGATTGGAAACATACCTGACGTCCTCCAAATAATCGGAGGTCATTGCGGTTTTGGTCCTCTGTTGGCGCTGTTGTTTTATGCTCCATGTGATGCTTTCAGTGCGTTGGGCTCTTGAAAACAATTAGTGCATTTGAATACACACGTGTCTTAGCCTCCATCAAGTTTCTAACTTCAGTTAGTTAATGATGAGTAAAGTCTGAGTCTGACCAGTGGTGGAAAACATGTATGTTTTTGATGTTTGGTAAGATGTTGAACATTTCTACTCTGTAGTTAATAGTTAACACAGTTATACGCTCCCGTGAAGTTAGGTTAGCTTGTTTTTCCAAATGAAAGACGTTTCATAATAAAACTCATTATTTAGTCCCCACATTCATATTTACATCCCATAGATAGATTACAGCATTTGAAAAAAAATGAACCCAGCCTGACACGTTTGAAATGATTTTAATAATGAATTTCAGATAATCATTTTTCAAAATGCCTTGGTACTGTTTTATCATGAAGCCCCTCTAAAAATGGATCGCACATGGACTCACACACACATGTATACACAGAGGAAGCTAGGGGGATAAAATCTGTCAACACCCTCACAGAGGTCAAAGGTCAGATGATGAGGGATTCCAGGAAATGAGGGGCTGTGTGTGTGTGTGTGTGTGTGTGTGTGTGTCTCAGAGAGAGAGAGAGACAGAGAGAGAGTGTGTGTGTGTGTGTGTGTGAGTTGATGTGGCATGGGGGATTAGTGTGTGTGTGTGTGTGTGTGTGTGTGTGTGTGTGTGTGTGTGTGTGTCCATATGTGTTAGCAAGTTATAGTCTTTTGTCAACTGCTATTCTGCTGACTGATTGATCATTGACCATAATATCAACAGTCTGCTAAAACCCTTAGATCTGCCTCCTCCCGACAGATCCAGGAGCAGCCAGCAGGGTAGACGTCTTCCTCCTGTGCTCCTGTGCTCGGCCACTAGCATTACTAGCATTATCTCAAAGGTGAGAAAATGAGAACTTGTAGAATCTAAATGTAAGTCATCTTAAAGGATATGCATCCAAGTCTGGCAGTTTTGAGTAGAAGATTGGTAAGATCTACACTAAATATGACACAATATGACAAGATAATACACTGTATAGTACACAAAGATAATACACGGGGACTTTCCTTGTTTACATAGGAAGTGAAGATGGTGAGACTGTGCAGCTAAAATCACTCAGCAGCAGATGAAATAGTTACCAAAGTAAACCTAGCGACTTCTGTTCTACTGAGTTCCTGACATTTCATGTTTAATGACTAAAGGGTCAGCCTGGAGTTAGCATGGAGCACTGGAGGGTCGACCGGGGACACTTGGATGATTTCTGCCTCAACCCAGCTGATGGAAACAAACATAATCACTCATTTTATTTTTTGCAACAATTCAACTTGAAATCGGCCTGACATCTTTGGATGGAAACAGCTTATGTCTCTCTCTCTCTCTCTCTCTCTCAGTCCCTCTCTTTTTCTCTCTCCCTTTGTCTCTATCTATCTGTCAGTCCTCTCTCTCTTTGTCTGTCTCTGTCTCTCTCTCTCTCTCTCTCTCTCTCTCTCTCTCTCTCTTTGTCTGTCTCTGTCTTTCTCTCTCTCTCTCTCTTTGTCTGTCTCTGTCTTTCTCTCTCTCTCTCTCTTTGTCTGTCTCTGTCTTTTTCTCTCTCTCGCTCTGTCTGTCTGTCTGTCTCTCTCTCTCTCATCACCCTGTTCAGGGCCCTATGGTTGCTAGGCTTCAGCCTCACAGCTTCTCTCTCTCCCCTCCCAGTCATAGGCCATCTTTTGTCTCCATGCAAAAACTCAAATTCCTCCCAGCCCCTGCCCACAGTCATACACACACACATTCCTTTGCCCGGCAACAATGAGGCCTTTTGTGCAGCACGCCGCCTGTGTTTTCATTTCATTTTTTATTGCTTTTGAACTCCTCGCATGAAGAATTTAATAATCTCCTCACTGGTTCTTGAGGTTGGTTTTGAAAAGATTTTTGTTGTTTAATGGTTGGTAGTCAGGCAGGAAGCCAGCTGTACTGTGTGTGGTTTGTGTGTTCCCGGTTTGTGCACACACACACACACACACACACACACACACACACACACACACAATCCAAGGACAAAGGGGCCAATTTATTTCGGAGGAACCTGACTATCTATTGTTTTTGTTCAGTCCTTATCATCACTGTTCAAAGACTTCAAAGAGGTTGTTGGCTGTGAAGATATAAGGAGAGGAGAGGAGACAAGAGGAGAGGAGAGGAGAGGAGACAAGAGGAGAGGAGAGGAGACAAGAGGAGAGGAGAGGAGAGGAGACAAGAGGAGAGGAGAGGAGAGGAGACAAGAGGAGAGGAGAGGAGAGGAGACAAGAGGAGAGGAGAGGAGACAAGAGGAGAGGAGAGGAGAGGAGACAAGAGGAGAGGAGAGGAGAGGAGACAAGAGGAGAGGAGAGGAGAGGCAGGAGGGCAACATTTATCTTCCTACTTCCGTTTGCCTTTTTTAAATCTCACTACTCTGCACTAACTGTAAGTACTCATATGCTCATATGGATGAAATGTTTTCATATTTCTTTTGACGTCACCAAATCCACAGTTGTGATTGATGAAAGGAGAATTTTCTTATTTCAAACGCTTTTATTGCGGCCAGTGCACTGTAAATCCAGTCCAACAGAAAGCGTGCTTCTACCTGCTTACATAAGAGAGCGATCATAAAAATCTCAAAGGCTGCTCCGTGTTTTTCTTTCACAACAGCGGAGAACAAAGTGAGGTGTTACGATAGGACGCCCGTAAAGCGTTTTGAAAGTTTAATGTGTCTAACTTCTTCATGATGACAGGCCTTTCACGGCCCAGGCCTTTGAACTGCTCTGCTGAAGGACTGGTATCAACCTGTCATCGTTTTCTGAAGCAATATCTCACTTCAGATGTACAGGAGAGACGCAGAAAAGCTCTTGAATGTTTGAGGGAGAGCAAAAAGACAGCATGGCAGTAGTAGCAGATTTAGTAGTTGTAGTAGTAGCAGTCGTCGTAAGAGTATTAGTTACTGTAGTAGTAGTTGAAGTAATAACCCTCTGAACGCCGTTAACTCGTTAACTCGTTAACTGAACGCTACATGCAGAGGGGTGTAGAGAGGTTCAGCATAACTAGGCCAAATAGAAAAGGCTATCAGTGAGACACCTTGGCCCTCTAAAGCTGCTTAGCTGGGATTAAAGGGGCAAGGTAATGGCCTGGACTCAACTCTGGGCAATGTGTGTGTGTGTGTGTGTGTGTGTGCGTGTGTGTGTGTGCGTGTGTGTGTGTGTGTGTGTGTGTGTGTGTGTGTGTATGTTTGAGCAATAGAGGGAGTTGTCAGTGTGTGCATCTGAGTATGTTTGTGGGTTTGTGTCTGCGGGTCTGTGGCATAGGGGATATTAAATGTGCATGAGTGTGTGTGTGTGTGTGTGTGTGTGTGTGTGTGAGAGAGAGAGAGAGAGAGTAATGTTGCTATAGGAACAGGCCCAGGGAGTGGTACTGGAGTGGTTTAACTTCATAATGGTGGAAAGACTGACAAAGTGTCTGCAACAACACTATTATACGGTCTACAATAACATCACTGCTGCTACTATTACTGTTACACCTGCATGACTCTCAGCGCCCCCCCCCCCCCCCCCCCCCTCCTTCTCTCCATCTTCCTCTACCTCACTTTCCTTCATCTTTTCTGATTCTGTTTGTCCGTCTGCAACTACGTTTCCATCCAGCTGTCAAACCCATTTTAAGCGGGCTTCTGAAATGTTGCGAAAAATACAAGTGGCTGCACATGACATTACATTCGGCTGATTTACATGTATCATCATTATTTCACAGAATTTTTTTAATTTGAATTCACAGAAAAGATTACAAATGTGCAAGTCCATATTTGGATGAATGTACAGTGAATGTGTGAAGAGCAGAGCAGCTTGTTCCTGTTTGTTCCCAGCAATCTAAAAGATAACTTTCATCATACTGGTACTGTCACACTGTGAGTGTAGATTCCATCAGTTCTCAGGTGTTATGTTACAAAAATACCTTCATGGGCAAATATGATTTGTTTAACAAATCTGATCTTGAAGTCTGTGACTGTTATGCGGGCGTTGTCTAGGTGCGGTGCAGTGGGAGGAGGCTGAAACGTCTTCATTTGTCCAGGCGCTGGTATTCTCTTTCTGCCTCTCCTTCCAGTTTGTTGTTCTCTGCTATTCTTGTTGCAATGTGTGACATTAAATACGCATCACATGGGGAGTGACGAGGAAACGGAAAACTGATCTGAGTGATCAGACTGAGTTGCATTTTCAGGATGCAATTTGAATCAGATTTCAAAGCACCTACAAATTAATCTGATCTGAAATTTTTTTTTTTTTTGCTGTTCAGACAA
Source organism: Hoplostethus mediterraneus (assembly GCA_034670385.1). Lineage (NCBI taxonomy): Eukaryota > Metazoa > Chordata > Actinopteri > Trachichthyiformes > Trachichthyidae > Hoplostethus > Hoplostethus mediterraneus. The sequence continues at coordinate 309,171 of JAXDDW010000159.1, read as the reverse complement.
AGAAATCTGGTTTATATCAGATATGCAGGGGGGGGGGGGGGGGGGGGAGATTTGATCCTCCTCTCTCTCACTCACTCTTTCCCCCTCTCCTGATTGTTGATTTTGTCAATCCATCCTGTCTTTCTTTCTCCCTTTCTTCCTAATCTCTCTCCATTCTATTTCATTCACCCTTTCCTGTAACTACACCACCTCTTTTCCCGCTTTGCATGAAGAGGTGTTTTTTTTTTTTCTTCCTCTGAAAAAAAGGCAAAGTGAGTCATCACTTTGTCACACCCATCTGAACTTTGGACTTGCTCACCCCACACACTCTCTCTCCATCCTCCCTCCCTCCCTCTCTCTCTTGCTAACATTTTTTCTCCATTGCGCTAAACAAACACACACACACACTTGCTAGCACGTATGCGCACATGTCATGACATGGCAAACATACTGGGGAATATTGTGTGGTTAGCAACCATCCTTCAACCAGGGGATCTGGGTAAAGCCCCCATGCCGACAAAAATCCAGCCGACTGAAGTGTCCTTGGGCAACTGGCTCGCTGGTCATCATACCTTTTACTTGTTACCATAGCAGAACCACCAAAATCATCTCCTGTGTCTCTGCTAGATATCTCTGTCCTATGCACACGCTAACGTTAGCATACGTTAGCTAGCATTATCTAGCATCAGATGATAGACCACTTAGAATCCAGAGTTTTTCTTCTGCTAATCTTCTCGTCACATAAAACGGGCCAATTTTCCAAAAAGTCAAAAAGTAAGTGACGAGAACATAGACCCCAAAATCATGTGTGTGTCCCCGGTAGCTCATTCGCTCTGGTGCTCCATGCTAACACTTTAGCATGTACTGTTCAGAGATCGTAGGCGGCTAGTACTATCTCAAAAGTATGAACATTTTGAACCACCAGGGACTAGGATCCCTGTTTCCATAGGAATGTGGTGGGCCATGGGAGAACACTTCATGCTGAAACATTAACATACACAATGTTGAGTACGCAACTAGCATTATCCAAAGTAAGAGGACTGGCCTTTTAATAATAAAAAGTTGTTTGTTTAGTTTAGTATAGTTAGTCATTATATGCCCTGGAGATTTATGATTTTTAAAAATGAAATATTAACCCAGTATATCTGATGTAGCCAGGTTTATCTTTGGTGAGCAACCACCATGTATTCATCCACTGCACAGTGATTTCTAGCTGTACACAGTCTCCCATAACCTACCACACTCACTTCATATGGAAACAAGGAAAGTAGTCCCTGACAGTTCAAAACAGCATGCTGTTTTTACAACATATAACGTGTACATTTTACCAAACAAAACCACACAAAACTGCCATATAATTTACAATTACCTCCCATTTAGCTTTAGAGCTGCTACAATTTCTCATTTTGGACATAATGCTAGTCCCCTACTATCACTCAACATAGTGTATGCTAAAGTATGGAGCACTGGAGAAGACAATCTACTGGGGATACATGGATGATTTTGGTCCTCATCACCTAATGACTAAGTTGACCAACAGGCCAGTCTCACAAAAACTTCAACTTTCTGAATCCTGAATATCAGCTGCAGAGGTGCTGTTCTGTACGTGACCCTGCACTTTGACCTCTCAAGCGAAAAGCGAATTTCCCTTCGGTGCTCATTATAGAATATTATTAGTATTGGAATCTGTTTTTTTTAATTTACTGCCACAGACCATTTCTCTCTAGAGTATTTCAACATGCAATTGGACAGAAATAATTGCTCACTATACCGTGGGGAAATTGGGCCGATCCACTTTCAATAAAATCCAGGAAATGGATTTCATTATGTGTCATAAAATGTATAAACATTTGCATTGCAATTCTTCAGCGCTCAGTCTATTGACAGCTTTTTAATAGCAAATGTTCACATTTCAACTATTTAACAGCTGTTTCATTTCACTGCTGCATCTCTGCTATTGCCCAGCTCTGCGTCAACTCAATTCCAGTCCCACTGAGATCAACTGGCCCCCCCGAGTGCTAATCACAGCCTGCTCTATTGTTGGCAATCTAGGAATTTACACTCATTCTACTGCTGCACGATTGTGTGATCAAACATCTCTGGGTTCCCTCCGGGTAGAACAGGTCATCAGCCCAGTATCACAACTCTCTGGCCTTTTGACCAGACAGTTCACACCTCCACCTTGTGGTCATCCAACTCTCAGTCGTCTCCCTAAGACCCCACAGCTCGCTGCGCGCTAGTACGTACATGAGTTTACCGTGCCATACCCGCACCGGCACAGAACGGCGCCCGTTATGTTTTGTTCACAGTTTGGTCGGTACTACTGGCGCAATGGAAAAACACTGCGGCGCTGCAAAAACCCCAAAAATGAGCCACATGGACACTCGACGTGCCCCCGACTTTGATGAGACGGTCGCCATGTTGTCCTCGCGTCGTTTTTCTTCCCACCGCAGTACCCACAGCAGGGAGTCAATCACTTCCTGTTATCATGTGAAGCGAGGGGGTCAGAGGTTAAGGGTGAGAGGTGGAAGGCAGACACAGTGTTGACAAGTAGGAGGACAAGAGAAGAAAAACATAGAGTCCTCTCTTTCTCGCTCTGTGTGTGTGTGTGTGTGTGTGTGTGTGTGTGTGTGTGTGTGTGTGTGTGTGTGTGTGTGTGTGTGTGTGTGTGTGTGTGAGTGAGAGAGAGGGAGAGCAACAACTGGAGCGATAGAGGCAATGATAGGGGAATTACTAAGGAATGACTGGAATTTCCTGAACGGCAACTATGGAGGGTCTCTCTCTCTCTCTCTCTCTCTCTCTCTCTCTCTCTCTCTCTCTCTCTCCCTGTTTCTCCCTGTTTCTCTCTGAGTCTCTAAAGGCTGTAAATCAGCCATCGTGAGTAATTTGATGTGATGTATTAGTTTAAAAGCTTTGGTCTCTTATCTCCTGTATCAAATTATAAATCTGAATGAAGTTTTATCTTGTTTGTTTCAAGAATGATCGCGATTAGTTGAGAATTAGGGGCTTTTCTAAAATCCTTTATTTATCCACTAGAAACAGATGTAAGGCGGTTTGCCAACAAATTGACCTTTTATTGAAAAGTGGATATCGGCTAGTCAGTGATGTCTACCTCTGATGTGATGGATATGACGCAGTTTGTTTGTTTGTTTGTTTGTTGGATTACATATTTGTTGTATAATTGATCAATATTGGATGCCTATGGGAAGCCCTGGACCTGAATTGATTGTAATGCAACATTTTGATCCACACAAGTATGGATTTTTCCCGGGTATTTACAGCAGATGTAATAGCTTTTATAGGTTGGATCGCTATTGTGTATGAATCAGCGATAGAAAGTAGCAAAACAGACATTTATTTATTTAAAAAGGTCACAGCCTAGTTTTTTAAGCCAAAATGGCACTGCAGTTCGAAGCTCGTGATCATCCATTTGAGACGCTTCATTATATTATAGCGCTCATTGAGTTTCACCTGTAAGCGACTCTGTGAGACAGGTAGGCGGTGAGGATCGTTTTACGGTTGCTGAGGCGCTCGCACCGTTGAAACAATGCAGACGTGTTACGCCTCCTACATTGTTCTCCAAATCCGCCTGAGCCCGGGGAGGGTTGAGTTACACAGAGGTGTGATCTGCTGAACAATGTACAATGAAAAAAAATGAGTGATCACAAGGCACACACACAAAAACACAACAACACACACACACAGTTTTAATGCTTTATTGGAATCCACTACAATCCACTACATTATATTTAGTGGATTCCAATAAAGCATTAAAACTGTGTGTGTGTGTGTGTGTGTGTGTGTGTGTGTGTGTGTGTGTGTGTGTGTGTGTGTGTGTGTGTGTGTGTGTGTGTGTGTGTGTGTGTTTGTGTGTGTGCCTGTGGACTTGTGATCACTCATTTTTTATGACAGAGGTTCAATGTGGTTGAAGGACATTTAAGGATACAAAACGTTTTTATGCAGTGACTGGAGAGCATTTTTAGGAGTTTAGTTTTTGGATAAGGTTGTTCACACACACACACACACACACACACACACACACACACACACACACACACGCACAAATACATAGATACCCGCCCTCAAGCTCTGGCCCTGCATAATAACCTGTGTGATTTGCTCGTTTTTCTTTGTTCTCTGTTTTTTTGTGTCTTGGTTTTTGCACATACTGTACATGCATTCATTTCCTTTGAACTCATGAAATGACTTAGTAACAAACCATCATCTCCCGGAGAGAACAGGGTTGAAGTGAGCGTGCTGCGCCATGTGGATGACGTAATGAGACTTGTGGGGTCTTCTGTATGGGTCAAGCTAAATCAACACCATGTGTGTTTTGAAGATACAGTAAATCCAGTCCTCTGACCTGGGGTTCACTTTAGGAGGGGCTAACTGAAGGCTGTTGGAGAGCCTCCCCCCCCTCCCCTCAGGGGAGACATCAAGAGGTAAACGCAGCATACTTTATGTATGGAGTCAAAGTAATATGATTCTCTCTCCCTTTGTACGCAGATGTGCCTGAATTTCAGCAGATGTGTGAATACGCGTTTGCTTGCGCAAGCGTGTGTTGGGTGAGTGTGTCTCTTTCTGAAGCATGAGAGCGGGTGTGTGTTACATAAGCTAACAACCAAAACACAACAATTCAATTAATTGGATTAGCTAATTGGATAATAAGTTGTTTGCGTGTATGTGTTTGTTTTCGTACATGTGTGTGTGTGCACATGTTTATTTGTGCCAGTGTGTGTGTGTGTGTGTTGCATGTCCTGTAAACCTGGCGCTCTTGAAAAAGAGGACCCTTACTGTGTTTTACTGAATGAATATAAATAATGCTTTTTAACAAATATTACATTTACAGACTGTGTGTCCGTGTGTCTGTCTATCTTTCCATCTCGCTGCAGGTCTGCGTGTGTTTCGTTGAGACGGAGGTTTAGACCCGAGGCGACCACGAGGGTCAGGATTAACCCGACCTCCTGAGTCCACACTCCCAGAGCACGCAAGCCCGGCCCATCAAAGAGCCTCTTCAAGCTCTCCTATAGCCTGTGCAAATACCAGCCAGCGCCAGGGACAAAATCCAGCCACACTGACAGGAAGTGGCCGCAGACTTTGGTGATGTGTTAAAAAACCCTTTCCCCCCCCCTTTTCCCCCCCCCCCCCCTTAATGCAACAAATTCCTCTCGACCAGGTCAGGGTGTGTGGGTGTCGGCGATGGAGTGAACGGGCGTCGGAGTGCCTGCGTGCTGGAGGAGAGTGTGGGTGAATGTGATATTTAACTGGCCTTAAAAAGTCCATGCAGACACCCTGTTATGTTAAAGTACCTGCAATGATTCAATGATTTCTTTTTTTTCCTTTTTTTTTTTGCTATCCAAATGCTATCCAATCCTTTTGGGGGGGATTTTGCCAGCTAAGGACTTCAAAGATACCTCGAGAAGATGTCAGGATTTGTTTTCATTTTGTGCTGTCTCTCAGTTTGTAAAAGTACAGTAGAAATAGAAGAAATCCCATTTTGGAATGAAACTATATTCCTAGCCAAATCCCACAAGTATAAACAACTCAATAAATCACACATTCAGACTTTCAAAAATCCCTTTCAAATCTGTGTTTTCCTCAGATAAGACACGCAGAGAAACTCTTGTGAAATCAGAGACGCATAACTACACATGGGATCTATTCATAGTACAGTGGGCCTCTGTCTGCTTCCTGGCAGTCTTCACCATAATATTTACTTGTCATGGGGGTGTGGATTAAAGGGTTAGTGCACTAAACTCCACTATGGGGGAGAAACCTAATACCCCGCAAAACTGATTCTAATGTATGTTTGACGCGAGCAGCACTTGAGCGCTGCTGCTGATGTGCTTGGGTGTATGCGTGTGTATGGTTTGTATAAGGATCGATATGGTGTTGGTTGTATTAAAGATGAACTGATGAAGATGAAGATGAACTTTGTGTGTGTGTGTGTGTGTGTGTGTGTGTGTGTGTGTGTGTGTGTATGTGTGCCCCCTAGCCATAACACTTTTGCTTGTTGTGATCTGTTGCAGTGACTAAGCCGTAAGCCCTCAGGACATGTATAACCAAATACCAAGAGAGCATCCCTGATATGCTTACTGTCATACTTTACAGGAAGGTGTGTGTGTGTGTGTGTGTGTGTGTGTGAGAGAGAGAGAGAGAGAGAGAGAGAGAGAGAGTGTGTTTATTTACCTGTAAAAGACAGATAAGGTGTGACAGAGGTATGTGTTTGTGTTTAATCATAAGAGCATATATATGTTACTCATGGCTCAAAAATTGATCTTTTTGTGTGTGTGTGTGTGTGTGTGTGTGTGTGTGTGTGTGTGTGTGTGTGTTTCTGCCTGTTTATTTGAAAAGGAGTGGAAAGAAACACATAGATCAAAGGGTGCTTGAGAAGAAGACAAAGAAAGAGAAGTATCAGTTCATGTTTAATCACACAACTATAACATAGGTGGTCCCGACACTCGCAAATTGGTCTTGTGTGTTTCGATGAACACGTTTGCTTCTTAAGTGGCCCCTGATTGGCCAGAAACGCGCGTAATGACCCTCTTCCTGTCTATGAGAGGTCAACCAGGAAGTAGTAGGGGTCAACCAGAGCCTGGCTGGGGTCACACTGCCCTGTCAGTAAACTCTGTCAGAATAGATTTGGAGAGTTCTACTGAAAAACGCTGTATTTACAATCTGGGGGGGGAAAGAAAAAAAAAAAGGTTATTTTGTAATCTAAGGATTTACGTGACCTATTATCCTCTAGAGAGTGACAGAATGTTATTTTGTAAGAGTGTCACATTTTTCAAAAATCTCATTTTTGGAAGCAAACTCATCATTTCTACCAGCCATGCTGCAGCAACATTATTTGTCATTTGTCATTACTCATTACATCAGTTTTCAACAAAAGCTAGTAATATCTTAATATCCAAATACTATGATGGTAACTGTCAACACCTGAAGGATTTTTAAGGCTGTTTGTCTCTGTTTTCCCATAACTTTGCTTCCCACACACACACACACACACACACACACACACACACACACACACACACACACACGCGGTGAGAGCAGAAGCATGTGGAAGCATTTAACGCTGGCAGCCCCAAATCACCATGTCCCCTGTCACCCCCGAACGCCACCCTGAAAGGGCCGTGAACCCGGCTACGAGAGGTCAGAGGTCGAATGAGACGGGTGAACACCAGGATAGACTCCAGGCCCCCAGGAAACGACGGGAGCCCCGTAGTCAAGACAACATGACGTAGTTAAGAAGATGTAGATGGTCTAAAAGTGTCTAAAACACAATCATCTCACCAGCTGATGTTATAGACCTGAGTGACAGTTTTGAGTGGAGCCATCTGCTAGATATTGTCACTCGTTTCAATGAAATGAAAGTAAGCTAATTCGGATTAAATAAATTGTTTTAAAGAAGTGCAGAGTACAACATGGCAAAGTAGAAGGGATGAAGGAGGACAGAATAAGCATTTGTTAAGGAGAGGAAAGGATAAATGAGAGGAGAGGAGACGACAGGGGGGCGAGGAGACGTGGGGAGAGTCGAGGTGAGAGGATGAAAGACGAGGTGAGGAGAGGAGAGGAGTGGAGGAACTGAAGTCCTGAGGGAGAAGACAAGAAACACACGTTTATTCACTTCCCAGTTGTTAGTGAATACAAACAGGTAGTGAAACACAACACCTCTCTATTCATCTCTCTCTCCCTCTCTCTCTCTCTCCCTCTCTCTCTCTCCCTCTCTCTTTTCGTTCACTACCCGATGATCTCCTGCCCTCTAACTTCTATAGAACCAAAACAACATGGACAAATACAATCACACAGTCCTTCCCTGTAACGACCACAAACCTCACTTCTTCTCACCCTTTCCTCCCTCCCTTTCTCTTTCTCTCTCTCTTCATCTTATACTCTGCTTTCCTATCAATCCCAATGTCTCTTCTCTCTCTCTCTTTCTCCCTCTGGTCTGGTAAGAATATCTCTCCCCCTCTCTCCCCCTCTCTCCCCCGTGACAGTATAGAACTTGATCTTGATCTGCCTTCCCACAAACAAAAAGAGGGGAGGTGTTAGGAGAGAGTGCAAGGGAAGAAGGAGGAGAGGAGGAGGAAGGAAGGAAGCAGAGAGAGAAGGGTGCTTCAAAAGCCTGACAAAGTCAGATACCCCAAAAAAAAGAAGGAGAAGGAGGAGGAGACGGAAGGAGGAGAATCAAGGAGTGTGAGGAGAGGGAGGTAAAAGAGGAAGGAGAGAGGGAGGGGGGCAGATATTGGACGGAGGGAGATGCAGAGAGGCTTAGAGAGGATGGAGGAGAGGAGAGAGAAAAAGGAGGGAGTCAGGGAAGCGAGGTAAATAGAGAGGGATGGTGGGAGGCAGGGCTTTCTAATCATTCAGAAGCAGCCCACATAAAGAGGTCATCCTGCCCTACTGTACAGGTGACATGAGAACAAGGGGAAGGGTGAGAGGGAAACACAGGGAGTACGGGAAGAAAGGAGGAGGAGGAGGAGGAGGAGGAGGAGGAAGAGGGGAAGTATAGAAAAATAAAAAGAATGGGAGAGCAGGTGAGAGGGCCGGTCCCAACATGACCTGGGAGATCCTATTACATGAAGCAGCATGAGAGAGAGGTGGTGGTGGGGGAGGGGGGGGGGGGGACACGGAGAAGGGATGGAATTTGTTGTGTGTGTGTGTGTGTGTGTGTGTGTGTGTGAGAGAGGAAGAGGGAGAGAAGGGGTAGCTGAATTTCTGTACGTGCATGTGTGCATGAGTGCATTTGTGTGTGTGTGTGTGTGTGTGTGTGTGTTACGAAACAACAAAATAACCACCAGTCTTTTCACAGTTCTCATTTCTACACCTCTTTTTGATCTCTCCGTGTTGCCATACCTCTCACGGACATAATGTACTTCATACAATCACACACACACACACACACACAGCCAGAAACAACCACACACACACACACACACACACACACACACACATGCACACACAGTTATTGCGTAGCATGAATAGCTTTCGGTTTTGTCTACTGTGTCTTGTGATTGTGAAGTCTTAAATAAACTTGACTGTTTAGGGTTAGAACAGAAAGAACAGAAAGAGCTCAACGTGAAAAGGAATGTGCCAACTCATATTTACCCAACGTAATTGCTTTTTTTTTTTTTTCATATTCATTGTCGACATTGCAAAACACTTTGCAGTACATTGTTGTACACAGTGTGCCGTACAAAGAAAGTCTGACTGAGTGACGACTTACCAAATCAAAGCTTGGGTCAACATCAAGATGGGTTAATAGGTATGAGAATATAAGCACTTTCCGTTCACAGCAAAGACTCTCGGACTTTTAACTGAGGACAACGTGACAAAATGAACAACGTTGTGTAGCTGGACTATTTGAAACAACAGAGATCATGGATGTGACAAATGAATCCCTCTACACTGTTGCCCTGTCCACCTGGAGGTCAACTGGTTTGTATTGAGGGGGAATAAAAAATAACTTTTCCCATTTGGAAAAACTGAAAAACTACTCTTACAAAATGATTGATAGCATTATTAGGAATTATGTTTGGGAATGATGGTGCTGGGTAGCAGGATAGTTGGAAACTTGACAAGACTGCAACACTTTCACAGATTGAATTGTCTATATTTTAGATATTGGATGATAATGAGCTTTCCTAAATAGATATCTAACATTTTGGAAGTGAAGTCAAATGATAATAATAGTCCTGGGTAGCTGAGTGGTTCGAGTACTGATGAACTCTATCACTGCCAGGGTTGTGGGTTCAAATCCCTCTGGGCCCAACCATATGTAAATGTATGCACAGTACTGTAATATCTCTGTTATCGTGGAAAAACACCAAGCTGCAATTTTTTGTCGTTCTCTAGAACTGAAAAGCTTACATGATCATTTATGTGTCATGGGACTTTCACTACCGCAGGGCTTTTGAAACTCGCTCAAAACCGACTGCGTGCTTTTAAAAAAAATGCACAGGGATCAATGAGAAAATGAGCACTCTTTTCTTCTTTTCTTTATTCCTGAAAAATGAACTATTTGGCAGATCTGTGGTTTTCCGCCTGACAACAGCGATATTATGATAAATGAAACCCACTGAGTGGAAAGAGCTGCATGAGGTTACGCCGTGTTACAAGAAAGCTGTGCACGCTGCGAGGCGTACAGTACCTGCGGTTTCACACTTTTCACACTTGTGAACTGAGAAAAACCCTCGTGAGTTAGATGAGTAGATGAGTATATACTCTTCTAAGAGTTGTTACTACATCCAAAAGTCCGGGGCCTTTTTCTCATCAGTGAGTTAGAAGATGTCAGCGCTGTGGTATAGGCTGCATTGTGGACATCCCCCTCACCTGCCTGTTGTCAGTAATCTCAGGCAGGAAGTCAGTCGCGGTGGCAAGATGAACTGTTAGCGCAGTGAGACTGGAAGGTAGCCAGTTAAAATCCACAGAGGTGACGTTCACACCGCAGGCCTTCATGCTGCTCCTACCTGATTTTTTTTTTTAGGGCTGACTGTTCATACTACCTACTCTAGGATGTCGCCCATATCCCATACCGATATGAACAGCGATGTTGAAAAGACACGTGTGCAGTAACAGCAACAGTAACACAAGACGTCATATCTTGTTTCAACCTGCAGGACCATGAAAATATATTACTACCCACCAGAAATAGGCGGATCGCATCGTTTTAGAAATGCTGCTGTATTCAAAAATGTAACCTTTATTTGTCCACTTTTATTAAAGAATACTCCAATTTTGGGAGATTGTTCCCATTGGTCAACTTACTTGTGGAGTGATGAGATCATGTGGAGTGATGATGAGCAACTAGCATTGTCCAAAGAAGAAGGTGGGACCTTTTGGTAATAAAAAGTTAGCAATGGTTTTTCATGATATGACCAGTAGATTCATTTTAAAACAAAATATCATCAACTCAATATACCTGCAGTTGTCCTCACTCCATCTCCCAGAACCTGGTGTATTCCTTTAAGGCCTTTTTCAGCAGTGCCCTGCTTTACAACCATGCAGTTACACACACTCCTCGGAGCTGCCTGGTACAACCACAGTTTTCTACTGTTGCCCACTGAGAAGTTTTTTAGTTTAGTGAGTGTGTCCTCATTTACTTGCTTTGGTGTACTACTGTCTGCTCTGTGACATGTAGACGCATGGGAGGATGACTTAGGAGAGAGAGGGGAAGGGTAACAACTTTCCAATGACGCAGGTGTGTGTGTGTGTGTGTGTGTTTCTGTCTGTCTGCGTTTGTGTGTAAACATGTTCTCCTATACATTGTGTGTGTGTGTGTGTGTGTGTGTGTGTGTGTGTGTGTGTGTGTGTGTGTGTGTGTACAAGCCTGTGGTATGCAGCTATGTCTCCCTATTGGTTGTCGTGTCACTTGCCCTGTGGCAGTCCCAGTGATTTACTGGGTAAATACAGGGCTCAGGCACCTGACCCACCTGTGTGTGTGTGTGTGTGTGTGTGTGTGTGTGTGTGTGTGTGTGACTGCAGTCAGCTGATAGTCTGAGGGTGACTGAGGTGACTTTGCACACACAGTTTGGATTGGCTAATTTTACAGTGTGACACGCTTTACTGTGTCTGGTTTCATTTCCTTTTCCTGGGCTGCGGCTCAACTGTCTTAATGCCAGAAGTTTACCAACGTGGATCAAAACTCAAATGGATGCAACTTCATGATATGGTTTATATACATCTGGCCTGAGCTCTGATTGTTTGATGTAGTAATGGGTCAAAATACCTCTTCATTGGTGCACATAAAGGTAAACACCAGTACTCTTGCTCTACTGTCTGATCCAGTCTCTCACATTAGCTCAACTCCCTTATCTTCAAATGGAAATGGAAGCAAAGGTCAGGAATTCCTACATTCAGTTTCCTTATTAAGTTGAAGCCCGTGAGGGGGAATGATTTTCATTATGTGGGAGGAGTCGAGGAGGAGCTTCAGGTTTCAGTGCCTTGCTGAAAGGCACTTTGGCAGCAGTGGAGGTAGATCATAGAGGTGAATCAAGCCACCCTCTGGTCTCAGACTTCCACCGTTCTGTTGGAAATAAACCAGCAACATTGTGGATATAAGCTAATAAGTCTCAAACTATCGGTCCAAGACGGGTGGTGGGCCTGTACTTGGGGGGGTTGAAGAAGTTTAGAAAATCTCTGCTGGACACAAAACACAAAACCGCTGCCACTGAAATACAATGAAGGAAAAACACCTCATCTCATTTCTGCGTCGGCGTTACAAACCATTGAGGCTTACCCTGCATACTTCTTGTAAATGGCCTTGAATTGAGATGGTGGAAGGAAGAGAGGACAGGAGAAGAGAGGAGAGCAACTGAGACAGAGGAGAAAAATAGAAAAGGAGGAAGATAGAGAAAATGAGATGGAGAAAATGAAATTGAAAGGGATGAGTAGAGGAGGGAAGAGAGGAAGAGGACAGACGGAAACTAAAGCCATGTTCCCATTAGCGGGCGGAGCGGGGCCGAACAGGGCTGGGCCCGACTCAATGTGTGCAACTCAATCAGAGCCAGAGCGTGTTTGTTTATCTGAAAGTGAAGCGCTGCTGACAAAGCAGCTCTGCTGGCAGCGAGACGCGAAAAACAACCACTTAAAATCAACAACTTTGACCGCAGGTTCGATCCCCACAGTAACCAATGCGTCCATCAACAGCCAAAGTGTCCTTGACAAGACACCGAACCCCCTATGTGCTCTATCATTGTAAGTCAATTTAAATGTAAACTTTGGGTTTGAGTAAACCGTGAGCAGCTCCTTGGCCTGCTGGTGGAAACCAGTGACCAGAGAGTTCCATCCTGCGGTCGTTGTTACTGGAGTTTGTTTTCTGAGAACCATTTGTTTGTGGTCATCGTTAAATATGACATCCAACCGCAACCGCAGAAGCTCACCGCCCTGATCCTTGTTATTCCCAACCGTCAGTGTCCTACTGACAACTCATATCTCCCATGAAGGTTTTCCACTGTACCCGTAACTGAACATGACTTGCACATCGTCGAAAAGACAAGCGCCTCGGCAAGCACCCGTCAACGTTTGTTTTACCTATCCAGCGCACGTCTATCATACCTGTTCTGGATTAACCTGTGCACCAGATATATTGGGAAAACCCGAACAACTGTCCACTTCATTTTCCTGTATCCTATGCATACATTGTTGACAATGTACAATGTATTGAAAAAGTGATGGCTAAACATTTGGAACATTTGTTCATTTCCTGAACACTGTATATCTATAAATCATTACTTGGACTTCATTATCTTTGTCATTTTGGGCTTAAGATACGTACTACTCTATAAAACATACCATACTTTATTTGAACTTGCTTGAATCGTGAATACTTCATAACATTTCATGTTCTTTGAGTTCTTCAACATTTTGTTATGCACATTGTGTAACTTTAGTCTTACTCTGGAACACAAGCCATGAGGGGGGGGGTGTTGATCAGAAACAGGCACACAACCCACAGCCTACTTAAGAGATGTTGACGTGGGATACGTGACTTCGTCCAACAGAATGATTGTAAGGTTGTGACATGGGGCCAGCGGCATGATCTAAGGCTTTTGTCTTTCGTCTTCGTCTTTTGTTACTGTTACTCTGTGCACGTGTGTTTTCAGTCTGATCTAAGGCCTCAGACCAGTTATTAAGTGGAAATCTCTGTCAAGCTTTGTGTAGAAATGGTGTGAAAATACTGTGGCTTGAAACTCCCGTACTAAAAGAACAAAACGTGTTGTAGATCAGGAGTTTGCATACGTTTTCATGTCTATTTGGCAAGATTTTATCCCCCATGTGAGTGATTTAATGCATAATTTATACTGTACGTTGGGGAGGTTGAATCATGAGTGAGTCATGCTCTCTCTTTAACTCACCACCTAAGCATCCCAAGGCACCTCAAGGACACATTGGGGTGCCTGGCCCCCACTTTGACAACCCACTGTTCTAGATGATCTGCTGTACGACCCGTTCTGTTCATAGATAACAACCTACAACATAATAACTCACAAGCTGGAAGTGGTGTAGTTGTAAGAGAAATAGAAACTGGGCATCAGACAGAGACATGTGGGACAGAGTGTGTGTGAGAGAGAGATCGAGTCAGAGATTGAGAAATCACGGTAAACAAACATTGTTTCATAAGAGTGAGTACAGTTGTTTTTTGGACTCCATGTTTGCCCTGTGCAGCTCCACTGGTCCAGAGCAGGACTGATTGATTGTATGCGGTCTTTCTCCCTGGGCGCTAAGAGAAAGACAGACACACCCAGTTGAATCATTCTAGGTCATGCTTTTGTCAACTTTCGAATCCTGTCTTAACAACAGAGCAAAAACAGTGTGTAGTGATCCATGTAAAAAAAAAAGAGGAAATGCTGCACTCTGGTGGACATTTTATATAAAGCGCTTTAAACAACACCTGTTTGGTACAAAGCACTTTTCAGAGAACAAAGAACAAACTATAGACATGTGCTTTAAGATATGGGGCAAAAGCTTGTGTGTGTGTGTGTGTGTGTGTGTGTGTGTGTGTGTGTGTGTGTGTGTGTGTGTGTGTGTGTGTGTGTGTGCATATGTGTCACACACTTACCTGGATCACTATTGGAGTCAGGAGTGTTCACTGGCCCCTATGGAATTGAGCATTTTCTTTTTACAAGATACTACAGATGTCAGGTACTGTATTTACTGTATTTTGTGGTTAGAGAGAGAGAGAGAGGGAGAGAGAGAGAGAGAGAGAGAGAGTGTATGTGTCTTTTTCTGATGTCAGTGTTTCCCCTAATGCAGGGGTGTCAAACTCATTTTCACCCCGGGCCACATCAGCATTATGGTTGACCTAAAAGGGCCGGTTGTAACTGTAAAACTGTATAAATATAACTAATCCATAACATATTAAATAACTGTCACTGCATTTGATTATTATTTATTGAGATGTACAAATATTTTACATACATTAACATAAATGTACAAATATATTGAGGCACATTGCTCTGTGTTGTTATAACATAAATCTGTAATAAATCAGTAAACATTTGGCTGCATGAACACATACGCTTGTAAACACACTGAATACATTTCTACACATACAAAGTAGTGTATGTAATTAACTTAAAATAACTAAGGGTTGTCTCAGTTCACAACTATACTGGTCAAGTTCTGGGTAAAGTTGATGAGGTGATGCTGCTTGGCCTTAAACACACCTAGGACACCATATCACACACCATCCTCATCCTGATCATGTTCTGAAAATAACAAACACAAAACAAAATGCAAGCACATGGACATGGACAGAACACGGGCAGCATGAAGTCGGAGCTGTGGCATCAAAGCGGAGGGGAGGAGACCGTAAAATTCCTCGATTGCAACATCCTGGAACTTTGCTCTCAGGCCGCTGTTGCTTTGAAGCTCTATTAACTCCATCTGAAGGAGATGGGGCGCACTGTCTACGTCGGCGGTGAAAGGATTGGCAAAGATGGAAAAGCCTGATTGCTGTGTTCTAAAGTCAGAGAAGCGCCGATCAAATTCATTCATTAACCGGTTCACTTTGGTAGCCAACCGAGCGCATGAAAAAGCACCACAAACGGAGGCTGAGATGCTCTGACAGACAGGAAAGTGGGCAAGATTGTCCTGTTCCAGTTGGGACTTCCATAGCTGCAGTTTACGCTGGAAAGCTGTGATCATGTCAGACATCAGCGTGATGACTTGTCTGCGTCCCTGCAGCCTCTGATTCAGTTGTGCGAGATGCTCCGTTATGTCACACAACATACCAAAATCACACAGCCAGTTTGGATCTGAGAGTTCAGGCAAGGGGTTTCCTTTACTTTGCATGAAAAGAGCAATTTCTTCCCGAAGCTCAAAAAATCGTTTGAGGACCGCGCTTCTACTCAGCCACCTTACTTCTGTATGGTACGGCACATCTCCATGCTCCGAGCCCACCTCCTTCAAAAACAGCTGGAACTGGCGGTGATTCAGGCCGCGCGCCCGAATGAAGTTCACTGTTTTCATGACCGTGGTCATTATATCATTCAGTTCCAGAACCTTTCCATTCGCGGGTCACAAAATCGACATGCATTGTGGGAGATGTAGTTTATTGTCAATGTACACTGTAAAGCAGATTATATTTTAATTTTAATACAATTAAGCTCTCGCGGGCCACATAAAATGACGTGGCGGGCCGGATTCGGCCCGCGGGCCTTGAGTTTGACACCCGTGCCCTAATGTGTATGAGGTTGACTGAAATGACAGCCGACAGCCAGCCAAGGTTACAGAGAAACTAACTGGTAATGTCCCAGAATTGGGGAAATTACAATTGTAGTCTGAGGTCTTTTTTTTTTCAAATCCTTTTTTATCAAAACTAGTTGACCAAGAACACATTCTTATTACAGTTTTTCTCAGTTGCTTTGGCTCAATTCTCGAATGACAGTTGAAGTCGTCACAACAATATGTGAGAACATTTTGTTACTTGTGCACAACAGAAAGAGCATTTCTCTTTGTTGCCATTTGCAAATGTTTTAGCACATTTAGGCAAATGACTAAGCACAATTGTCTACAATTTGAACAATTATTGGTTGTATATGTCTTTGTGATCAACATAGATTATGTTTCTTCTCAGTTGAATAGTTTTACTCTTCAAAATATCAATTATTTCATTGTGTAAGTCATCACATGCAGAATAGTCCATCTAATTGTCAAAATCTGCCGAGCCCACATTTCATAAATTGCATTGATATGATGATATGGAGTGGCCGAATGGGGAGTTTGTCACATCTTACATCAACCACTGTAACTGTTACTGTAGTATACTACTGCATATAGTAGGCCCATGTTTTGTTTCCACAGTGCATGTTATTTGGTATTGATAGGCTACATGTTTTTGTTCTGTGCAGTGCTGTGTAGTTTCAGTTTTTTTCTGTTCACTGTATTGTACTGTGTTGTGTGACCACCTTGGGTGAGTTACAGCCTTTTGCAGGTTAACTATAATGTTTTGCTGCATGTATGAGCTGTTTTGGGAAATGCATCTTCAGTGCTGAGAACTTTTAAAATGTTTTGAGAAATGTGCCAAAGCAATTGAGAAAACCTGTAAAAGGTGGGGGACTCCTCGCTCAGGCAGGCAGTTCTGCTGAACAGTTCATCTGACCACTTCCCCCACAACAGTTTGTCTCCAATACAGTGAGCAGGCAGGCGAGGGGGAAGCCCACACAGCAGCCTGCCACATCGCTAAGATCCTCTACTTCATATCTCACTGACGAGAAAAAGGCCAAGACTTTCCAAGGTGTGGTGTGTGTCTTTCAGGTCCCAACAGTTCTTAGAAGGGCTTTTCTCAGTTGATAGAAGCAGTGTGAAACCACAATGAAAACACCAGGTTTCTGTGCAGCACTGAAGACCCCTAGTGGCACACCAGCTCAGCTAACCTGACGTAGCTCATTTGAATCAATGGGTCTCATTTTTATATATGCACTATATGAAACTGCAGATCAAAATGTCTATAAGTACATTTTTTCAGGATTGAAGAATGCCCGTTTTCTTGGTGAACTTTCTACAATTGGGTTTGAATAGGTTTCAGTGGCCCAAATGATCATGAACCTCACTGGACACACAAATGATCATAAAAAAGAAAAAAAGAAAAAAGACATTTCAGATGGTTTTTTTATAGCAACAATATGCCATGTAGTGGATTCCTCTATGCAGTCTAGCTTTAAGCTTAAGTGTTTTTCCTTGCACTCAGTAACAATGCTTTTTGTATTGTGCTAGTATTCTGCTTGAAAAGAGAGGCCCAGTTTCCACCATCATGCTGTATGTAGGCTTAAATTCATGTTTTCACAACTTCCTTCTTTCACAATCACTTTCTGATCATTAATGCAGATGATTTCAATTCTTAAAACAGAAAAGAAAAACTGTACTTCAATGCAGACTGTCCAAAAGGTATACCTACCTACTAGCCTTTGTAGACCACTGTTAGAAAGTCCCCAGATAATGTTTGCTCAAAGGGCTAGCTAGCTAGCTTCTGTTCATCCTGTCATTCAGAGACAAGAAGATGACAACGTTTTGACAAAAAAAGGTTTGTTTCTTTATTGAATGAAATGAAACCTCCAGACAGGTGACTTCTGAGATCAAAACCACAAACATAATCACACTTGGCATTACAAGTTTGCATATTCCCACCATGATCTCCCTCTGCAAGATACTGCACCAAGAGCTTTGGCAACTTCATTTGTAAACCAAAAAAAAAAAAAAAATGCCATTCATATAGAACGAAATGAAAAGGGAACAAAAGTCAAAACTAATGAGAAATAGAAGTCAATTTATTTCTGTCAGTTCTAGTAGAATGGGGAAGAATCAAACAAAGGGGGGAAATGAATGGAGAGATTTCACCCGGGGGTTAAAACAGTTAATTCTCTATATTTAAATTACAACTTTCATGCCTTTACCATTCTTTTAACCACCAACCCTCCTTCACTCCCTCAAACAAAAAAAAACACTATCTTATTAATTTCCTTATTTGATATTAGAATTATTTTTAAGTGTACATCATCTCGGCCATGTGTGACATCTTCTTGGGGATGTAGAGGTAATACTCCATGTAGCCAGAAAGGTCCTCTATAGTGATGTCATCAACGTAGGCCCGCGCCTGTTCTGAGCATGAGCGAGGGGAGCCCGACGACAAAGACGGCGACGACGACGACGACGACGACGAAGGTGACATAGCTGTGGCAGTGCTATTGTTGGCAGTACTCACAGTTCTTGCGCTGTGCGGAGAGTGTCCAACTTGCCGGGCGTCCCCGTGGCTCGGCTGGCCCCTGTCACACTCGGAGATGACGTTACGGAGCCCAGTGAAGGAGTACACCTCCACCCCATGCCAGCCTGGGTGGAGGGACTGGCACCTGGGCTGGCACTGACAAGAAGATCCAGTCCCCTGACCACCCTCTCCCTGGCCTTCCCCAGGATCAGAACTCTCTCTCTGGGTACAGGAGCACAGGGGGCAGGGGCTGACTGTGGAGCCACTACTGTGGAGCTTGGACAAGGCTTGGAAGTCAGAGACTTCAGCAGCTCCGGATCGCTGAGGCACTGCTGCTCCGGACTCTGCCCCATTGCAGGCGACTTTCTCTGGGCCACTCTCCTCGCTCGAGTGAGCCACTCTGGTACTCCCACTATCCTGCCTGGATGTGGCCGTAGTAATAGTGATAACAGTAGGGATCTCTTGAGATGAGGGTGAGGAAACCACAGCTCCGATACTTGTCTCGTACCCAGCAGAAGCTCCAAATACGGGAGGTGAAATGTGGCCAGAGGCGCCTGGGGAAGAGCGCCCCTTCTGCGTGGAGGGTGTTCTTCCATCACCACCAGGACAAGACTCCACAGGCTCAGGCATGGCCAGGCGCTGGTGCTTCAAGCAGCCACTAGGGGGTGACAGCGTGGAGGCTGCAGTGTTGTTGCAGTAGGTGAACTTGGGCGGTTGGAGGATGGGAGACTTAGACCTTCGACGCCTCTGGGTCCTGGACGCTCCTCTAGAGGTTTTCCTCATACAGCTTAATTTAGACAGAAGGGGAGACAGAAAGAGGACGAGAGGGAGAGGAAGAAGGGGGAGAGATACCAGGATATTAGGGTCATAGACAGAAAATAAGAGAAATGTTGCTCATTTTAATTTCTCATGATTTTGTAATATTGTTTTTCCTACTCATGCCAACAAATCACCAATGTCAAAACAAGAAATCCATGTGTGAATGAGACTTTCAGAGGCTTTGGCATCTAAGAAAACTTGCCAGGCATCTCTGGTTCCACCCAGTAGATTTAGTAATTGTGCCTGCTTGTTAATTTAAATGGGTCAGTTTTCATGGTATGTCTTTAAAACAGATCAATGGTATGATAAATTATCTTTTTTTTTCCTTTATTGCATCTTTCCATATTTATCTGAAGATTACTTCATTTGCACATGAAATGAAGTAACGTATTTTGGCTTTTGCCATGTTTTGGACTACAAGTGACTTTTTATTGCACTATATCAAGCAATTAACAACCTGACAGGTCGTCGTTTGTCCACATTGTGAATGTTGTGTGTTATGCGTTTCTTTGTGGGGGGGTTTTCCCATTACATGACCATTCAAATTGGAACTTAATTGACACTCATAACAAGCTTGAAAGAAGTGCTAACAAACTGAGGATACCTGGGCCTCTGTTTAGTCAATAGCCTGGTTTCTTCTACACTATCATACAGGTATAATCCAGGCTTATTATACCCTAACTCTCTATTGACGTAAAAACAACATATCTATCTTGTTGCCAAGACAGGGCCATGTAAGCCCTGTCTGGCCCTGCTGTGCAAATCTGGTTAATTACGTTATGACCATTAACCTTGCAATCATACTAGTCAACTCATTACAGGGAGCTATACAGCCAACAATGTCAGCAAATTAATGAAACCCTTCTGATCATAAGTCTACATATCTAACCTTTAAGTGATCACCATCCCAACTTACCCATGCCAGTTGTCTTTGGGGCAGCTGAGTTTGGACTTTGCACCGCTGGCCTCAGGACAGCCACGTGGTACCGCTCTAGGAGCCAACACCTCTGAAACATTCACAGCACCAGGCAAACTGGGGGGGAAGGACAACGAGAGAGAGATACATTTTAAGAAACATAGACAGAATAAGAGGATTTTTTTTATGCAACACTATAAAAACAACAGTATAAGAAAAAAAATGCCAACTTTGATAGGGAATTCAGTTATGTGGCTCCAACACCCATAAACACACAGATGGATGGATACTAACCTCTCAGCGTCAACCCTTAACTTCTTGAAAGCTGTCTGGAGCGTCTCCTCTTCACAGTCCTTCCCTCCTGCCTCCATGATGGGAGGAGGCTGCTCTGACCAGCCACCCAGCTGAGAAACAAACACACACACACAGATTCATCTCTAGCAGTGGTGGGCTGCTAACTGGTAAAATAAACAACTATTAAAGTTTTACACATCCACAGCTTTCAATGATAGATGGGCAACAGTTATGGGTAACACTGCCCTCTGTCTGCATGGGAACTGCTGATATGCATTGTATCAGTGTCCATGGTAGTGAAATGCAAGGAATACATTAATTAATGTAGACAGGGTGTCAAACATCTTCATTAACAATTTTCCCATACAACATGACTCAGTATGATGGCCAAAGCCACTGTCAAATTAAGAAGCCCTTTTTTCATGCATCACATGAAAGGCAAACTGATGGTGTTGCAATCAATATAACTGGGGCCACAAAGAATTATCAACACAACATGAAAGATTAAATATAGATACAACATGGTTTAGTATGGTTTAGGTTCAGTATAAACATTCAAAGCAGCAGTCGATGGTTGCATTAAAAAACAAGAACATCAACAACAATCACAATGTAAACATTGGATTTTATAATCACTCCCACCCTGGTGGCTAACGTTAGCATGTTAGCTTAGCTGCTAAGCTATTTGGCTAACTAGCTAGGTGGTCAAACGACGTTTCCAAAGGTTCCTAAGATTTCCAAAACCTTGGCGAACAAGGGGGTAATACTCACGGTTTATGAGATCCTGGTCGCAATAAAGAGAGAAATACACAGGACATAAAGGGTGTTTCAGCCGCAACAAGCCCTTGGATGTTGGCTAGCCAACGAGGCTAGCGAAGGAGACGACAAGCTAGCTGTAGCGAGTACGCAAAGCTAGCTTCGTGCTCTGATCGATTCTCTCCGCGAAAACACGACCTTTACTTTTGCAAGATTGCGCATGGATTGCCAGAGTCATGGGACGACATCGCCCACAACTGAAAATAAATGTTAAAACCCAATAGTTGTACACAGCAGATGTGTAAGGCCTACATCGAGACTTTTCTCTATCTGAACCCTTGTTTACAGTCGAACCAGTCGCAGTGACTCTGCAACAACGCGCTCTGCTGCTGACGTAAAAGACAAAAAAAACTCGCCCTGACGTCACTCGCTGCTACACGAATCAAGCGATACAAGTTGGAAAATTATCAATCAACCGCAAATTTCACAAACAAGGAAAGCCATGGGCCTTTTACATCGCTAGTAATTTACTTTACATATTAATACCTTTACCTTTACCTAATATCTTTCGTGGGCCAAGAACATGAAGTAGTGCATTGGGAACACAGTATATTATGTCATGGTTATATAACAGGCAACCAGACAGCCGTGTGCTGTACAGCACAAAGCTAGTTGGCACAGTGAATTGAATCCATATGAAAACTTCTCTCATAGGCACATTCATGCAAAGAGACAAAGGCACAAATTCATAGCGTTATAAATAGATTAACTATTAGCCAATATAAAAATACCATCCTATAAATAGTGTAATGTATGAGTAATACTATCCAACAAATACCCCCGAAATGCACACTCAACCACAATAGAAAAAAAGTATTGCACTTAATGCACACACACACTATTTAGTAATACTACCCAATAAATTGCATTCTTGCAAACAGATTAATTGATGAACAATAAGCCAATATAAAAATGATATCCTATAAATAGTGCAATATATGAATAATACTGCCCAATAGATAAGATAATCTTTGTAAGATAAAGATGACAAAAAAATCAAAGCTATATTTAACACATTATACATTTACGAGCAAACAGTGTCTGCAAGCTTTTTTTAAATACATTTTTGTTTGTTCTGTTGACAGGCAGAGTGTGGACACAATAGCAGGACCCAGGGTGTTTTCCCAGGGATAAGGATACATTCTCTGGTTCAAAATGTCTCAAATGTAATAGTGTGAAGAGCCATTTAAAGCAGCTTGTGTGAAAGGGACGAACATTAATAAAATAATTGAATAAAATCATCAATTAGACCATTAGGTCCCCTGGTTTCTTGCTGTCCTTTTAGATGGGGTGGGGGGACTTCAACCTCCTTTGGGAGGGAGTGTTCATTACAGTTTTTCTCAGTTGATTTGGCTCATTTCTTGAAACAGTGTTAACATTCTCAAAGCTCTAGGTGCATTTGTCAAAACAGCTTATATGGTACAGCACAACACCATAGCTCACCTGCAAAAGCTCATAACTCACCCAAAACAACTCATGCTTCAAAAGTTATTGTCTCATATAAAAAGTCAATGCCCTGAAAAGTCTTACACCACAGGAAACTTACACAGCACAATATAATACAAAAATACAAAAAAAAGGAAAATAATGTATAGCCTAACACTGTAACACAGTAAAGTTGGAGTGCTACACTAAAGACTCCCCCTCACTGGATGTCCGGTCGCTCCTGTCTGTCTGGCCACAGATTTTCATCAACATTACACCTGATATTTTCCCTTGCGATGCAACGGGGGGAACATTTTCTTGGATGCCGCAACCATCCACTGCAATGTTCTGCTGTGATGTGTCATTACAAGCAGCATCCATTGCAGCAAGCAGGGACATTTGGTCTTGAGCCCGATGATCATACACGTTCCACCTCCATGCAGAATTGGATTCATTTTGGATGAGCGAGTAGTAGTTAGTTAGTGAGTTAGTGAGTAAAATGTATAATCTGCAATAAAATGTAGATTCAATTGTTCAATTGTTCTACGTTGTGTAAAGTTACTGCTAGATCACATATTTCCGGCCTGGGGCGCAAGAATCTTTGCCCATTGACTCTTGTTGTAAGTTGTACATGCGCAGTTCGCTCCTTTCCTCTCAGAGACAGGAGCTTGGTGGGGTGCAGGAAAGCAGCGCCCCAACAGCATTTATCTGAATGCTGCTGATTTACACACCACAAACCACTGGTTGACAGGTCTCAGACCCAGCATGGATTCAGACAGGTTTGCATGATTTAAACCACATATCAGAAAAATCAAAAGCAAATGTTTGGCAAAGTAAACAGCTGCTCAGCTTGATGAAGGCTACAGGATAGGGATCTGTAAGCATAATGAAGAGGTTGACAAAAGCAGGCACATCCTGTCTAAAATAATAAACTGTGTCAAGTTCTGTGGTGCCATAGAGTCATTGAGAAGAATTAATGTACAAAATGTTTAAGCCACAAGGTGGCAAAGTCATATGGCTTTGAGCCAGTTCACTCAGCTTACTGATGGCACTGGGTATTTCAAATGTTATTTTCTATTAGGTCTTACTGTGTTCATAATTTTTGTGCCATTGTCTCAGGGTTTTGTGTTGTCAGATTACTTTTGCACTTATCAAGGCACTTTTCGGTTACTTTAGTCTTTCACCATTACATATTGTATTATAAAAGATAATTATTATAAAGAATTTGCACTAATTGAAGTACCTTAACTTACCTTAAGCACGTTTCATTACAACAAATGCTGTAATTTTAAGTTCATGGTGCATTGTGAATACAAAATATTTAATCTCTTTAATTTGACTTCTGACTGAAATTTGGATTGCAGAATTGTGATTTTGAAACCTGGAAAATTGGCATAACTGTCTAAGTCAGGCTCTCCGACCAGACCCATGTTGTATGTATGCACTATAACTAGTCTGTTCTGTTGTCTATGTTGTCTCTTATGTTTGGAGTATGAGACTGTGTGACTCCAAGGAAGGTCAAGCATAATGGCAGCAGCCTGGGGGGCTTTGGATGGGCAGTGTGTGATCACCTTTTACAGACAAAAAGAGATTGTTAATGCTCATGGATGAGCAATCATGGACATGGTGGTGAGTTCTGCAGAAAATAAAGCAGCTAGTATTGTTAGTTTCTTTTTTGTTGATATTAGGGTTTACAGTTAAATGTTTTACAGCTCAGCAAATACAAATAAAGGCCTTTTCATTCATTTAAATACACTGATACACTGATACACTGACCTTAGTACATGTTTGCTTGATTTTTGGTATAGCCCCCCCTGGAGAAAAATGCACCAGCCGCCACTGACCAAACCTCTCTCATTCTCAGGGATAAGATCTCTGTAGAGGGTGTCCAAGAACGTCAGTTCTGGGGAGTTTCTGGATGTTGTTTGGGCCAATATCGGAAATATTCTCAGATATTGCAGCACACATAGTGATATTTCCCCTGTGTTGGCCTGGCATAACCAGCGTGGCTCGGTGGCCTATACAATTCTGGTCACGTCTCCTGCCTTTGGCCAGATTGAAATCAGCCTCATCCACAAACACATGGGTGTCAGGGATTTCACTTCCTTCCAGCTCCATTATTCTCTATAAAACAATAAACAAAATATCAAATCAGTTTTACTGTAGAATCAGCTGAGATGGAGCAGTAGACAGCTGAGATGGAGCAGTGTCTTGCAACAGCCAGGCTACCAGTGACCACTGAGATGGAGCAGTGTCTTGCAACAGCCAGGCTACCAGCAGTATTTTGCCAGCTGCTTAGCTCTTGCTCCTGGAAGACCTGAAGCCCTCAAGCCTCTAACAGCCAGCTTATAAACATGCCCAAGGCTGCCAAAAATCAAACCCTACGTGATCCTACAAGAAAACCCATGTCCACATATACGTGAGGCTAATGGCTGATACCTCAACAGTTTTTTGGAAAAGGTGTGATCCATATATATATAGGAGTTGCAGACTATTTCCAAAATCAAGACTTCTCTTAGGCCTTTGTTAACAAAAAAAAAAAACATTGGAGAGTTGCGTACATTGGAAAATACATCATATGGAATATAGAACCACACACATATAAAACCAAACACACACCACTCACTATCACACATGTGTGACTGACTCTAATTGTAATTCAGATTCAGGATGTAAAGCACAGTATGGGTGATGGTTGTCAGGGTACCATAGACTAGATTGTACTTAGTTGGTTACATCTGCAGCCTGGTCTTTACAGTAAAGCGGTAAAGTGAATGTCTTCACCTACAGCACACACACACACACACACACACAGGGGGGAAATGATTTATTTTTTAACAAGTTAAAAATGTTTTATCTTTTTAATGTTCACAAATGTCATATCGAGAGAGAGAGAGCGAGAGAGAGAGAGAGAGAGAGAGAGAGAGAGAGCGAATGAAACACACACATTATATGCAAACCTTGTAGAATCGGCTCAAAACCAATCAGAGTACGCCAACTGGACATTGCTCCCGGAATGTTACGTTTCTGTCCAATCAGAGGAAAATGCGTGGAAGACTACAGGAACTATCCGAGATGTGGACCTATGAGATGCCCGCATAGTATGACGTGGCATCAGGAAGCTCGTACAATCAGCAACACTGCGTGCCTACTCTACCGGTGTCTGTACAGTAACGGTAGCACCTCATGTATACGAATTATATCTAAGTAATTTTCAGCAGTGGTACAGATATATCCAAGTAATTTATTCGTGTCGAAATGCTTTGTTTAAGCAGTTTATCGGTGGCTCTTGCGCTAGCTCTGGTGCCAAGTATCACTGAAGCGCTGAAGGAGGGAGACTGTGAAGGTGGGTTTTTTTGCTAGCTTTAGCTTAGCTGCATCACCAGTTGGATGGCTAGTCTGTCTACATTAACCTTAACTTTTTAATGTTATATTATCAGAAATGGTGGCTGTAGAGGTGTACACTGTGTATGTCAGTTTAAAAGAGCTGGTTAATAAGTTGGCGAGGATGCGAGATCTTTATGAGGGCAATGAATGTAGAAAAGATTTTACCCAGGGCTCAAGTGATGCACACAGATTAATATATTCTTTAAAAACATCAAAAAAGCTGCTGTTCTTCATCAGGCAACTGCCACTTTGTGGAAAAGCCTACTATATTTGACTGTAGTCAGCTGAGAAGGTCGGCAATATTAATGGAAAAACTATTAACCACCTGGTTATGTATCCAGCACAGGAATTAACACTATCCAAATATTAGTACATATTGGCTCTGGTTGGATGTGTTTGTCTAAGTAATTGTAGTGGACCAGCAGCCGTCATTTTTACAATCAGGTGTATCTATTTGGTTGCAGGGCAGGAAACAATCCACTTATATAACCAACCAACTACAGTTTTAGAAAAGAAATGAAAGTTGGTTCCCTACCAAAGTGTCTAGTAGAGCAGACTTACCAACCACAGCCAAGATTTTCCAGTGTTTGGCTGGTGATTGGTGTTAATTTTCCACCATGTTTGAATGTTAAATCAGTAAATGTCGTTACAGTAGCGAATTATGGAACACTGTTTTTCCTGCCCTGCATGTATCCCTTTATCTATTTTAATATTTATATTCTTCTTTGTGTCAGTGTGTGTGACCTTCCTGGGGAAGTTTTACCAGTCATTAAAGGACAGCAACGTAAACTTCAACAGTGCAGACATTGAGAAGGCCATCATGAAGACCTGTAAAGATGCCAAAGGCAAAGAAAACCGCTTTGTAAGTAAACAAGCCAGTAGTAGATCAGATAATCTCTGCGTCCACACTAAACTGTTCAAATCTATGATGTGAATGGGAGGCAGGGCAGTGCTGAAAAATAAATGCACTGCACTGGATATATAAATGTTTCAGAGACTATTAACAAAAACGTATTATCTCCATTATGTTGTTGTTCTGTTTCTACTGTAATGGACTGCTGATGCCCCCCAGTTGTTGTATGACCCTGGAAGTCAACAACAAAAGAAAGTAGTAGCAGTAGAAAGTCGTCTGCGCACTGAAATATACTCCCAAGGTGTATGAATTAATTATCACCTATGATGTGACATTTCAAGCTTACTGCTCTTCATCACACTCACTTCATCACTGCTTACTGAAACTGATTAGCAATGAGCTTGAAATGTCACAGTGTTGGTGTTAATTAATTCATACAGCTTTGGAGCATATTTTAGTCTGTGGACTGTTTTTCTTTAATGCTTTTCTGGTCTGTGTTTGTTTTTACTTCGCCCGGAACTATTGAACATTCAAAATGCTTTGTTTTAAAAGTCAAATGGACCTATCAAACAACAAGGTGATTTTGCAGCGATAGGACATTTCTGCAGCACACAAGACAGCCCAATGAAAGCAAAGAGCAGTGACTACTTTTGTGTGTTGTTATGATCAACAGCCTGGTGTTCTAGGATTTAGATTTTGTATCCACAAAATGATAAATGTAAATCCTACTGAAGGCTATATGGTCCACTTCCATACCAACACCCCTTTTGGTAGGTCAGTTTTCTCAGTTTCACAGCTCACGGTTACTGCTCTTGCTTTAACCATGGCTTTGCGGCTCACAACAGTTGGCATCTATGTTTGCTCTAGCTTCGTCAGTAGCATAGCTCCATCTGATATTGTATTGTATTATTCTGGGTCCAGCTCTGCTGTGGCTGATATTGCTTTCTGTGTGCATGCGACAGAGTAACAAACAGAGTGAGCGTGATTTTCTATTGGGCTGCACGATTAAGGCAGATGCTGTGAATGTCATTAGCAGTTATGATTATTACTAGTCTTGATGGTCGGGGGTGGTATTGAATGTTTTGCATCTGATATCAACATCTTTACTATTAAGAGTTGGAATTCTATTCTTGTGTGCAGGAGAGACAGATTACTCACATCTTGAACATTTTAGACCAGTCGAATAACTTTTCTTGCTCTGTAGTGTTACTACATCGGGGCAACAAGTGACGCAGCCACCAAGATTGTCAACGAGGTGTCCAAGCCGCTCAGCTACCACGCCCCAGTGGAGAAGATCTGCGAGAAACTCAAGAAGAAGGACAGTCAGATCTGTGAACTGAAATACGGTGCGGACATTTTCGTGTTTTTGTTTCATTCGTTCATTGTTTTGTTTCTTCTCCTGTTTTTCTTTCCATTCTTTATAATTCTTCTTTTTTCTGTCATTCTGCTGTTTTTTGTCTTCTTTTATCCCTTCCCCTTTCATTCTTTTTTGTTGTTTTGTGATTTGCAAACAAATGTATTAAGTCTATGTGTCCTGCAGTGTGTTTCATATAAATATATATATTTCTAATAATAGATGTGTGAACATAAGTTCTCTAGAGCTGTTGCTGTCAGCTTTTTCCATCTTTTCCCAATCATAACCTCTGGGGCTGTATACCCATGTGTGCCATCACAGATGAGGGACGATTTCTTTCTGATTTCTTACTGAACATTCAGTAATACAAGCTGAGCTGAACTACGGTGAAGGAATATTAAATTTGAATGCTTAAATTCAGTGGCACTGTCAATGAATAATAAATGAGTAACTGTCGTGTCACTTAATCAAAAATATTCCCTCTCACTCTTTCGTTCTCGTTCATGTCCTGAATGTCTCTTGTATGTGTAGTTAATTAGGACATCTCTATAAATCTTCATCCTCACTTGGATGGGTCCATAGCATTACGAAATAATAAAATGCCATTCAATTAATATATTCTTTATATTAATATTTAAGAAGACATGGGAATCATTGGGAAAAGCTGCTAGTTTTTCCTCAGTTCCTCCAAGTTATTTAATCGACAAACTATTACAATTTTAAGTTAAGTTAACGTTTTTGGAGATTTGAGGCTTATGCATTTCAAATCTATTCTTCGTCCTTATTTTTATTTTATGCAATTTTTGTTTCAGTAGATTGCGAGCAGCAGACAGTGGCAGCGAGAGGAACGATTATATTATATATTATATTATATATATATTATATATAGTATGAAATGCAACAACTGTTGTGGGGCAGATTCATTTTAAGCGTTCTTTCTTACTTGCAGACAAACAGCTGGACCTGAGCACAGTTGACCTCAAGAAACTCAAGGTGAAGGACCTGAAGAAGATCCTGGAGGAGTGGGGGGAGTCCTGTAAGGGCTGCGCGGAGAAATCCGACTTCATCCGCAAAATCACTGAGCTCATGCCCAAGTATGCTCCCTCTGCCGCCAAAGCAAGGACAGACCTGTAATAAACAAAAATAACCCAATCACACAACCTTTGGACTTGACTTGGACCAGACTGCTATTCAGAGAGGATGAGGATATGGAGAGGAGAAGGGGGTGGGGGGTTTTGTCTGCAATGTTTATGTCTTTTTTTCTTTTTTCTTTTTTTTTCTTGAGGTGTACACTCATCCACTATCCTACACGGATCCATAAGTATAGGGGTTAGTGTGTATAAGTTGTTAGTCCCTACACAATGCTTTCATGTCAAGTGTAAGGGGAGTGAACAAGTTTCACAACAGCCAGGGGATACAAGGTCAGGGTGGAATTCATAGTATAGGACCAGTGAATAAAGAGGAAATGACATCACAGGACTCAAGCATTGGGGATGATTTTTCATTAATCTTTCATTCGTCAATGCATTCCACACTAAATGAGTAAATAAATAAGTGACATTTGGCAATAATCCTGCCTGTCAATGCCACTCCTGCAATGCCAATGTGCCCCACTTGCCCATTGCTGTATTTCCATGGATCAAACTTGACCATCAGGCTTATAGGAAAGTAATGGGACCAAGAGTCAGCCATGTTTTGATCATCCAGATTGTTGTTGACTAGATTTCGCAGAAGATCAAGATCACCACTGGTCCATTGTAAAGCTGGCAAACTTCACCTGCCGTTCTTGTTATCCAGGGGAAAGTGGACTGGCCATGCTTGCTCTTACAGCAATGCCTTGCTTCACATTCACCAGTTGCACATATTTACACCTGGGAGCTGCCCAGCACAACCACAGTGTTCTGCTGTTGATTGAGCATCCCTACTGGAGCAATTGGAGGTTAAGTGCCTTGCTCAAGTAGTGTGTAGGTGTTGAAGCAGCGTGTTGCTCAATCACTTTCCTGCCCAGAACGTTCCCACACAATCAGGGATTTGAATTGGCAGCCTTCTGATCACAAGCCCACTTCAAATATGATCTTAGTGCCAAGATGTTTTCGTCGTCAGTTCTTTGAGTGTGTGTTGTAGTTTGTTTTCCCTTTATTTTGTGGTTAAGTTCTGGTTTGGCACGGCGTAAACTGCTGAGTGGAATACATGAGCGTGAATTCTGATATGTGTAGGTGCATGGATCAAGGGCACAACACCCTGAACAAAGTCATTTCTGCGTGGGTAACGGTGGCTCTGCTCTCTTAATAATCCAAGAGGAGTAGAACTCTTGTTCTTGGGCATTTTCATGTAAATGGGCCTGGTACTGGTTACTCTCAATGTAATGTCTCACTCTTCCACACTTGTGGTCAAAGCCTGTTCAGGGGTTGATGACAATACTCTTCAGATTGAGATGAGTTGTAAGGAACACCTATGCCGATGAAATCCCAGAAGATAATTTCAGATACTCCGCTGGCTGTGAGTTAAACTGCCTGGTATAATGTAAAATTGCAAATCCTGCTTAATGAGGGCAGGTCAGTGGCTTAGGTGGAATACTGTTTAATGTCAGCAAACACAATGTGGCTAAAGGGGATTCAGAAGAATTTATAAATCCAAATACATTTTTACACAAAGTGCATTCATCATGTAAAATGAACATAAAAGTGTTCAGGACATAGAGTTACAATTTGACCAAGCTGATCGGGAACAGTACTGGCATGTAGGGATCTGTGCAGGGCACAGCATGGGGATTATGGGAAATGTTATTCTAGCTTTTATCAGCTAACTGAAGTTCATCATGGATCAAAATAATCATTTGTTATTCCTGTACCAAGAGCTGCTCCCAAAGCACGTTTTCCGTAGTAAACACAAGCAGGACGTGGTATATGGACGACCCCTAGCATTTCACATCTTGCCTGTCTTTGACTGAACACAGGAAGATAGATGTGTGTAATAAGAGTCAGACCAGGGATTCCACACGGTACACCAAATCTTCCACTGTCAGAAAATGGTGAGATGTTTATTCAGGAATCAGTTTTTTTGTGTTTGTTTGTTTTTTTTGGACACACACCTCTCTTTGATTTCTAGTGGGAGATTATTGTTTTCCTGCCTTTTTTGGTCTGATCACATCCCAGGGGGCTGCTCTAGTACAACTGCCGTCATTGAGGACGTTGTATCTCACTAAACACAACTCAGTTCTCCTATCCACCGCCCACTTCCATCAGAGTTGGGGTCAATTCACTTGAAATGAAATCCAATTACGAATTGGATGATTGTTAAAATGAAATAAAAAGTGGACCGTGAGTCGAGTCCTTGTTCAAAGTTTCGATGCAGATCACCTGCACCTGCCAAGAAAAATTCAACTGTGCAGTACAGTACAGTTTGAATTTACAAACTTCACTTTCAAACCTTAATGAAATGATTGAGAATGCATGTTTTGTCATCACTCAATATATCTCCTTTTTATTTCACACGTTTCAGTGATACAGTTGAAACTGAACTGACCTCTAACACTGAATTCCACCCATGACTGTAATGTTTGTGGGATAGATATTTTATTCTTTGATGTAAGCAGACAGTGTACTTTAAAAAATAGATGATAAAACATGTGTGATGCTTGAAAAGACTTGACACAGGAAATGACAAGTTAAAATATGCTGTTCTTTCACCTTTACCTTTCGTGTAAGGCCTGATTGTTTATTAGAACTGTGCTACTACTCTACTTTTTCATTAAAATATGAGAAAATTGCATCTGGAGTACTGGGGTGTCTTGATTTCCCTCTACTGTTCCGCTGTTGTCATGTGAAAACCTTGTAATCTTCAATTTTCATGTCGAAGGATTCTATGGGTTCAGAAACTTCTAAATACATATAGTTGTTGCACATGCCCCCTTATTTTGAATGGGCATGATGCTGGTGACCAAAAATAATTAGATTAGAATACTGAACACTTAACGGATTACATTTTATCACCTTTCCAAGTGACCTATCCAACTCTGCTAGCCTAGCAGAAATACTATCTGTCAACAAAATATTTTACTTTAAAGTTATATTGAATACTGCATAAAGGCACGTCAAGTTTAGTTGTCACATGTAGTAGATACAGCAGGTGTGTTCCGTACAGTGGAAAAACATTAGAATCAAATTTTAAAAAGAAGAGTAATAACACACAGCTCACAGCTAAAGTATAAAATGTGTAAGTAAGGATTCCAGTGTTGGTAGTTACACAACTCCTATTCATACGAAACAGAACTTTTCTTATTGCTGTCATTTCCCTGTTGTTTGAGTCACATTCATGATATAAAATCATCTTTTGAATTATTTCGCGTCTCCTAAAACCAGTAAATTGTTTGGAGTGACGTTCAGAATTTGTTAAGGCGTGACACGTCATGACGGCCGCTCCGGTTACGTCCTCACAATCCCCGCCCACCAAAGGGAACGCGCACATTCCTATTGTCCAAGATGGCGGCGTTGGTGCAGCTCCTATGATGCTGACATGTTTTTAAACGAGTTTATCATTTTATTTCGGTATATATGCAATTATTCAGCATCCCACGCGTTAGCTTTCCCTTACCGAAGCCCTCGTTTTCGAGCTTGTTTTTGCTAACACCCCTAGAATTTGCTCCCCGGGCCGGATTCCCTTTACAGGCGCTGAAAAGTTTGGGCTCCATCATTTGAAAATGAAGAGGCAGGCCGGGAGAGAGACCAGCCCGCCCAGGGCTGTAGCTAAACGGGTACGGGAAAGAGAACGGGAGAGTGCACGGAGAGAGGAGTTGCCGCCGCCTCCGCTGGCTCTGCTGCTGGCGGAGAGCCGAGGATATCACAAACGAAGCCGGAGCAGAGAGCGAGAGAAGCCCCGGTTGAGGGAGGAGCGGGCGGCTGCTCTGGAGCTCCACCACCGACACGAGCTCGGTCTTCTCGGTCGTCCGCCGCTACGGACCACAGCGGCGGAGCTTCCCGGTGCCAGGCCGGGCACTCTGGAATACAAAACACTGCTCATCAGCAACCTTGGCTCGCAGGTTTCGGACGAAGACGTCGAGGACTCGCTATTTCACGAGTTCAAAAAGTTCGGGGATGTTAGTGTGAAACTCTCGCACACCCCGGAGCTGGGGCGGATAGCGTACGTGAATTTCCGCCAGCCGGAGGACGCCAAGGAGGCCAGGCACGCCAAATCATCCAGGTTAGTTTTGGGCGACCGCCAACTTAAAATTGAACCCATGTACGTTAGGAGGCGAAGCGTCACGCCGCCGGATGTCGGATATTTACCCCTGCACTCGCCGTACCCCTACAGACAGCGCTCGCTCTCACCCCCGGGGCCGGGAGCGAGCAACATTAGAGACATCAGAGCCAGGCATTACACCTTGGAGAGTCTGGGTCTGAGCAGAGAGAGGGAGAGGATCTTGGATTATTATGGTATGCTGGATGAGAGGGGCCGGCCCTACGGCTTCCCTCCCATGCCAGTGGTGGAGGATTTAAAACCTGAAGATGATCAGAGAGCCACTAGTAACCTTTTTATCGGAAACTTGGATCATAATGTCACCGAAGGGGAACTAAGGAGGGGCTTTGACAAGTATGGGATTATCGAGGATGTCGTGATCAAGCGCCCGGCCCGCGGCCAAGGTGGGGCTTATGCTTTTGTCAAGTTCCAGAACCTGGACATGGCACACCGGGCCAAAGTGGCCATGCAGGGGCGGGTGATCGGTGGCAACCCGGTGAAGATCGGCTACGGCAAAGCCAACCCCACCACGCGGCTCTGGGTGGGCGGCCTCGGAACCGGGAACTCTCTGGCCGCCCTCGCCCGGGAGTTTGACCGCTTCGGAAGCATCAGGAACATCGACTATGTCAAAGGGGACAGTTTTGCTTACATTCAGTATGAAAGTTTGGACGCCGCCCAGGCCGCCTGCACCCAGATGAGGGGCTTTCCTCTAGGGGGCCCCGAGCGCCGCCTGAGGGTGGACTTCGCCAAAGTCGAGGAGAGCCCTTCCCGTCCGTTCCCCCCCGGCTACCAGCCCCCGGTCCCGCTTCCCTCCCACTACGATCTCCTAGGGGAGGCGTACAGCCGCCACCGCAGCCTGGAGCGGGAGCTGCGGGGAGCCAGGGAGCGCTCCTCGCCTCCCGCCCACAGCATCCTCTCACCCAGGGAAAGGGATAGAGCCGCCGCGCCGGAGAGAGACTACCCCGCCAGCCCCACCCGTAGCCTGGAGAGGAGAGCCGGGGCGGTGGAGGCGTTCGGAAGAGGCGGGAGGGCGGCGAGGAGCCGCAGCAGGAGCAGGGAGCGCTGGCTGAAAGAGAGAGAGGAGAGGAGGAGCAGGAGGAGGAGCAGGAGTAGGAGTCTGTCCGCGGAGAGACATACAGTAGAGAGGGAAAAGGAGAGGGGCAGGTCTAAGGTCCGAGGCCAGGCGGGGCCCGTGTCTCCCGAGGCCAGCCCGGACCGAGCGCGGGTCCGCGCCCCCGACTCCACCACCGAGCCGAGAGACCACTCCCCCGACAGCGGCGTGGGGGCGCGGCCGTCCGCCGCCGCCAACGAAGAAGACGGCCCGCCTACCTCCGGGCGCCACCACAACAAGAGATCCTCCAGCGAGCACCTTAATAACCATCACCATCGGAACAGCGAGATCGCCGCCACAAACTCTCCCGCGACGCACACGGACACGCACGCCTCCCCTCCGAGCACGCTGTCGGAATTCGCCCAGGCCAGCCTCGCCAAATCGTGGCACGGCTTCTTTGCGCTGAAGAACAGCAGTTTCCCCACGGACCTGCACATGCTGGAGGGAGGAGCCTCTTTCTTCAACACCGTGATGAAGGACAGCCTGAAGCAACAGAGCCAAAACCAGCCCAGCCAGCTGAAGATCGCCCAGAGGCTCCGCATGGACCAGACCAGACTCGACGAGGTGACGCGCCGCATCAAACAGGGGCGGCCCGACGGATTCGCGATCCTACTGGCTCTCCAGGGCCCCATCGACCGCCAGGCTCCCGCCCCCGAGCCGGGACTTCAGGTGCGCTTGCTCCGCCACCTGGTGACCTACCTGCGAAACAAGGAAGCGGCCGGGGTTATAAGTCTCCCTGCGGCCAAAGAGGGGGGACCCGGGGCAATGCTGTACGCCTTTCCTCCCGGGGAGTTCTCTCAGCAGTACCTCCAGGCAGCCAAAAGGACTGTGGGTAATCTGGACGAGGAGCACATGGTAATTGTGATCGTCAGTGACACTAACTGATTACTAAAGCACACTGAGGTACACTGATAAGACAGTAGGCGTGCTTCAAGATACTCTTAATGCACACACGCAAAACAAACACACAGAACTGAAAAGAAGAGACCAGCTTGGTAACTACCACACAAGATACTTTCATGTTGCTTTTAGAGGAAAACGGAAGATGCGTTTTATTGTTTTACTCAGTCAATGGTTCTCAGTCCTGGTCCTCGAGGCCCACAGCCCTGCTGGTTTTTGATGCCAGCCTCACAATCGTGGACTGATGTGCATCTGGGACGCCAGGTGAACGCAACGAACTACCTGGTAGGATAGAAAACCGGCAGGACTCTGGGCCCCCGAGGATCAGGATTCAGAACCACTGTTATAAATGAAACACAACCGATTACACTACATCTCTCTCTCTCTCTCTCTGGTATTGGTGAGGTTCTCATTTCCACTATATACGCAGACAAAAGGAAGGTTTGTGGTTTCTTGGGATGCTGGGAAATCATTTTTTTTAATGGTTTAATTTTTAATGGTCTGTGTTGAACATACTTTAAGGTGAGAGGATATAAATGTACATACAGGTGATACCCTAAGCTGTACCATACGACACTAAAAACAAGGGGTTTGTTTATATGCCATTTGCTTTGTGTGTCTGTTTTGTATGAAACTGACCAAGTTGTTAGGATGTATACGACATTAGTGGGACTATTCAACATGATTGTACTGTATACTGGGTGGGAAAATGGAGTCAGCTGCCAGCCAACTGATGGTGAAGTTCGTCTGCGGCTGCTTCGGTTTGTCTCGTCTATTGGCCACTCTTGCAGATTTTACCTTTTCTGTCGGATTTTTAAACGCACCAGCCACTGTGGCCAGTAAAGACAAAAGTGAGTTTCCTCACACCCCCAGCGACTGTATATTTTACATAGTTAGTGTTTTTATAAATTGAACCATTCCATTTATCTGTCATTTTGAAAGGTGAGCGTGTGTGTGTGCTCTGTTGTTGCATGCAAGAAAAGAAAAAGTGAGTTATATTTTTCTGTCTTTTAAAATATGCTTCCCTCTCAGTGACGTGTTTTCACCGTCGTTCACTTGGCGATACGTTGAAGCGGTTGTCACTTGAGACGTTTTGACTTTGCTGAGGCGACGTGTTCAGCAGTTCTCTCGTCATACTGGGGTCTGGTCATATAACTGGTTCAGGTGTTACTGCGTACACTATTGTAAACATTCTTTATTCGCTTTTTAATACATCCATCCATTCATTTATCCATCCATCCCTCTTTATGTCCACCTGCCATTCCCTTGTGTCTGAACACTAACATCATCGATAGGCCTGTCCAGATGTAAGCGGATGAAACAATGACGCTGTCAGTATTTTTGTTCAAATAACAGCATCGACTTTGAGGTGCTCTTGATGTATTTCGCCCTCAGAAATCAGAAACAACACATGCGTGGTGATGCAAATCAAATTCAGCTGAAGCGTTCCCAATATAGTTAAAACAGCTTTACATCTGTTTTGTCCAGGCCCACTTTGCACATGCCACATCTCACCACTCAACGTCATGTGCAAGAATTGGCTGTGACTTTTATGTTAAATGAATTGTGCTCAGATTTGTTTTCGGGCAACAGTCCTGATTTAAAACACTTTTGCCCTTCTGATCATAGAGAATAAGACGACAGGCCTGAGAATTAGAAGCGAATGGGAAATCTACTGTACAGCTAAGATGGCCGCCATAGAGTTTTGCTGCTGTTGTCGTGGAAATGAGCGTTGTGTCTCGGGTTCATGAAAGTCGGAAGCTTCAGCACAATTGGCTCAGTGACTCCTTGGCTACGGAAACACATCAGCGCATCATCGCCAGAGCTGTACCAATGTTTACATCCATCAGACGTTTGCTGTCAGCTTAATAAGTAAACGGGGATTTAAAGCAGAGAGACATGTTGTACCTCCAGTCTCGAATTAGACCGTTAAACAACACACACTAACATTTTTTTTTGTCAGAAACACATTGTTTTGATTATAAAAGAGATGATGGAGGTCCATTTTGGATTAAAAAGTTGCCTGTTTTATCATAATAAATGATGGAAAGGCAGCTACGAATGCAGGTTTTAACAATTTGGCTTGTCTTCAACATCCACAGTAAAGGCGACCTGGTCAGTGTTGAGCTCAGGGCTTATCTGGGATCAATGGACAAATAGAGAAGATTATAGATATACACAATTTAGAAGAAGAAGATTAGTTTATTTGCATTTCGGTGTGCACACATGCACCAACACACACATGCAGGTAGGGTGTCTTGTGTTCGTAATGTAATTCTCAACTAAATGTGTAAATGGCCAACATCATGCTAGGGTAATAACTGACAGATGGATACAACACTACTGTGTTTGTTCTTGTTTCTTAGTCCTGAGAAGAGTTCTATACCAAAACCATATATATCCAAATCTTTATACCCAAAAAATTAAAATCTGTATGTAACCAATGAATTATCTTCTATCCTTTAATTGTTTAATTACCGCTGTGATTGTTAAATAGTAGAAGTGACACTCATTTTGTATTTCCTATCATTCTGAAAGAGGTGTCACATTGTTCAAATGGTAGATATGTGATTTTGGAACAGAACTCATCAAGGCCAACAGTTCGGACATTCCCACTCTGTAAAGTTTGATAAATCAATGCCCAGGTCTGCTGGAGTCCCTCAGTTACTGTCTGACTTGCTACATGATGGATGGCGTATTACCACTGCTTCAGGTGAAATAACGAGATGATGTTTAAGCTCTATTTTGACGTGGTTCCTTAAACATTGATTTAATAAAAGAAACACTAGTGGACCACACACACGTAAGCCTCCCTTTAAGCCTTGCTCAGTTGGTAGAGCTCTAACACTGCTGGATCAGGGGTTTTGTTCCCACTGGGGCCACTCACATA
The DNA here is from genome assembly GCA_034670385.1 of Hoplostethus mediterraneus. Taxonomy (NCBI): domain Eukaryota; kingdom Metazoa; phylum Chordata; class Actinopteri; order Trachichthyiformes; family Trachichthyidae; genus Hoplostethus; species Hoplostethus mediterraneus. Next base: position 270,486 of record JAXDDW010000159.1, on the reverse strand, counting down.
AATCACTCATGGTACTGGAAGTGTCTTTTGGGTAAAGGTGTCCACCAAATTTCGTGTGTTATCCATCACGTGTGTTTAGCTATTACACCCCAGTGTCTTCAAGGTACCGGTCACGGCTACAACACTACAGTTTGACTTCAGCCACCGCTGTACATACGTCTCTTTGTGTTAACCCTCATTTATCTATTTATTGGTATTTTTTTAGGCAAGCCAATGTTTATCTCTGGCGTGTGGAATGTGTTTGGTGAAGAAAATACACTCTAAAGTAACTTGGTGGAACCATAAGGTGGATGCCAGTGTTTCCCTCAGAGGTGCTCTCTTGGCCTATATATGTATGTGTGTGTGTGTGTATATATATATATATATTCTTTTAGACCATGTAACACTAAAACGCTCAGTACTAATAGAAATGAAAGTTTTTGGTGGCGTGGTAACCGGGGGAAACACTGGTGCACACGTGTTGCTGAATGTTTGTTTCACCAGACCAGTCACATGAATATTCCTCTTTCGTACAAAGGCTCTGTAAAACACTACTTTTATAACAAGACCCTACGAACAACGACAAGATGTAAAGGCGTCCTCCTTCTCCTGTCCCATCTAAACCTATACTATGCTGTGTGATGGCCGATAACTACTCCACGACGACAATCGGTTTTGTACACAGATTCCCTCGTTTGGTTTGGTTTTCTGTCACGGTAGATCATGTATTCTCTACGGACAACAATGTAATAAAACAGTTTATGCTCTTGTTTCTAAGTCTTGTGGCTGGAGTGGTTTCATTTTTCTGGCTTTTACACACTTTCTTTGTGTACAGTGCAATTCTTACCTGTTATTCCCCTATTAGTATTATATAGTAGTATTAAACATTTCTTTGTGTCTTTCTTTTTTAACCTTGGCACAGATCAGTTAAGAACAAATGAAAATGAAACTGTTACCTCAGTGTTAAAGAAAAAAACAAATGATTACATCCTCTAAATGTTAATGTTGTGAGTAGAGGGCTCAAAACGGCCAGTAACTTCAATGATATTCACCACTGAGTTTTTTCCTTTCACGCTAGAAAACATTTAATAAGCGTGAATTTCATTTCGTTTTGGAATGAAGCTTCAAATTCTCATTTACATGTCGTGTAATTGCTTTCATGCCTACCGAACGCTCTTCCTCCTCAAAGGTACGACGATGAGGGAGGTCAGAGAAAAGAAATGATATATACATATACAGTACCTTGCAAAAGTATCCAAACCCTTTGACTTTTTGCACATTTTCAATGTTGAAGTCATTTCGAAAACACTTGGGATTTTTCATCCGAGTGCTATGCAAAGTGAAAACAAAACTTGACATTTATGTGGAAGGATGAAATTAAAATAACAGAAGGTTGCAACTATTCAACCATATTCAAGTTGCCACACCATCAAAAATGTGTTCAGCATTTCAAATTACTGTGACTCACATGTCTTATATTTAGATTGTATTTATTATTCTGAACATTGGTTTTCTTTCAGACTTTTTAAAACTTGTCTTACTTGCTAACAAAGCTGAGACCAAGTCCCTTCTCTATCTTAATGGGACTTAATGGGTGGGGGTGGGGGGGAGGGGGTACTCTCCATCAGGATACTGAAACCCAGTATGGATTATATGGTTAATTTATGAATGACATTACAGTCCAGGTCTTGACGTTTCAATTTCACAGTTTGAATACTTTTGCAAGGCACTGTTCAAGCATAAGATAGATATTTGAGTTATTCAGTGGGCGATTAGGTCACATTTAACAGAGGGAATTGTGGGTAAGTAACATACCGTGTCCTCACTCTTTCTCAAAATCTCTAATTAGCAGGATTTAAGTATAATTTGTGCTGTTGAAGGGAACGCCTCCTCCTTCATTTCTCCTCAAATTGTTCCCTGGTATTCCTTCCTCAGAGTGATTTCAGCACATGGCCTGTTTGACCACCAGGGGGCAGTGTAAGCACGGGAAAGGAAACAGTGATGACTCAGGCTCCTGCAGGCACCAGACGGTAGACTGTTACCTAATCTAATTTTCCCATAACTTGAAAAGACAGTTGGGGGGGAAAAAGCCTGAGAGCGTCCAAAGAAACGATCTCACAGTGAGACTGAATCAAACCGAGACGTCCTACCTGGTCCTGACATGGCGGGCAGGCCAGTATGGCGCCCTCTTTTGAAACCCGGTTGCCCCACTACTGGCTTCATTCACAGTTTATTGGATTTAATACATGTATTTGTTCACTCTAAGGGTGTGATCACACCTACAGTTTGTTTTCTTTGGTCTGAACCATAGTTTGTTTACAAGTTTGTTGCATTTTTGTATTTGGTTCGTTTAGGTTCACGCTACCCAGTTACAAAAAACAGGGATTTTGACCAAAAGTCACATGGACTCACAAGTAGCTTGTTTATTGGACAGAGTTTTGGTAACCTGTCGTCCTGCCAGGTTCGAGAGTCTAAACAAATCTGATTCCAGACCAGTATCTTTACCTCAGCATGATGGACTTGTCTGCTCTTTGCTGTAGTTTCTGGTCTTCATACCAGTTAAGAACACATGAAGAAATAAGTGAATATGAGCATCAGTCCAGCCTGCGGTTCGCCCTCGGCTCATTTTGTTGTGCTAGACCTTCCAAGCATGAGGAACTGCTGGCTATCACATGTCATCGGCCATCTCCTTATACCCATAATCCCTTGTGTTTTGGGGTATTTTCCTGTAGTTGGCTCAGATTATGTTCTCACTCCGAACCAACCGCACTGCAGTTGTGTTGGAAGAGACCAGAGACCGGCGGTCTCTCAGTGCAGGTTTGAATGGTTGTTCTGGCCAAGCAAACTGAACTAGAGGAGGAAACGCTCCAGGGTTGGAATAAACCGCTCCAACATTATTAAATTATTATTATAATTTGACCTTTTTATACAAGGGCAGACAGTTGTAACAGACAAATATGAACACCCATGTACAGTCATGTATGACCTTATGTCTTGATATAAGCATCTAAATGTGAAATGGTTTGGCAACTTGCTCTCTGGGCTGGAAAAGGAACAGCAACGACAGCGTTTGGACCCGGACCTGCTCCTGTTGCTTGGAGAAAATAAAGGGCAAAGGTTTTAAACATTTGAACAGTCTTTGTGCTGAACATGTAGAGTGTTTTTTTCTGGCTCTACCAAGCAGTGGAAAGGTAGGCTGCAGAGGACTCAATTGACAAAATTCAACTCATTAGATGCTCCATGGGTGATTCAGAGTCTCTCAGTGTGTGGCCTTTGATTATGAAAACTCTCTGCCTCTCTGTCCCTCATTATCTATCTTACTCTCTCTCTCTTACTCTCTCTCTCTCTCTCTCCTTTCCTCTCCTCACTCTCTACTGCTGTACACACACCCCCCCCCCCCCCACCCCACCATCTCTCAACACTCGCACACATGCACGCGCACACGCACGCTCCCCTGTTTGTGGTAATCCGACAGCAGCAGCAACAGCGATGGTGGTGGTGATGCTGAGGCTTTTACAGTAGGCAGGAAATGGAGGGCTGATGAAATATTAATGTGGAATCATGGGAGCTCCAATGAAATCCATTAGGAGGTTAAAATCAATGGGAGGAGTATGCACTGCCAGGCCCCCCTCCCTGAATGACCCAGATGAAAATAACTTGAATTGTAGAGTGCCTATGGTGTACGGGTGGTGGAAATAATGAAAGTGGAATCCACGATTCCTCACTGAATTACCCAGCTGCTCTCTGTCTGTCTCCTCTCTCTCTCCAACCATTTTTAGAATGGTGTGGTTGGAATAAAAATGTAAAGTAATATAACTTTTATAATGAATAAAATGTGATTTAACCCAGTGTTTAGTTGTAGAGCCCTGCACTGTAGAGCTCTAATGACATTTTTAAATAGTAAAATAGAGTTTAAAAGAGTAATTCACTCACCTCTCACTGGCTCACTGGTATTGTTCAGTAGGGAAATAATGGTTAGTAGAGCTATTTTTGAATTTAATGTTTACATATTACACACCATTTACATGCTAATTAAGTGAAATGGTGATACACAGAGTACATTTTTTATTTCCTTTTTAAATGTATATTTTGTTATTATTATTATTATTTATATATTCTATATACATTATTTTTGTTATATTTTATTTATATTAATGTCTATTGAGAATAGTATTAGAATTCTTTACTATTATTATTTGTTGTCATTATTATTTGTTGTTATTATTATTTATTTTTTCAAAAACCCATTTTCAGTTTCCATGTCCTTCCCAGAACAGAGATGCTGGTTATGGTGCTATGGTGCATGATGGGGATCACCTGAAATCAATGAAAAGAGCACTAGAAACCCTCTGTCTCCCTCTCAGACATCTCCACCATCATCCACCTCCATCTTCTGTCTGTTCCTACCAGAGCAATACTCTGCTACAGTGATGGTTCGCTTCCTCCCTCATCCTTCCACCCATCTTCCTCTCTCCCCTCTCATTCTTTTTTTAATTTCCCGCTCTCGCTTCCTTCTAGGATCTATCTTTTCATCTCCTCAACCTCCTCCCACCTCCTCTCGACCCTTTCTGCACGATTCCTCCTCTCTCCTCGTCCTTGATTTTTCCAGCCTCTTCATCCTGCTTCTTCTCTTCACCTTTTGTGCAGCAGCAGAAGCAATCGATACAGTCCCATTTCTGTCCTGCTATAATTTCCTCCACTGCCGACTGGAGTATTGGCAAGGGTGCAAGTAATGCATTACAATTACTCTGGTTACTGTAATTTAGTAGCTTTTTGTGTACTTGTACTATATTGAGTATTATTTTAAGTCGGTCATTTTGTAATGCTGTAGGCTCTCCTCCATAAGCGTTGCATCAGAAACTGACCAATGGTAAATTGCATCTGCAAACGTCAAAAGCATGTGAAGGAAACATTCATTAAACTAAATAGCAACTAGCTAGCAAGGCTAATAGTACAGGATTAATCAATATAATAATGCTATTTAATAATGGGATGGGTATTTATTTATTTTTTATCACAGATTACTAAAATTATATAATCCTATCACACAACAATGTGTTTTGTTGATTCATGCTTTACTTCCACCCTTCTCTTCCTCCTCTTCTCCATCCTAATCCCTTTTCTTTCCCCCTGTTAGACCATCTCCTCTTCTGTCTCCCCCCCATCATCTCCCACCACCACCCCATCCTCTTCCTCCTCTTCCTCCTACTTACCTCCCCTACTGTATGGAGCGGTGATAACTTCTTCTAAATCACTTCACGTTCACTTTTATCGTAAGGCCTTTCTGTAATATTTTCCTTTTATTTATTTGATCGTTATTGCCTTATATTTATTTTTATATTATTTAGTTTTTTACTGTTTTATACCTCATTGTTCTTTCTGTCTTACCTCTCTTATTCTGTCTTATTTATTCTATTGATCTTTGTTATTGATGACTTTCATTTTCCCTGGTTGTGAAGCACTTTGTCACCTTGTTTTGAGAAGTACAAATAAAGTTTATTCTTCTTATTATTATATCCATTCATCAACAGTTTCCTTTCCCGCTTTTTCTCCCGCTCCTTCTCTTTGACCACCAACCCTCCCCTCCCTCCTCCTGCTCCTCCTGCTCCTCCTCTTTCTCCTTGGAGCTGTAGACAGCAGTGACATTTAACCACCAGCAGCTAAACTTATCTCTCTGAGAAAAGCAATCTGTTGTATTGTTCTGACGGCACACCATGCTGTGAGGAAAGCGTCCTCCACCTCCCACTCTTTCCTGTTCCTCCTCCCTCCAACTCCTCCTCCGTCTCCTCTTGATTCTGCACGATTCCTCCTTCCTTCGCGCCTTCTCCACCCTTTTCCCTCCACCACCTCCTCCTCTTCCTCTACCACTGCTCCACCTTTTCTTTCACTTGCTTCCCCCCCCCCCCCTTCTCCACCTCTTTAACATCACATTCTTTCCTTCTCTCCCCTCCTTCGATGATTTCCTCCTTCACCACCTATCCATCCTCCTCCTCCTCCTCCTCCTCCTCCTCCTCCTCCTCCTCCTCCTCCTCCTCTCCTGGGAGACAGCTGTAGCTACCATCCATCAGCAGGTAAACCCATCGTTCTCCCGCTTGGTGAGGAATCTGTTGTGTTGTTCTGTCAGCGCACCATGCTGTGAGAAATTGGCCTCGTCCTCCCACTCCTTCCCCTGCCTCCTCTACCGCTAACTCCTCCTCCTCCTCCTCGTCCTCCGCTTCTTTCTCTCCTCATTCCAAAATAATTGCTTCCTCCTCCTCAGATTCCTTCCTTCTCCCCTCCATCCTCCCATCATCCCGCTCTGTCTCTTTTATCACCTGCTCCTCTTCCTCCATCATTTCCTCCTCCCTCCCTTCATCCCCCTTCACTCAAATTCCTTCTCCTCCTTCTCTACCGCCAACTCCTCTTCCTCCTTCTCCTGCTCCTCTTTCCTCATTCCAAAATAGTTCATTCTCTCTCCTCCTCAGTATCCTTCCTCCTCCTTCTCCTCCTCCACCACCACTATCCCGTTCCATTCCTCCTCCTCTTCTGCTTCCTAATCCCGCTTCCCTTCCTACTCCTCCTCATCCTGCTACTCCTCCTCTACCACCATTTTTTCCTCTTCCTCCATTATCTCCTCCTTTCTCCCTTTTGCTCAGATTCCTTACACCCTCATCTCCTCTTTCTTTCCTCCTTCCAGATAACTCCTTCTTTCTCCTCCTCAGAATCCTTCCTCCAACTCCTCCCCCTCCACCACCTCCCCTCCGTCCACCTTCTCCTTCCCCTCTACCGCCAGCTTTTCCCCTTCCTCACACCTCCTCCTCTCCTTCCACACCCTCCTTTCCTCAGATTGGTCCCGCCCTCCTGCTCCTCGACCACGACTCTCTCTCTCTCTCCCTCCTCTCCCTCCTCTCCCTCCTCTCCCTCCTCCCTCATCAGTCTCTCCTCTGAACGCAGACAGCTGTGATATTTACCCTCTGTTCATCAGCAGCTAAACCCATCCCTCTTTAGGCTTGTTTGAAATCTGTTGTATTGTTCAGTTCGCACGCCACACTGTGCGCAAGCGGTCTCAGTTTCATGAAAACGCTCCCTCAGATGCGTCCTTGTTCCTCAAAACTCCTCCTCCCTTCCTCGGGCTCCTTCACAGATCTGACCGAGCTGACAGGATGTGGCGGCCCGTACTCCCTCGTTCCCACCTTGTGGTTCATGTCCACAGAACTGGTCATACGGGCTCTCCTATGAGGGAAGGACCAAGGGAGCGTATGAGGGTACGAGTTTCTGTGTTGGAATGCGGCCTCCCCTGTCTGCCCAAGCAGAGGCAGAGCCTTGTCAGGAACAATAGGGGGCTTTATTCGCTTTTACAGGATTGCTGGGGTATTTTTAGACGGTGAAGCAAATGTTGCAAGTTCAAAAAACTCGTAGTCGGGAGGAGTTTACTGGAATAGCTTTTGAGCCCCGGCTGTGTTAATGTGCTTGTCACTGGGTTTAACTCTGTGTGTGTGTGTGTGTGTGTGTGTGTGTGTGTGTGTGTGTGTGTGTGTGCGTGTGTGTGTGTGTTCTATCCAGTTTGAGTTTTAGACCTTTGGATGGAGGACATTTTGCCTGGTCTTCACTTCTTCAAGGGGCTAGTTTAGGGTTATGGCTTGAAATAGGACAAGTAAAAGAGTAAAAGTGTGTGTGTGTGTGTGTGTGTGTGTGTGAGTAATTATCTGCCTGTCTGTCCACTTGCCCGTCGTATCTGTGTGTCTGCCTGCCCATCTATGTACTTGTCTGTCTGCTTGGTCTAACAATAATAAATGATGAAGAAACACTATCTGATGATATTGCTGGTGCCTGCTGTCGTTGTTGTTAAGCGATGAGCGCATGTAGCTCTCCAGACAGGGACAGGAGAAGATCTGGGAGGAGTTATAGTGTGTTGTAAAAAGCAGAGGATATATGGTTTGGGCATCTTGCAGAAACCTCATATTTCAAATTTACTACAACTAACAGCTGGCATTGCGCTGCATGTGTATAAAACGTTTCATGACCCCA
>JAXDDW010000159.1:210000-257500 GCA_034670385.1 Hoplostethus mediterraneus | reverse complement strand
TTGTCAGGTAATCAGACCCTGTCTCAGTATTTAACTCCCGACTCAAGACCACTTAACTCAGCAGTGCCCACAAAGTGCCTCTTTGCCGCAGCTCATCATTCTCTTACTGCAGACTGCCCTGGTATCGCCCAGTACCCACACACCCATGCACACACACACACACACACACACACACAAACACACAATCTAGCCCTGTTTCTTCGAGACTTTGCTATAGCTTGTTTTGATTATCCTTCTTTGTATCTGTGTTTGTGTTTTCGTGCTCTATAAATAACCCTGACGTGATTCGACTCAACTCTACTGTCTCATCCTCTTGGAAGTACAATGGCGTTGAAACTGAGCAGTGATCAGCAGCCTGTCTGGAGGGCTGTTAGCTGCAAAGTGCACATGTTTGTAGCAGCTGCTCATTAGCATGCCGCCTCCCTTACGCTCTGTTGTGCATTTCCTGCTGGTTTTATCATGGTACATTTTTGATGTCTGTATTCTTCAGTGATGCTTAAAGGGCTTCCAAGGAATAGCTCCCCCTCCAGCTGTTTTTTGAATGAGCGAAGGGCAAACTCTCCTCCCCCCCTTCCCTCAACAGTACCCTAGAGAGAAGCCAATAACCCTTACTTGCTACAGCAGAGTTGCTCTTTGGCCAACAGTAGGACGCTGTAGCTATACTGGGAAGTTCCCAGGTGTGAATGTGTGTAACTGTGTGAATGTAAAAAAAAAAAAAAGAGCAAGTGCACTCAGCAAAACCGTCCCAAAGAAAATGCAAGAAATGAAACAGTAAAATGCTTCTGGATTCAGTCCATCACACACAGTCCCTTTCCTTTCTGATTATCTTAAGCCTTACTAATTCTCTCTTTTTTTCTCTTTTTTGTTATAAATGAATAAACCCTTAATCCACTTCTGGTCAATCCATCCAAACCCCACCTATCTGCCACTGATGACATTGCATTTAATTTAGTATCCATTAAGCTGCAACTCTTATCCGGGGCAACTTAAATGGATGGAAATTGAGTAGAAGAATTTCCAAGATCATCAGCATTACAAGCAACCAATACTAAGAAGCCCAAGATTCAGAGCCATCATGCCCTGACAGTATTCCTGCGACCTTATAATGACACACAAGACAGAAAAGCTAGGAAAGAAATAAGAGAAAGTAAAGCAAAATAGAAACAAAAACGTTTGACTGAAAATCCTCTTTGTAGAAGCAACAGGATTTGGTGTCTTACTTTGAGAAACACCAGCACTATCAATACCACTGATGTGAGATGAAGTGTCATGATCATAATATCATTAGTTTACAGTGATTATAAAAATGTATCAGAATTAATTTGACAATGATCAAAATGAAAATTCAACACGTAGCACATTTAACATGTAACATCGGGATGCTGATTTTCTGGCTCGGGCTCAAAACAGAACAATCACAATGTGAAAACCTTGTAGCAGAGTTGTTGTTGTTTTTCTGTAATTTAAATGAATTTGCATGGTGCTATTTCTCGCAGTTCCAGAAAAAAATGAAACTTTTTGGAAGTTTTGACAGTTGTTTGACAGTTTGTCTGGGAAAATCTGCGTGTGGAAAGTGGATAAGAAACACGCCTCCGCCCCCCCCCCCCCCCACCCCCCTCGCCAACTGCTGTCAAGATACCCTCAAACAAATCTTCTCCATCAAGATGACAACTGCAGAACACAGCGGTGGCACTGGACACCTACCTGGTGTGTGGCTGTGTGAATGTAGGGCTAGGTAGTGTTAAAAACTGCGTGCGTGCTCAGTCAACTTTCCCAGAATAAATTAAGGTAAAAAAAAGTATATGATCAAGACAAACAGCAGGAAACCTCCCTGCAAACATTCTGACATTGAATTGATGCTGATGTGACGACCTAACGTTGAAAACCAGAGTAAATATAGCGGCAACATGAAAGTTGAGATGGCGTCTGCAGTAGTTCATAGAATCATTTTGTGAAACCCAAATATCTTCCTGATACCGTTCAAAACCGTTTCCAAAGCTCTTACAAGATAAATGTGCCATAATATCCTTTTGTGAAAATGTTGTGAGGGTGAACTTGGCCGCCTCCTGCACACCATTCTCTCCTTTTAGAAAAGCATGTCCACAAAATAGAAAAATCACATCCAGGTTCTAAAAATAAAGCAATACAAACAAAACAAAACAAGATACAACCTGGTACATTTTATTTCCGATTCATCCTGTGAGTGTGCCGCTGTTCCCTCCCCGCTGCCGTGCAGAGACGTGATATCTGTATGATTATCCTGGGCTGGTCGAGCCGCTCTGTCTGAAGAGTCCTCATAATAAACAGGCGGCTTTAATTGTCGTCTAAACCGGCGACCAGAGCTGCTATCCATGTAATTACTGCCTCTGCCACTTGCCTGTCTTGATCTATTTGGTCAGTCGGATTGGTGTTGAGAGACAGAGAGAGAGAGAGAGAGAGATGGAGAGAATAAAAGAGAGTAAATAGTGTATGGAGAGGTTGTGTGTGTGTGTGTGTTTTTCTGGGTTTTTTGAAGAGGAGGCAGCAGACAAGACTGGAGCTGTTCATTTTGCAATAGATCAACATCATGTGTCTGTCTGCAAGGTAAACACCTTCTCTTACACACACACACACACACACACACACACACACACACACACACACACACCTATACATGCACACAGCCTAGGGGTGTGCAGCCTATGAGAAGCAAACACATGCACAAACACGTACTCATTTAATCATGCACTCACATGCACACACATGTACACATTAATACACACACACACACACACACTCACCTACACATGTAAACACACACACACACACACACACACACACACACACAGTGTTGGCTGGAAGAATGTGTGTTATATTTGACCAGCTGTTGAGCTCTAATCTCTTATTCTGAGACCTGCTTTCATCTCCAGCAGGCAGCACTCTGTGTTTATAGAGAGGGTGGCTCACAGCCAGCATGAAGGAGTGTGTGTGTGTGTGCGTGTGGAGGGGTGAGAGAGAGAGAGAGAGAGAGAGAGAGAGAGGGAGAGGGAGAGAGAGAGAGAGATTGTGTATGCACTCAAATGTGTGTGGCAGAGAGAGAGAGAGAAAGGGGAGACAGAATACTTGAGACTGTGTGAAATTGTATGTCTGTGCACGCACGGCGAGTGTATATGTGTATATGTGACTGTGGTGCGCACGTGTGCACACGCGCGCGCGTGTGCGTGTTGTTGAACTCAGTGATCAGTCATCATGTCAGGCTGTGAGGTATCATTAAACTTGACTCCAGAGGGCACAATAACAACAACTCCTGTTTTTTTCCTGTTACCCTGTCTGGGAGATGACACACATAAGGCAGGAGCTTCGAGAGCGGTCCCGCATCGAGCCTGCACCGCCACTCTGCAGGATTTTACAATCAATACCTCAGTTTTCAGGAGCAGCAGTACAGCAATGAATGCACCTCTACAACGGCTACATCTGCATGTCGAATCATAATATGTTACACTGTCAAATGGTTGTATAAAATCCTTTTCTTATACTGTCTGGTTATAGATGGTGTGATTATTATCTGATTATAGATAATAATGTAACATTTATATTTAGACATTATTTGAATTATTATTTGATTGACCATTCGCCAGTGGACCTCCATGATGGCACCAGCTATGGTTACTAGGTGATTGGCCGTGTAACTGCAAAGCCTCCGTATCCTTTTCTGCTGTCCTGTTATCTTATCTAGTATCTCAGGTAACATTTTCTATAGGACACTCTAATGCACTTCTAATGCCTTATGACTTGCTTACTGTGTTATATCAGCAGTCATGAGACATATGATATAACTTATAATGCATTATTAATATGTGTCTTATGTGATTGGTTTTCTATCATCAGATTAAAAGGCTGTTTGATCATCTCTAATAGATCACTAGTTGTAAACATTCAGAAGATGCTTGTACTCTTCATTGTCACAATTCATTGTTATATCTACAATGAGTGATGTCATAATGCATCAGTACACATGGTCATAAGGCTTTATGAGTGTGGAATAATTCCTTATGTGTGCCCTTTTAACACACAGAGAGGTGATACCGCATCTTGCCCCATATTGCTTTGTGTTATGTAGTCATATCATATCAACACATTGCATATCGTAGCATATCATAATCTTATTTCCGAGTATGAAGTCATAGTTTCCCTTAAGGGAGTAATGCTGGCTTATTAAATCACATTATACGGCTAGTTTCAGCTAAGCAATCTGATTGGTCAAAGGCGTGTTCCAACCCTGCTGTTAATTCCCATAATGCACGGCTAACTGTGGTTTATTGCTCATTATGCCAACTCTTGTGCTAACCAGAGAGGTAGTTAGCAATCTGTCTTATTTTCTACTGTTTTTTTCTCTCGTGTGTTTAACCTTTCATGCGTTGGTTACCATTACTAAAGCTGTAACACCCTTCAGCATGTTCTTTGCTGTGATCATGGTTTCTTTGGTGCAGCTGACAGCATTCAGTTGCATCACTATAATCACAGTAAAGAACCCTCAAAATTCAGGTGGATTTGCTATAAAAGTCAGAAGTCAGGTGGCTAAAACGTGCAACAACATGCGCACACAAATGTCAATGGTAAATCCTGTCTCACAGTAGCACATCGTACCCCACCCTACCCCAGACGTTACGGTACTGCAGTCTGGTCTCAAACTAACCAGAGACATAAAGCAACAAGCAGTCAACAGTTTTTCAGTGTGGTTTTCATTTATTAGAACATGGCATGTATGGATAGAAAACAGAGAGAACCACAAACACATCAGGCTGATATACAAATAGCAAACCTCCCCGTCTGTACAGGGAGGGAGAAACTAAAACAGAAAGATGGTAGTACTTTATACTCAGTAGAATATCTTATAATGGACTTTTCATGTTCGAGTGCAATACAATATTCATAATCATACTCATTTTGTTCAGCAGTTGGTTCAAAGTGTATGTGTGTGTTTGGCTGTGTGTGTGTATCTGTATTTGTGCGTTTGCAATACAAGTTATGTGTGTGTGTTTTGCAGTACGAGTTGGAATGAGAGCATCATGATATAGTATAGTAAATTTCTTCTCTATGTTTGATGAAGTCTTGTGTAGCGCTGCTGAAACCTGTCCCACTGTCCCGTTGGCCAAGGGCCTGGCCTTTACAACACATTTACGCCGAGGAGCAATTTAGACTTTTTGTTTTCACCTCTGAGGCCGCGCTACACCAGGCCGAGGAGATCCAAGTTCTTCACTCCAACAAGTATCCTGTTTATTTTCCTCAAATACCATGAAGGACTTGTTGAAATTTAATGAGTGCCCTGTTCAGTAAAAGGGGTTACATTAGATATTTTGTGTTATTATCCTTTGTACATAATTCTGCACTGTGTTTTTAAGTATAGAGAATATATTCATTAAAATCCAGTTCCCGCTGCCGAGGGATTTTTGTTTTTATTTTTGTTTCCCTCAAAAGCAGCGCGTGACTTGTTCAAATTTAACAAGGATGGCGTTGACTTTGTTTTTCTTCCCCTTTCAGCCAAAATCAACTGTTAGAAAATGTCAGTGCGTTAGATACTGTATCAGCCACTGCAGAGACAACCATGTAAAATATTCATTGAATTCCAATCCCTGCTACCGACTCTGAGAGTTTTCTTCATTTTCTTCAAAGCAATGAACGAGATATTTTGTTTTGTTATTACCACCTGCTTAAAAGGCTGTACTGAATTAGCTGATTTCAGGAGTGGTAACTAGACTGTTGTGGGTTTTAGAAGACACCAAAATTCCAATACTTCATTGTTTCCCCCCAAAATTATATTCTTGTCAGGGTAGAGAAGCCTCTGAAACAGCATTTAGACCACCAGACACTAAAACTCTCCATTGAAACCCAGACTAATGAAATTATTTTATGGTTTAAAGCAGGGTGACCCATCCCACCTAGCCAATGGCAGGGAACCTCTGGGCTACATTACTGCCTTTAAATGTAGAATTCATTTACAAAAAAAACACTACTGATCAATCAAATTACAGCTTTTACAGACTGTCTTTATGTAGTGAAACCTCCACGTCTGAGGTGGACCGATATCCGACATTTAATAAAAGACCAATATATTACCCAGATATCTCGGTCTTACCCTCGTGGTACCGTCTGTTGATTACAAATTGATCGTCAGGGCAAATGCATTGTGAGCCAGATCCTAAGTCCACTGTAGCCCTTTCGTTTCAGCTTGCCTAACAAGCACCAAGACAGCCCCCATGTGAAACTCACACGGATCACTCGGCTGAACCACACAGAGATGTTTTTTGCATAGACATCAATTCAAGTCAAACTCATGCAAATAGATGGGGAACGTGAACGACGATCGGTAAAGAAAGACAGACGAAACAACAAAATGAGAGTCAAAAATGGTGGACGGATGAGTGAAGTGATTAAACAGGGTGTCCACAGTTCAGTTCAGTTCATCAACAAGATTATTCGACTTTATAAAAATAAGTGAGCTTGTATAATGTACCACATTATATTATTTTTTTTAAAAACAAACAAAACGAACAGATAATTCTATGCATCGACAACCCATCGAGTTAAATACTAATGTTTTTGTTACAGCTGAAAAGTACACACACATATATTTGCCTGCCGCTGTTGCTCTGCAATGTGTAGCTACTCACTGGGCTCTGTTTAGTATTGCTTTTCTTTCACACCGTCAGTGAAGGAGTCAGTGCAATGATCAAGGCCTGTGTGTGAGTTTGGTGTGTGTGTGTGTGTGTGCGTGTGTGTGTCCATCCGTCTGACCATAAGTTGTGTGAATGTAAGTTGTGGTTGTATCTGTAAGTGTGAGTTAAACACTAATGCGTCTAAACTCATTTTTATGTGTGTGTGTGTACATGGTGTGTGTGTGTGTGTGTGTGTGTCTGTGTGTGTTAGTGAGGCCAAGCAAACATGCAGCATTAGTCTCTGACACTCCGACAAGGGCAGTAACCATGCAGAGCATCAGTTTAGTTGGAATAAAACACTTCCCTCGCTGCTTTCACACGCATAGGAAAGACTCTGCCACAGAACTACAATAAGTAGAGCGAACCATTCCTAATCAACAGAACCGGTCGAGGTCTCCATCGGTCACCATGATACACCGGGGAGCATCGGTCGTATGAGCGGAGATCTGCATGAATGTCCACAGTAGACCAGGAAGTGTCTTATTCTAAAAGTGATTTTCAGTGCTATGACTTTTACAGCTAAGTGGTTGTCTACACATTTAAGCATGGAACACCTGGACGCACCCATTTTTCTATTCTAAATCTGTGAGTAGGGAATAAATACATGACCATGTGATGCACCAAGAAATGTTGCTTCTATTCATGGCAATTCTACGAGTGACAGTCTGTACTAAGTATACAAGGGAAAGTTGATTTCATTTTAAAGGTGCATTAAGTAATTTTTAGTACAAAATAACAGTATCTGTGGGGGGGCTGATAGGGTTACTGATCAATACCAGTGACTTAATGATTACTTTCCCAAAAGCTGAGATTTATGGCTGTCAAACCGCACTTTCCGGCCCTTACTCAGCCTCCTCAGGGAGCCAAAACTCCCCGCCCAATGCAATTTCAATACACTTCCAACCCACCACTACTGACAAACCAGTATTACCATTACAGTATCTTGCTTCGTCACCTCTTCACTGACATCTCTGCTCCTTTAGCTAGCTTACTCCTCTCTGTTTAGAAAATATGACTTTATTGTTTGTGTCAATTACAGGCCACCGTAGCTCAAGGGGACGGGAGGGCTGAGAGTGGGCTGTGCCTGAGACCTGTCGATGTTGTTGCAATTCCAACTGAGGTCAATAGAAGCCACTGATTACTTAATGCACCTTTACATCGAAGTGGGCTTGAGCATAAACGACCATGGTACGGCAGGAAACGTTCTTTTCACTCTTCGATCTACATAAATGACCATGGTGCACCAGGAAGTGGCGGTTCTACTCTATTCTAGTTCTGTGGAAGCTGAAATCTGAGAAGCAGGGCAGACATTTACAAACACATGTCCCCATAAAGTGTGTGGTAAAATGTCCAGTTGAGCTCACAAGTGAAAACACTATTCTTCTAACTAACAAAAACATCTGATTATTATCATTAATGGTACAGTGATAAATCTTTTGGAAACAAATACCACATATGTGGTAGGACGGAAAGGAATTCATTTTTGTTACTGAGCCAAACTGGACTCCAGCACACAACAGAAAAAAACCCAATCTAATAGTTGTTACAGTATTACCTGCAGCCATGTTGGAGACAAAAAGAAACCTCTTCTAAAATCGTAAATGTAACACTCGTCTTAATAACTTAAAAATAATTTAAACAACACATTTCAAATGAATTGTGAACAAAAAGCACGTAAAAACTGTTAACGCAAAAAGAAATGTTTTTAAACCTGCTGTATTTTTTTCTTAAAAAAAAACAAAAAACTCTTTACAACAAATACTAAAAACAAAGAAAAAAAAATCAGGAAGAAGCAAAGAAGTTGTATACAGGAAATGGTCGTACACAAGAAGTAGACATCATTATATATAAAAGCCGAGTCATTCAGCTCAGTGTTAGTGACCAGTGATATAAACTCTCTGAGGGAATATTTCATATTAGTCAATAAATACGAGAGTATACAATAGAATTAGGAGTAGGGGACAAAAAGAGAGCAGGAAACACGCAAGGAGGGGAAAAGCTGAATAGTCTCTATGGCTTTTAGAGGCTTTGTGGCCCAATAACCTTTAACAACAGTATCGTCATACAGTAGCTACCAACACCTAGCGACCCTCCTAGCTGTCAGGGCAGAGCTACAAAAACTAGTTATGAACGTTTCTCTGTTACTACACAGAACTCACTTTCAGCTAGAATCAAAGTTAAGTGGGATGCTTGGAAAGCTGATGATGTTCGCCGTTCTCACCACAGCCTGGTACACGGCTAACACGAGGGATGCATTCGCTAACGCAAGTTGGCGTGACACGCTAGCTCTCTGCTTACGTATTACACGCACTGGTTTCCTGGAGTCTGTCTGAGGTTATCTCATCCATAAGGGAGAAGCAAAGCCACTAGCGAGTGACCCTGAGCCAAGTATTTTAAAAATGGCTACTGTAAAAATGCATTCTCAATTGTTTTTTCGGTCATCAGCATCGAAACTTGAAAACCTCCTTCATTGTATTGTGCCTCTTAAATGACAACTGGAATCAGTCAACAGGGGTTGGCAGCTAATTACAAGTTGGGCACTTTTACGGTTGTTGGTATGACACCGGAAACAACTACTTCTTTGTTTGTAGTTCATTTAGTAGTATTTGCATTTAGCGCCTCTACCTGAAAACGTGCATTAGCATTAGCGTCGTCCCTAGCATCGCTGTTGCTCACGTTGCTCGCTGTAGACTACGCAACAGGCCCGAGCCACAAAAATCGTACGCCTTCCAACTATCCCACTTTGACATTTTCTAAACAGGCAAGGAAGGAAGGAATGGAACAGAGGGAGACAAGAGAGAGGAAAGAGAGAGCGAGAAAGAGAAAAAAGCGAGTGTGATTGAGAAAGAACAGGGGAAAGATCGAGAGAAGAAGAGACAGGAGGAAAAAAAAACTGCCCTTCCCATCTGAAAACTAGCCTCACCCACCCCCCCCCCCCCCCCGGGCTACCTCAGTGACACAAACTCATTCTTTCATTCCTCCTCCTTTACTAGTACGGCGCGAACTTCTGTCTCTCCGGCTTCTTCATCCCGTTGGCCGAGGACGAGATCTTGGCGGTGTAGGACGCCAGGGCCGCCGCCGCCGCCGCCGCGTGGGCGGGCATCTGTAGGCCCGTCGCCGCCGCCGTCGGTAACGAACCTTGCATCATGGGAGCGCCCATAGCTGAGGCGGGAGGGGTGGACAGTGCCAGGTAAGGGATGGATTTCACTCCCAGGAGGGTGGAGAGGGGGAGGGCGTAGGGGGCGCCCAGGATGGGAGCGTGGGGCAGCGCGGTGCCCATCGCTGCCAGGGGGGAGGAGGAGGAGGACGAGGCGGGGGGGGTGGGCTGGGTGAAGCTCATGGTCAGGTCAACGGGAGACGGCATGGAGGAGGACTGGGCGGTGGATTTGGCGGTCTCTAAACTGGAGGGAGGGAGGGAGGTAGGGAGGGAGGGAGGGAGAGGAGGTGGAGGGAAGGGAGGGGAAGGAGGGTGGAGGGAGGGAGGGGAAGGAGAGGGGTAAGGGAGAGGGAGTTTTGGATGGAGAAGGGTTAGAGGGTTAAATAAAAGACATGTTAAAGAAAGAAATCGAGAGCAACAAAAAAGAAAAAGAAAATAAAACCCAAACG
This sequence comes from Hoplostethus mediterraneus, assembly GCA_034670385.1. Lineage (NCBI taxonomy): Eukaryota > Metazoa > Chordata > Actinopteri > Trachichthyiformes > Trachichthyidae > Hoplostethus > Hoplostethus mediterraneus. Next base: position 247,199 of record JAXDDW010000159.1, on the reverse strand, counting down.
AAAACAAAACAAAACAGGATATTTTGGAGAGTAAAATAAAATAAAGGAGATTTGAAAAAATCAAATCATAAGACAGGTGTGTTTGGCTGGAGGTTGCAACAGATTATTGTAGGGGAGTTCGCTGTACGGATGGGGGGTGTGCTGTATAAGTTGGGGTGATGGCTTGGGAGGGGGCTTAGGGAGGAGGGAACAAAACCATTATAAATACATTAGGATGGAAGCTCCGTCAGAAATGAGTCTGGTTCAAACAGGACAGAGCACCACAAAAACATCTGTACATACAATCCTTCTCACAATAAAGGTAGCACTCAAAGCGCTCCATTTCTTTAAGACTGAAGGTCATAAAGGTTCTCACAAAACGAAAGGTCATCTTCCAAAACTTAATAATGCTTTTAATCTATTTTTTTTTATCTTTCATTTTGAAGAGAATCATGTCTTCAAATATTCAAGTCAGGGTGATGAGGGAAGAAAAACTGTTTTAGACACATTAGGATGCAACTTCACCATGAGAGGATCCTGTTTCAGCTCAGACACTGTAGGATTTACGTTCATGAGATTTGTTTATATTTCAGAACACCATTTACAACTTGTGCCCAAATGTAGCACTTTCTATCTCCTGTGTTTAAAGATAGTAGGACTGAAGTTCAGGGAAGGAAGGAGGAAACAGAGACAGAATTATAGACAGAGTTATTCTCAGATTCAACCCAATTTAAGTTTAATAACCTCACCCACACAGACTGTTGCATGCTCTTATCTTACATTTTTTTCTTTCCAAAGTTCCTCTTCCATAACGCAACAATGTTTTCATTTTTATTTATTTTGCTGATGACTTCTTGAACTATTCTTAAAGTCATGGCTTTGAGACGACTTTATCTTATCGCGATATTATTACAGATCTTAAGATAATAGTAACTAATATGACCATTTAACAAGATAATTCCTGTCTATTCATATGATCGCCCTTATGTCTGCATGGTTTATACTGGTTGTGGTTGGTGTTCTGAATACCAGCAACCTTACTCAGCACACCTGAACCAATTAAGGTATCATGAAAACCTGAAGCTTTGACAGGGGGTCCTTGAGACTGGATTGAGAACCACTGATCTAACCAACATGAATTATCCTTTAAGTAAAGAGCACCACAAAAAAGCATTAACACTAAATTTCTATTTGGTATTTCTCAGGTGTGACATCTGAAGGCCTATCCAGGTTGAAATAGTTAATATTTGATAAATGATTTGTGCAGCAGCAATTCTGTATGCATGACTACTAGAATGTAATAACTACCACTAACTACTCCCCATAGTAACTCATCAGCTTTTTGAGCATCATACACCAAATACTAATTCCCTTACAACATTATCAGACATTCCACGGCAGCTATCTGAAATGTATCAGCCGAATGAATGTTAACGAATGTCGGTGTGAGCGGAAACATTCATTGTATCCATTCAAGTTTCGGGTCTCTTGCACTTCTCTTCTGCGCCCTCAACTGTGGAGGACCCGTTAGTGTCTGACAGCTCCCGTGATTGGACAAGAAGGTCCAGAGGGAGCTGGCTCCGAGGCATGAATAGTCAACAGCAGATAAAAGGGAATCAGACTGAGATCAGTGCGGTCGTCCTCCATTCATCACCGCCACGACCAACAGATTTGACACAATGCAAATGCACTGTTGAGTGTTTTCTAGGTCGTCGTTGGCGATGTCGCAGTAGAAATTAAGGGCACGTTGCTTTAAACATAATGGAAAATGTTCATGATTTGATTCAAACATGTGGTTGAAGGTTTTTAACCAGTTGAGGTGATATGATGTGCGCAGACTATTTTTTTGTGGTACTACGTGAGTTTTTCCAATTCTTGTAATCCGTTATTACCTCCTTTATGAATCAGAATTCTTTCATATAGTTTTGTTTTTGTTAGCGCTACAGATTTTGAAGTGAGTAATGCAAAAGTACTCTAACCAGTTGTTTTTAATAAAGTGCAACTTTGTATCATAACTAGTTACTTCTGAAGAAAAGTAACTAATGACTTAGTAACTTTGCCCAACACTGCCCATGAATGATGCAGTCCCAAGTTTGTCCAAATATGCCACCATGTTGTGACCTGTAACTGTAACGCCCCCTGTAGCAACTCATGATGTAATAATTAACTAAAATGCAATAAACTCTAAATGGGTTGTTAATAAAACCTGTTAAAGTAATAACCCATGATATCTGTAGTGTTGGGCTGATCAGTGGAGTTCTGTGAAAATCTAGCTGAGCCTGAGATATCGCATGTGATGAAAAAACTGTAATGCCCCCCTTGGACCCATCCTTGCATGTGAAAGTGTTACAACAAAGTGGTGAGATGCATCATTCCCCTAAATTTTGTCAAAATCAGTGGTGTCTGACACACAAATGAATGAAAGAATAAACAGTAGTTCAAGAGTCACACAACATGTAAAATATTGCAGTTGACATACTAATATATATGTTTAGTTTCATCTTCAAGCACTGTTTGCGTCTGTACCACCTTTTAAATGTAAATGCATTACAAGCCAAATTACCCAGGAGGAATATCTCACCATGATGTTCGCCTTTCAGAGGCTTGCATCATGCACGATGATTGACACTGCAGCTGTGTTTGCTGTGCACACAGGTGAGTAGGTTCATAGACATGGAGGGACACACACACACACACACACATACACACACACACACACACACATATATATACATAACAAGAAAGAGGGCAAGGCTTTTGAGTCCAAGAGCTTGCAGTGTGCAGATATTGTGACTTGAAGCTACTAATTAGCATATTTTCAGTACTATAATACACTTTATACTTTCAATACATTCTGTTTGATCAAAGCGAGCAGACAGCTGCTTTTGACAACCGCTGCTTTTGATGTATTATAATTTACAAGGAAAGCCTCAGAAATAGAAACACTGCAAGAAAGACAAAGACAAGATTATATTTTACTCAAAATCACAGTAAAGTTTAGCAGTCAAGTGTGCTAATAACGTACGTAATAACATCCATAAAGTGCTTTATTGGTGACGATGCCGACTTCTGTATAACCAGGGACCTAGTTAGTGATCTTTCTTGTTCAGTGCACAGGGCAATGTAATAATATATATATATAATATATAATAAACCAATATTTTGTCAGCGTCACTGATTATGTCATCGGTAACGTCATTCAGTGGTTTTCTGCCACCGGGTTTATAAACATTGGGATTGGTCGATACCCTTGAGGGTGTTGTTTACTGTGGCACAACGGTGATGCAGCAAGGCGTGATTATAATAATAATAATAATAATAAGGATAATAATAAGGATAATACTACTACTATAAATAATAATGATAATAATAATAATAATAATAATAATAATAACACCCATTAGGGTATGGCTGCTAAATTAATAGAACATACATTTTTTAGCATAGCTCTTCAAGAATAGTTAATGAGTACTGCAACTACCTGCAAGTGAAAATATTGATCATAGTGATGTTATTTTATCAAATTTCAAATGTTAACTTAGCTGATGTTTTGTGGTCAGTAAGAGACACGGGCAGGGAAGGAAATGGAATAAGCCACTGTCTTATCTGTCTGGCTACTGATTAAAATAAAATAATGGGAAAGAGCATAATCTGTCATGGATACCTCAGCGTCAGTCTCTCACCTTTCCTGACCTGACATTTCAGATTGAATGAGGCTACCCAGTGGTACATTTGCTTCAGACAGTGTGTGTGTGTGTGTGTGACCCTGCCTTTCTATGTGTCTGAGTATGTGTATGCTTTGTGAATCAGTCAGATGTGTGTATGTGTGTGTCGGTCTGTGTCTGATCACATGCTTGTGCGTTTGTCTGTATGCGTGATGTGATTTGCCCAACCTATCCTCTGCCCTGTCACCGCAGGACCAGTGGTAAGTGAAATATCAATTTCATCCCGACTCCAATCATGAATTTGCATATTCCTGACCATGGTGGCTTGTATTAAAGTGTCTGGCAGGCTTTCACGTATCACATATCGAGACCATGATTGAAACTAACTTGTTAGTAGAGAAGTATGGCATCATTTTTTATAATGTGATAATTCCCTTGTGATGAATCCTGCAGATGTACTGACTGTAGAAGTCCCACTTCTTCATGCTTGCACAGCACAAATAGTGCACTTGTGCTGCTCTATTGAGCCAACAAAATGGAAAATTGCTTGAAAAAAATCAAGTTTAGTTCTTTTAGCTGCCGTCAGAAGGTAGACTGAGTGTACGAAATATTACAAACCCCTTCCTACTGTTGAGTTGCACCACATTCTGCACAATCCATAACAGTCAAGAGGACTAAAATCCTCTCCTCACCTTCATCTCCATCTGTTGTCTGAGAGCTAGGAGTTTTATATTACAACGTGTCTATTCAATTCTACTTTACGACATTTAAGAGAGAATAGACGGCAGTGGTGGCTATAGTACTAGTGGAGGTTAGATACCGGATACAGGTGATGGTTAACACTTCAAATCACCATGATGATTTGAAAACTCATCACGTGCTACACTGAGTATAGAAAATATTAGGACCACCTTCTTAAAATTGACTTCAATCCCTTTTTGCACAATCCATGCCTCACTTGTCTCAAGGCTTAAAAATCCTTCTGTAGTCTCATGGAAAGAACAGGTGGTGCTAACATGGCCCAATATCCTTTTCCTGAAATGAAACGAAGCCTGGCTGTAGGTGTGCCTGCATGATCGCCTATGTAATAGTGTAATAGTGTTAGTCCTTGCTTTGATGGCTATTTTCAGTTGATTAATTCATTGATTTATTTGATAATTCCATGAAAAGCAAAATGTAATACACTACCCATCAAACTATCCACCACATCACACACATTATTATTGTGATGTATCACACAAAATGGCAATAGATTTGCTTCACAGTTAACATATTTCAATGAGTCTAATTGTTGCAGTGATATGGGGGTACATGCAGGGTATTTAGGTGTCATCTCCACCTCATCACCCCAGAGCTGAAAAACCACAAACCACAGCCAAAGCATGCTAGTAAAAATCCCCATTCCTGAGGACAGGTGTGTGAGGTAATTCTACGCCTTGTTATGAATCGGAAAAGCTCCACCGACAGCATTTGGGTTGCACAGATGTAACTGCTTTGGTTTGGTTTGATGCTTTCCATGAAGTGATTAGGCAAGCTGACGGCTGCAGGCATGACAGTAATTGGGAAATGTTGATAAATGCAGTCATGCGCAAAGTCATACGGTGCTGTCAGGTTGCTGGCTATAAGCCAGTGATGGTGACATGACGGAAACTGTTAGTGTAAACAAGTACATGAACATCTAGTTACAGTATAATCTACCATACCTAATGTTGATGCTTACCATGAAGTAATGGTACTATTCCTGTTCCGGTATATACGGGTATTTGTTTTAGGTACTGGGCCACGTCAATGGCTCAAGGTGAGGTGGCAACATGGCCTGGTAACTGGTACTAAAGTATTTGTACATCTATTTACTTCTAGTTAGTTTTGATGCTTACCATGAAGTTATAAGGTACTGAGCCAGGTTGATGGCTATAGGTGTGCCAGTAATGGTAACGTGGCGGTCACTGGTGCTGTCTATCTGACTGCCGATCTTGATCTGGGCCCCTGATACCTGCCGGATCTCGTTAATCTTGGTGCCCTGGCGACCGATGATGGAGCCAATCAGCTGTGAGGAGAGAGACGGAGAGAGAGAGAGAGAGAGAGAGAGAGAGAGAGGCGGGATTAGATAGACATTTTAAAGATACTACGTGTAGCATTTTGTGTGTCTCAAAATTAAGGTCACATTTCCCATGTTGCAAAGAGGATGCTGCTACGTGTCCCCGTTCCTCCTCACCACCGCTCTGTTTACGTTTCTTCTAAAAAGAAGGATAACATTCTGACGAGGTAAGCTAACATGAAACAATGCACTCGAGGAACAGCACTCTCTTCCTGTTTTGTGCCAAAAAAAGTAATCCCCCTTTGTGCAGTAAAGCAATCCAGCAGATTTCCTTCCAAATCCAACCCGGTGGCACACAATTTCAAATGCAGTGTAGAGGCCGGTAGAGGCTGCCAATCCTCTCGGCTATGGTCTAGTTTGTTTGCACTTATATTATACTATTTAATTATACTAGTGTCTGAAAATTAAAGTGTCTCCATTTATCTGTCTGTCCCTCTAAGGTATGTCTGACTGTCTATTTGTTTATCTGTTGGTCTGTCCACCGGTCTGCCCATCAGTCCATCTCTGTTTGTCTGCACCAACATTTTCTATCTGTCTGTCTGTCTGTCTGTCTGTCTGTCTGTCTATCTATCTATCTATCTATCTATCTATCTGTCTGTCTGTCTGTCTGTCTGTCTATCTATCTGACAGTTTGTCTCTTTTTCTGCCTCCCTCTCCATCCATGCATCTACTTCTCTGTGCATGTCTGTCTGAGTATATAGAATAGCAACAGGTGGTGAACTCTGACTCATCTGCCTGCACAGGGCTTGTGTGTGTGTGTGTGTGTGTGTGTGTGTGTGTGTGTGCGTGTGTGCGTGCATGCGCGCGCACGTGTGTTATTCTCGTATTCCCGTCCCAGTGAGGGGCCTGTCACAGAGTAGGTGTCACAGTAACAATAGACAGATAGTTACTGTGCTCAACGCGGTGTCAGTTCAGACCAGGAATATCTCTCGCTGCCGCTTTCTGAAAAACAGCCGCGCGTTGGCAGGCTGGCATGAGGCCGCGTGGCATGAGCATGTGTCCTGGGCATGTGGGTTGTATCTGCAGCTAAATCACACAAAAAAAATAATCCAGACATAAATGCAATTGCGTCTCCAATCCGCGTACATCTCAGAGCGCTGGATTTAGTAACGTATCAAAATGGATGGCGAGGACGCTGGAGGATTAGACACGAGCGAGGCAGGTATCTGCTGTGAATTTGCCCTGAGGAAACTATTAATAGTAATGACAGTGCTGCATAAAAGTGCCTGCTCCTCCAGCAGACCCGTAATCGAAGACAATTTCTTGCTCTGTTTTGAAAAGTAAGAAAAAGGCGCACATCACAATTTCCTGAGCATTTGCCCTTTTTTTTTTTTTTCTCCAAAGGATTTAAGTTATTATGAGGGGAAGTGATGTGCGACGGAAAGAAGCAATCCGATCTCGGCGTGAACACCAGAGAACCATTTCATTTCGTGTAAATGCAATCCGGTTAAATAATAACAATGTGATACTTTATTGATCCCCGTAGGGAATTTCTCGGTAACGTATCAATTTACAAGCAGCTAATTTACCGTCGTCGCGGCTCATTAACCTGAAATGTATCACCGACTTCTCATCAAGGACACAAGGAAACAGATATTATAGCAAATAACTTAATTGTTTGCTATTAATTACTGATTGTTTACTTGTAAAGAAAATTAGGAGTGGATCAATGAGCAGTAATGGCCTGTGAACTGAGGCTGGTAGGGATTCAGTGTCTCGCTCAACACGTCAGCAGGACAGATGCCTGGTGTAAAGGACGCCACTGAGCACTGCCACTCTTCACTCACTTTTTATTTCTTCCTCTATCTTCCTCTCTCTCGCTTATGACCCAAATCTTTTCTTCGTGTTTTGCCTTCTCTTTCTCCGCTCATTTCCTTCTGTATGCCTGATTCTGTCCTCTCTGCTCGATTCTCTTTACTCTTTCTTCATTCTCTTTTCTGTAACCCTCATCCCTCCTTATTCTGTCACCCCTCACTCCCCCTATCTCTCTCTCTATGTCTCTCTCTCTCTCTCTCTCTCTCTCTCTCACTGCACCACAAACATTCCTTTCCCTACAAGTCATTTGGCCAACAAGCTCCAATGTAGATCTACTCTGTGTGTGCTGCAGTGGGCTATTCGTGGAACGGGCCCTGATAATTTAAGTGTGTGTGTGTGTGTGTGTGTGTGTGTGTGTGTGCCAGGGTAGCTATAATGGCATTGGGGGAGACAGAAGACAAAGTGCCAGCTGACAACAACCAGGTCAGGACCATTTGTGTGAAATCCACCTTTAGCCGCTGTTCGACCTCGCAAACGGCCTCACTGAATCATAAACTGGTGTGTGCCATACCCAGCAGAAGCACAGTCAATCTGATTATCTCAGATTTTGTGGCGTCCGGCAAAATCCTCGTATGTTCGTTTTTCTTTTTTGTAGTGTGATCAGAGATGCCCGGCTGGGTAAACCCGCCGATTTGTCAAAGGGAGTTAATGACCGTTTTAAGCTGATATGAATCTTTATAATACAAAAATCATAGTATAGATTATAGTATCTGAATGATGTATGAATGCAGTTATTACTGTTTACATGTAAATACACCATCCATCCGCTGTACATCCTGGTTCTACTTCATGTTTATTGTGTATTTTTGTGATACTGTTATGCTGCTCCAACCCCAGAATTTCCCCCCGGGGATCAATAAAGTATCTATCATCAAGTTACATGAAATTAGGGTATTTTCATAAAAAAATAAAGGATGAATTATTGTTTTTCTGAAAATAAAATAGATTTTTGTTTATATTGTTGTTGTTTGCCTTATGATGATCACTGACTGGAGTTCATACTTTGCACACCTTTTGATTTACCGCTACATCACTGACTGTACCTGATATCTCCCATCACCATAGTGGTATTTAAGCTTTAACGGCGTGGGCGTCACCGGGGAAACCAACCTGGTTTTCACACTTTCTATAAAGTTGGCTTCTTTTGGAGATATGAGGTTTTTGCTGGACGCTGTATGCTATATTGTCCCCCTCTGAGCGGCTTTGTATAAGTGCTGTTGGGTAAAATCAGCTTGAAGCTGAAGCAGAGAGGAAGAGGACGGACCACAGGCTATTTTTGGGTGATTCCCTGCTGCCCTTGTAATTTGGAAAGGCTTATTGAAGGATAGAGAGAGAGAGGGAGAGAGAAAGAGGGAGAGAGAGGGAGAGAAGCTTGGTGTTGAAGCTTTAACTGTGAGCTATAGGATGTCATTAAGCTGCTCTGTTTGGCTCGACACACACACACACACACACACAAACACACACTTGTTATGCACAGGGCATTAAGCCCCTCTCTGCTCTATGATACTGTGTCTCCTGTCCTCTTAGGCTAGCCTCATGTGCACTCGTGTGTGCACCCATGCATTCTAAAACTCCACAGAAACATGAACGGGGGCTCCAGGGTCATGAAGCCAACGCTTCGTTTATACTCGACGGTGGTCGCAGCTCCCACGGAGTTTCATGGAGGGTCGGTAGACAGCTAGAAAAATGTAACGACGCAGAAAGAGGCCGCAGACGCCGCAGACATTAATTGGCACGTCAGAGAGGTGAGGCGGTGAAAACACTGCCTCGCGTCCTTCCTGGCGTTCCTTCCTGCGTACGGCTCATCCAAAATGGACCAATTTGAAGAGAGAGAGCTTAGTGGAGCAAGTTTGCCGGTACTGGCGAACTCTCTGTGACCCATCTTTTAGCTCTTTTACAAAAAATGTAACCGTGAATTTGTGGCGAGAAATTGCTGAAGTTCTGCAATCCGATACTGAACAATGCAGCAAAGAGTGGAAGCCGCCAGGGCGTCGTCTGCTGCAAATCAAGCATTAGTCACTTTATGAATCCCCCATTGGTTTTACTGACAACAATGACATAGGTACACCCCAGGTCTACAGCTGTGTGTGTGTGTGTGTTTGAGAGAGCTGTGTACATGTGGATAGCAAAGACATGACTACAAGAGTGTGTTTGGCATTACTGCACATGCCTGTGTGTGTGTGTGTGTGTGTGTGTGTGTGTGTTCTTGTGTGTTCTTGTACTTCTATCTTTATGAGAACCAGTTTGAGTTTTTTAGACCGTTAGAGTGAAGATGTTTTTGTTAACGTAATTTTGGTCCTCACTTGTACAAGGGCCTAGAATTAGGATGACGTTTGGGTTAAGTCAGGGTTAAAGTTAGGTAGTGGTGAGGGTTAAGGGTTAGGGGTTAAGGGATGAAAGAAGTCAATGGAAGGCCCTCACAAGTATAAGTCAAGTGTGTGTGTGTGTGTGTGTGTGTGTGTGTGTGTGTGTGTGTTTGTCCACCCACAGACAGCGCTGATGACAGACTGGGAGCCGGCTGCTGTATTTATCCTGCAGTGTTTTGACTGTAGGAAAGAAGCACTAAGCAACCACACACTGACAGACTGAATGACTGACTCACTCATTGACGGATGGAGACGGACGGAGAGAGAGAGAGAAGGAAGGAGAGAGCAAAGGGAGGTAGAACGGAGAATATACAGTGCAGCCTCACATCTTTGTGTGTTAATGGGAAAAACACACTCCCCCTTGTAGTTCCCATCCAAAACCACATAATTGTATTGTACATATTTGAGTCAGTGAACCAAATCTACATCTATTTTGTATTTTTCATGAATCTGTCATCATGTTAACCATGGCCAGTTCTGTCAACAGCCTGTGAAATGGTAAGAATTGGTAACTTTGTAATACAGATGGGAATAAAGGGTGAAGGTCCACACAAGGCCAGGCTACATCACTGACCTTGTTTACATGCGCACAAAAAATGTGATTATAATGTCATTAAGACAGTAATGCAAGTAAGCTTGTGATCACACACAGTTCATTTTCTTTGGAACCAGAGTGGAAAAGTTCACTCTGTTTCATTTTTGTATTTGGTTAATTTAGGTTCACGCTGCCCAACTACAAGAGAACCAGGGCGACAAAAACTAAAGTCACATGGACTCACAACTAGCTTGTTTATTGGACAGAGTTTTGGTAACCTGTCGTCCTGCCAGGTTCGAGAGTCTAAACAAATCTGATTCCAGACCAGTATCTTTACCTCAGCATGATGGACTTGTCTGCTCTTTGCTGTAGTTTCTGGTCTTCATACCAGTTAAGAACACATGAAGAGATAAGTGAATATGAGCATCAGTCCAGCCTGCGGTTCGCCCTCGGCTCATTTTGTTGTGCTAGACCTTCCAAGCATAATAACTGCTTCTCTCTCTCTCTCTATGTCTCTCTCAAAAACAACCACACATGACTGACTCTACATGATCAATAGAGGGAAAGGGGGGGAGGAGGAGGAGGAGGGAGAGACAAGTGGCAGGGTGGCCTAGGGGTTAGAGAGTCCCATAAACAAAAGGCCACAGGTTTGACTCCTGCAACAGCCAACGTGCGCGTCAAACGCCAGACACTGAAGCTTCATCGTCACCCTGGACAGGAGTGTCAGCTAAATGCCTCCAGTATTTAACTAGAGTTGTTCTCAAACTCCACTAAACCTGTGTTGGATAGCCATCGGGGTTGCATCAGAGAGCGGGTGTCGTGGTGCATCTGTACCGTATTCATCAATATGCATCAGTCATAGAGATAGAGAGAGTGAAGACTCATAACATATCCTGTTCCTCACTGCACAACGCCGTATCAGGCAGATAATCTTCCTCCACAGCGAGCGAAGGGAGGAGTGACTGTCCCCACAACAGATATCACCACGGATGCTTTTAAATGTACTCTGTTATGGGGTGACTGATCTGAAGCAGGTTTGCTTTGATGCACACTTCCCTTTTTGTGTGCATAGCAAGGCTACAAACCACGTCGGAGTGTGAAGTCGTTGTAAGTTGCTCCGGATATCAGCATCAACTAAGCGCCTAAAATGTAAATGTGCACAGAGATAGAAAGAGAGCGAGTAATGAATCGATGGTGCAAAGCAAAAAAGTTGAAGAAGAACAAGAAGCTTGTGTGAATGTGTGTGTGTGTGTGTGTGTGCACGTGCTAAAAACACCATTATGCAGAATTACAGCCTCACACCAGTGGTTTTTATTGGCTAATGGCAGCAGGCCTACATAGGTAGCTACATTGTGCGTGAGCGGAAATGAGATTTTTTTTCCCGCTAGGTGCTTACATCGTTTGGAATGAGGAGCTCCTGAGATGTGGTTTGGGAATTGGCTTCCATCCCTCCTGAGAGAGAGAGAGAGAGAGAGAGAGAGAGAGAGAGGGGAGAGAAAGCATTAGCTTAGCTGCAGAATTTGTGAGATTTTGTGGTATTTCTGCCTTATTAGATGGAGATGGACAAACGATGGGAGACAGAGAGCGAGGGGGCAAAGTGGAAGAGGAGGAGAGCTGATGCAAAGTAAAAAAGTTTTAAAAAGGAACGAAAGAGAGAGGGAGAAAGTGACACTGCAAATATGGAAAAGGTGGATAAGCTGTAAAATTAATAAAAACCCACAAGGTGTATGGAAACCCTGAATTTTGCTCTTGCTATAGCAACACTGTTTTAGTATAAGAACAAAGAGTTGAGACGGAGTCATGGTTTCTGCTCTAATTAGATCATTTCTTTCTTTCTTTCTTTCTTCTTTTCTTCCTTCGCCCCTCTCCACAGGGACTGGTCACAGCTAGCTAAACCAACAGTGCTTCTAATAGAGTGTATACTGGCAAGCGTATGTGTGTGTGTGGGTGTGTGCGTGGGAGTGTGTGTGTGTGTGTGTGTGTCTGTGCATTTGCACTACCACGACTGATGAATTTTATACCTGGGACATAATGGAATAATCAGCCATCCACATCCCCAGATGATAATTTGCTCTTCTTCTGTTCTCCGTGTGTGGTTAGCAGTTGAGAAATTACATGACACAGCGGCCGTGTCTTTTTAACGACGGAGTACGAAGCCACAAAATGTGAACCGACAAAAATAAGCAATATTTGTTTGATATTTTGCACCGCTGTTGCATGAAACCCTCACCACTGTTACTTTACTTGAGTTGAAAAGTTTCCTTGTTCCTCTATGTTTAATGATGCCATTCAAAACACATGTAATTGTCATTTACAAATCCAGAGCATTTTAGATCTGGTGAATGATGAAACTCAATAATGACTTTATTTTATGGAACAGAGCTCGTCTGTTAAATAGAGTTGACAAAAACAAAAACTAGAGCGCTCTGAGATCAAAGTGACATCAAAGTCGAGTGTGTACTGGCTGAAAGATTGATGGAGGCCTACGCAGATCAGCCTGCTGACAGCCTGTCTCCACGGCAAAACACACACACACACACACACTTTCTGCAGGGAGGGGAGTATGCACATTGACCATCTTTTTTCTCTTCCTTCTGAGATATACACAGTGTGTGTGTGTGTGTGTGTGTGTGTGTGTGTGTGTGTGTGTGTGTGCGTGTGTGTGGGCGCATACCAGGCATAACTGGTGTAGCTGATTGGGTGATGGGGGCCAGGCACTGTTGCTGCATCGACAACTGGTGGAGCTTGGCCAACTGAGAGAGAGAGAGAGAGAGAGAGAGAGAGAGAGAGAGAGAGAGAGAGAGAGAGAGAGAGAGAGAGAGAGAGAGAGAGAGAGAGAGAGAGAGAGATTGATTGGTAAAAAAAGGAACAAATGAAGAGGAGGGGGTAAGAAGAAAGAAGAAACATTAAATCATTTGATAAAAACGATTTGAATTCTCAATGAAGGATTGCACACATGGAAAATATCGATACACCAGAGCTGCGACTCATTTCTTACCTCTGAATGTGGAATGCCATACTGGCTCTGAACAGCGTACGTCTGAAACGGAAAGAAGGGTCAATAAACGTCTACAAAAGGAAGTGCATTACAACCTTGTTATTATCCTTCTAGGTGTTTCATAGGCTGTAGATACAGGACTGTGATTGTGCATCAAGATGTCCTTCAGTTCATCTCAGTTAATGCCATATGATGGTGTAGCAGGGTGGCATTGTCTGTGATCTTTGGAGCTCATGACTCAAAACCAATGAAACAACTGAAACAATATTGGGGAACTGAAGTAAAACGTCTATTTTTGCACAACTTAAAAGTGGATTCCTGTGGAGCTGAGTATACAGATAAGCACCTTGTTTCTACAATAACATGAGGATAAATGCGTCCCCATGCTCCACTTATTGCAGGGAAAAAAGTAAGTAACATAAAAATACAAACATAAAAAAAACAAACTAAATGAACTTAGTGAATCTCCCGTGTCTCTTCCCTATAACGTCTTATAAAAACGTCGGTGTTTATCTCTCGTAGATCATGATTTAACGGGTTTTAGCGGCCTCCCCAAATCCAACGCTGAACTTCAAAGAGCATGAACAGTTCCATAGGCAGCGAGGCCGAGGGGTTGGAGAGGGGGACTACGAGTGTGTTAGTGTGTGAGAAAAGAGAGAGAGAGAGAGCGATATGTTCTGCATTTCCGTGTCTCCCCGAGGTTCACCACAACTTATATAACAGATTTCAGAGTTATTAGCCTCGCCGCAGACTGCATTGCCGCTGCGCGCTGAACTTTTGACTCCCCGATGCTAACTCAGGGATATGGAGAGGCTGTTTGCAGGGGAGAGAGAGCCCGGTCAACGAGAACAAGGCCAGATAGTCGACTCAAAGGCACCGAAAGGGTACGCGACCTCCGTCTGTTTGGCCTCTTTGGTATTATAACGAGCCTCCTCCATCGGCAGATATGTCAGTAAGTATTCATGGCAGTTGGCAAACCTCCGTGTCAACAGTTGGCACGCTGGAATCCAAATGGTGCATTCAGGCCCCCGACAAAAAACGATGCCATATACTCACTAAATATTCATCAGTGATTTAATACAGCATGAATCAGAGATGTAGCAGGCAGGAGCTGCTCCAGTGGTGCTGAACTACAAATTGGACTACAACGAATTTGAGCAATGAGTCTCGTTACGAAGCTAGAGCGAAGCTAGAGGGTCCACTCAAAGACACTTGAGGGGATGCGACCTAGGTGTGGTTGGTCTCCTGGGTGTTTGGAAGGAATCTCCTGTCATTGAACCTTCATGACGCGGGAGGAGCTCAACATCAATTGAGCGTGATAATGGCGGATTAAGGATCAAACGCAATTACTACATCTGTTAATTCATTTACCGATTAATCCAAAAAGTACTCCGGAATATGAATTGGTGTCTTCACGTATCAGAGATGAGGTATGTAGGCACCTCTGAACAACAGACAAAAAGCTTTACTTGCATCGATATTTTTAAAATACGGATACAATACAAATATACTTTGATATACAATATTTCCTGCAGGAACGTCGTTAGGCAAGGAGCTAATCCGTTACTGTCTGTCAGAACATCATCAGTAGGAATGTCGGACCAGCGGGGCATGATGTGAACACAGCGCTAGGGTTAGGACTCTACGCTCTTTGGTGAGATTAACAGAGGCACCAGAGGGGAAAAAAAACAAACGATAAAGGTAGCCCGTGTTGAGTTTTCTC
Organism: Hoplostethus mediterraneus; assembly: GCA_034670385.1. NCBI lineage: Eukaryota > Metazoa > Chordata > Actinopteri > Trachichthyiformes > Trachichthyidae > Hoplostethus > Hoplostethus mediterraneus. The sequence continues at coordinate 232,020 of JAXDDW010000159.1, read as the reverse complement.
TGAATATATATCAATGTCGAATGAATTGTGATAACAGCCATCGGCGCTGCACTGCATGACCTTTACTAGCTGCTTCCTCCTGATCTACTTCTGATGTGTCCAGTACAGTCTACTGGAAGGGATTTTAAAGTCAGGGAAATGAAGGGTGTAAAGTAAAAAAGGTGGAGGTAGTTTGAAAAAAGTGAGTAAAATGCCCATACTTATTTCATGAATCACATCTTTATTGACTTTCTTATTCAACCATTTTCTTACTCAACCTCAACTTAATAACTTTCACTTTACTGACTCACTCGATGTCTCATTTTCTGACTTGCTTATTTACTCCCTAAAATACTTCAGCTGTTTACTTTTTTACTTACTTCCTCGCTCGCTCACTCACTGGCGTATTTATTCTCTGCCAGCATTCAAATGTGTCATCGCAACTAATTTCACATTGATAATATCAACGAGAAAATCCTCACAAGCTTAATCTTTAATTTATCGTAAATCCAAGGAGCGGGCCTGTGACAACTGCAGATGGATCTGTCAGGAGAAAGCAAACGAGTGTAGACTTTGCCAGAGACAACACTCAAATAAATGAATCCTCCTCCTGATGCTCACTCGCTCTCTCTCTCTCTCTCTCTCTCCCTTACTCGGCCCCCATTTACTTTCCCCCTGAATGTACTCGGCATGACTGCAAATAATGAATAAAAAGCATTAATCGCCTCACACAACCACTTAACTCTGCACTAACTCTGTTCTCCATCCCTCCTTCTGTCACTCTGCTTCCCATGTCTCCCTCTTTCTCTCCATCTCTTCGATCCCCATCCCTCCCACTATACCTTCTCCTCCCTCCCATCCCCTCCCTCCCTTCATCCCTTCTCCCTCATTCTTTGTTTTCCTCTCACACTTCCTCTATCGCTCTCCTCTTTTATCCCTTCTCCCTCCATCAGGTGATGTGACACACCGACTGGTGGCCATATTGGAGGTCCTCGGCTCTTGTGAATGTAAACGTGGCTGTCTCAACGCAGTTCAATAGACACGGTTGAGTCCTGTGCTGGTTTTGACTGGAGACTGATCATTTCACCACTGACACAAGTTGTTACATACAGTATGTAATCATTATTTGCGGACAGCCAATTCTCCACCGGACCTCCGTGATTTGTGACGCAACTGCAGCTGCAGCTCTCACCCTTCTGTCTCACCCTCCCTCCCTCCTTACCTCTCTCTCTCTCTGCCTCTACCCCTGTCATGCCGTCCATCCCTCCCTCCCTCTCCCAATCCTCCCATCGCCCCAGTGGAACCTCCATTAGCTAGTGTTACTGTGGTCTTAGCTGACACTCCCAATGCCCCTTGCCTGCCAAACAGAGAACTACACACACACACACACACACGCACCACTTAGCTAAAGTTGGCTCTCAAGCTAGCAGAGCTGTCAGTGTGATGGAGTAAAGTGCTCTTCTGTTCTAGTTTGTACACGTCTGTTTTTCTGTCTTTTCCCCCGTATGCCCATTTGTCAGCCTGTCTGAACGTCTCTCTGTCAGTCTGTCTGCCTCGGTCTGGCAGTTCATGTAAGATAGACAGGTAATCTGCATGTAAGTCACTCACTTACTTGGTTTGTCTGACTTTATTATAGCTCATGTAAGTCCGTCTGTGTATTTTAACCTTGTTATGTGCCTATTTGAGTGTAACTGCCAGTCTGAATTTGTCTGAATTCAGACAGCGGGTGGGTGAGTCTGTCAGTTTGCCTGCCTGTTTCCCCTTTTATCTTAATTAATCAGGTAGCCAATCTTTCCGTCTACCTTTGCCTGCCAGTCATTCAGACAGTAAAAGGCTGGGACACACTAGACCGGTTTTAACACTGATTCTAAGTCCGACGGGTCCCAAGGTGGGTGATGGCTGGCTGGGAGGGGCGGACACGACACACAACATCCCCCAAACGTGAAGACATGAAGACGAGGAAAAACTCCCACGAAACCTTTTAGAAAACAAATAGGAAGAAACCATGGGAGGTTACTGGACGGGTCATTTAGTCTGAACTGCCCTCCTCAAGCCGGATTTGAAAGTCTTGTAGTCTGACCTAAGCTTAAATCAATTTACCTTTGACCTGCTAGTGTCTCAAGTCAGTCATTCAATCTGTCAATCAGGTGTTGTAAGTCAATCAGACAATCAGTGAGATAATCAGTGTACCTTCCCAGTTTAGCCTTCCAGTGATAACAGGGCTAACATTAGCTAACGGTGACGAGCCGTGGTACCGTGGCTTAGTCCGCCGGTTTTCAAAGACAAAAGGTAGAGCACAGGAAAATTAAACAGGGTTACACTGGAGAGAAAGCTGATGGTTTTTGACAGGAAAATCAGATTTTTGTATGAAGCTGCCAGCTATGCAACGCTGTATTAGCACTCAAATCCTTCCAATGTACGATGAGCTGATAAGACACTGCAGGCAAGTGGATGAACAGCATTCAATTTAGGAATGTGATGGACACGCACTAGCTGTTGGAATTGAACCTTCACGCTTCACCTGTGGGTGGTCCGTCTAACTTCTCCAACCACTGGACGCCCCAACCTTCCCCTTGCCTTAAATGCTATTTGTACACCAGTATTTGGAGAGTATGGTACTACTGTTCCTTGGAGTTGTGCTTGAGTTTATTTAAGTTTGAAAGCTGCTCGAGTAATACACAGATTTAGCTAACATTACTGCATGGACCTGACCTGACCTACACAGTGATATACTGCCAGCACCCAAACAATTCATCACACTGTCCTAAAACAGCTCCAGCAAAACTTGGAGAGAGATTAATGGCAAAAATCTGCCTACACACCTGAGTTTTTTGGTGCAGGTGCAATTGAGAGAAAAAAAAAATACTACTTAAGTGAAAACTTAACTAAACTAAACTTAACTCTTGATTTACTGCATGGATTACTGTATTATCCATGTCCGTTAGCAGTCTCTCATTGATTGGCTTGTTAGCCGAGCTTGCTAGCTTTAGCTAGCATAGAGAAACCAGATGTAGAGCGGAAAAATTTAACATAACTTCCAGTGTCGTTTGATTTCTTCAAAGTAATACACATAAGAATAATGAAATAAGAGAAACATCGCTAACTAGCTCTCTGGTTGCTACAAGAGTTGGAATAGCAACCAATCCATTTTTGATAACACACAGCTATCCAATAAGATTGCTAGGTTGAAACTACTGGTTAAGCATAGAGAATTGCCCCTTTGACGCCCATTCATTTGGCAATAGCAGTGGCAGCATTTTGCAGATGTTTGGATGGTTCTCATGAAACAGTCCAACTCCAGTTTCGTCTGGTCCTTTAGACTGCGTTCACAGGCCAAAGAACCATTTGAACATCACATGAACCACATCGTACTTATCCCTTAACAGATGTGCTCCCTGGTAGGTTGAGCTATTGAGTGTGAGATAGCTGAATCCTCTCAGCTTTTACCAGCCATTAAACTCACCAGGCAGAATAAAACTGACACAACAGGAGATATTCGACAACCAGGCTTCATGCTCTATTCCTTCAGTCTTTCAGTTTCTCTCCCTTTTGCCCTCTTTTCTCTCTCCCTCCCGCTGTCTTGCTCTCTCACCCCTCCATCCTTCTCTCTCTCCTTCTCACTCTCTTTCTCTGTGTCTGTCGCCTCTCTCTCCATCTCTCTCTCTCTCTCTCGCTCTCTCTCTCCCTGTTTCTCTCCAGGGCTTGTATCCTTACCTAATATTGGTTACACAGTCCCTCTGCATTTTTTAAACTCCCCATGTGGAAAAGAGAAAACATATTTATTGAGTCTCTCAGTGCAGAAGGATCCTTGACTGTCTTGACCATCTGTTTTTACAATCACATTATTGGCTGCAGTGGTGTGTGAATTCACAGTGCATTAGAGGTGTGATTGAATATAAGTCCATAAGCCCATTATGAGGAGTTTCCTTCCAAAAAGAGATCTACACCAATTGATTTATCACAGAAATAAAACAAAATGAGGACAGTAAGCAATTCAAGTCTTTGGATGACAAAAACTACTTTTACTGATCGAATGCTTCATATTTTAGAGGCACTAAAAGATGAATTTAAGGTAGTGATTCATGTAAAAATAATGAAAATACTGCATTTTAAAACAGAACCCTTCACATGGTTTTATAAGCCTGGGCAAAATTCAACTTGTTTCAAGTTGAAAAAAAGCCACCAATTAACAAAATTAAAATCAGATTCATGGATTTGGACCTATTTCCCATTTCACTCATTTTTCACACCACATCCTGTATCTGATAAATAAGGAAAAAGCAGGACATATGTTTGTCACAAGCACCCAGATGTGGGAAAACCACACACACACAAATTAACATCACTGAAAATAACAAATGACCTTTGACCTTTGCCCCTTGCCCCCAAGCAGCCATACTCACTTGTTGCAGGTCCACTCCTCCCTGTGCCATAGAGAACAGGGGGTGAGAGCCGAAATCTGATGCCTCGAACACCTTCAACCAGCACAGAGAGACACAAGCACAGTCAGCACTATGAAACTAACACAGCCTAGTCTACAACACAAGCAGTAGTTCACTTAGTAGTTAACAGTCCCTATAATTTACCCAGTGGAAAAGTCTTTGTTTATGAAGCTTATGCTCTCACATTGTCATTTTCTTTAACTTGTGTTTTTCAGGGTAGCCTCACTGAGGTCAAGGATCCATACTGCCCTACAAAGGCAAACAGTAGTTAACTGTTTTTATGTGTTTTTATATCAACAAGAACATTAAACCAATAAATGCCATTAAATGATATACAGACCACCTCTGTAGCAACAATACTTTTTGGTTTTGTTAAAGCAGCATAAATCAAACCCAATAATCCAAAAAAGATAAGAAGTCCAGTTTCCTATTTATTGTAGGAGGAGTATATGAGCTAGAACAGAACACAATAGAATGGATAATTTATTGATCCCTGAGGGTAAATGTAGTTGCCACACAGCAGCTTGTACACACAGTAAATGACAAAAGCTGCGATGAGTCGGCACAAGCGCAGCACTATCTTAGCCTCCATACTGCCTTGGTCTAACCAGAATCTCTGGGATACAGCAGACATGTTAGGATCAGGACTACGTGATGGTTTCATCTGATTGGAGTATCATCTGGGTGAATCCTGCAATCACAGGTGGTCAGTTTACCAATCCCACTGGCTGTCCTTTCATACCCATTGAATAGAATGAACACCAATTGTCTAAATACTTTTTTTTTTTTATCAACCAATTGGTCACACAACTTATGTACCAGAAAGCTAAAGTGGCGCTGTTCTATTGACTATCTCACATATCAGCTCTTTAGTGACCTGCAAGTTAAATACTATTCAAACACTGACAACAGCAATAAAGACCAGCTTCAGGTCTCAGTCTTCATAATACCACCTTTTAAACTCACTCCACCTATGGCGGGGGGATATTGTAACAATCTCTGTTACAGTCCAATGATGTGTGACCAATCTCACATCTGCCACAGGGAAATCATCCATTGCTTGAACTGACCAAATGATAACCTGCATACTGCTAAGCTCCAACGCACACAGCGAGATTTCTTCAACCAATTAAGCATCAGAGTTTCCATCCTTGAAAACTTTTCAGAGATCAAGGTACAGAAACCTACAGGGAAAGATCTTTAAAAAATGCAAGATTTTAACCTTGGTCTTGTAAAGAAATGTGTGGAAAGGCCTAGTCGGGGCTAAAACGGGTCAATATCTTTGGATCAAAATTCAGACCCAATTAAACCGTCTCACCACTTTAGAAGACCAGAGAGGGAAGTCGAATGTCAAAGGGGTTTCTCAGACCAGAGGGATCTCCGGAGTTGTCTGGCAACTGTGTTGCATGGCAACATTTGGTTCTTAATTGGTTTAAATAAATCTGGTAGTGTGCCTCTTGATCTTCTTTTCCAGTCTTAACTGTATCGCTCTAATCATATTATCCTATTATCTAAGTCAATGCTGTATTGTAATCAATTAAAATCAATTAACAGTGTAATGGACTCTCAGCTGTGAATATCCCCAGTGGACACTGTAATCTAACAGAAATAGACATTAATGTGATTATACAGTTGCAATCAATTAGAAAGCACAGCACAGCGAGGTAGACAGAGCCACAGCTCACTATGTGGCGTAATTGGTGAGGTGAGTTGGCAGGCAAGTCCAACTTTTCCCTTTTTTAGATGAATTTTTTATGACATTTCTGCTTCATTAGATAGTTCATTAGGCACAGTGGGAAGAAATGTGGGAGAAAGAAAAGACGTGACACAAACGTAGCAAACCAGATAGGAATACATGAAATTGTAAGTGTCTCAGGCACAGCAGTACCCCAGTGAGCCAACAGGACGGCCCTGACTGAGCGTTTCCATGTTAAGGCAGCGTGCATTAACATCCATCACACTGCAGCTACAACGCTTCACACAATTAGTGACTTCAAATGTGACAAAACTGACTTGTATAGGTGCATTTTAACAGATTATGTGTCATGTTCCTGTATATAATTTCAACATCTGCACTCTTTTTTTCCCCACTCTCTAAATGTTAAATAGGTACAGGAATGTACATCCAACCATCTCAGACGATGAATTCCCATGATGTCATAGGACTGCATCTACTTTCACTTCTTATAAAAAAAATAAAATAAATAAAAACCCAAGGTAAAAAACGTCTCCTCCTGCAGAATGAAAACCTATAAGTCAGTTTTGGTGGAATAACTGCGACTGTGACGACAGAAAGAGGAATCCGAGTTTCTCATTAGTCGAAAAAGTAGAGTCACCTAAATTAATTCTCTATTGTGGAACTGGCTTTAATGAGAAGATAGTGGTAATGGTGCATATTCATAGAGAAGATGATCATGATATTATTGCTGCTGAACACACACACACACACACACACACACGTGCACACACACACACGCACATGCGTCTGACTGATGAATAGTCATGATTTGTAATGAATAAACATTAGTGAGAAAGCCTCATTTGGTCTCTATTGGTTGGGTGGTGATGGAAGCTGCCATTCACACTAAATGACAAGTAGACTCTTAACAAGTGTGTGTGTGTGTGTGTGTGTGTGTGACACAGTGAGAGAGTGTGTGTCTGTCTAACTTGTCTGTTTACTTGCTTGTCTGCCTCAGTGTTGGAGTGTGTGGCCTTCACGTAAGTCAAAGTGTAAGTATGTGTGTGTGTGTGTGTGTGTGTGTGTGTGTGTGTGTGTGTCGGGCGAGAAAGTAAGTGGCCATTTTCTGTAACATCTAAGGAAAATTCTATGACGCTAAATTATTTACACACTCGTCCGTCCGTCCATCCATCCATTACTCCCTCCTTCCTTCAATCCTTCCCTACCTCCATCTCATCTATCATCCTTTATTTTTCCATCACTACATCCATTCCATCCACCCATCCTTCTCTCCCTTCATTCACCTTAATTCCTCCCTCCTTTCCTCCCTCTATGCATCCTTCCATCATCCCTTCTTCGTTCCTCCATGAATCCATCCATCCATCCCTCCAGGCCATCGCTCCCTCCATACCTCCCCCATCCTCCCATCCATCCATCCATCCATCCATCCATCCTAATGCTATCTTAAGCCACAGCTGAGTCCTTGGGTATAAAGATATTGCGTGTGTAATCTATCACGTGTGTAATGTGTTTCTCTCTCAGACTGTCCGCCATGTCGTCGTCTGTCTGCGGTCTGCCATTTGTTTGGTTTTGTGTTGTGGTTTATCTGACAGCCTGATGATGCAAACACGATTTCCCAGCGGACTAATAAGTTAATCATCACCGTCACCCATCCGTTTACCTGGTTTCCTGACAGCAGAACGGTTCCCGGGGTGGGGCTGGGTCGGTACGGGATAGTCGCTCCCTTTGGAGGAGACTGCAGAGAGGGAAGGATACAAAAAAATGAAAAGAAAGGAAGAGATTCAGAATCACTCAAAGTGTCAAAAACAATAAATGTACAAGAATGCGTCCTGCTGGCGTATACTGGCAACTTTCAAACAATGAGTAATTGTATTTTGAAAATGGAAATGAAAATGGATCACATCTATAGATATTAAATATTGGCACAACATATTGGCCCTTGGCAGCCTCAATCCAACAATCCAACATAGTGTCACAACACATAATGACACACAAGTGATATGGATGTTGCCATGGTGGAAGTCCTACTTTTTGCTGCATGCCTGGTGAACTACTGCTGCATCTGGGCTCCATCCCCAAGAGAAATTGTTCATAAAAATCATATTTTCTCTTTTCAGCTGTCAAAAGTTGCACGGATGGTCTGGTAACTAGTTAGTTGAGGAAAACAGGGTGTCGCAAAAATGAAATCCTATCCCGGCGTGCACTGAGCGGAAAGGCAAAGAGAGACCCTGGACAGGTCGCAAATCCGTCACAGGGCGAAATCAGATCAAAAGAATTGTTTTAAGATAAAAACGAAAGTAGGAACTTAACTTGGGCAGAGTAAACTCTTTGCTTGCACCATCACTTGAAAGTGAATGATTTTAGCTAAGGTCAGCAGTTTTACTTCTTTTCTTTCCATCACTCTTCCTTTCTCATCCCAGATTAAGGTGCTTGGAATACCAATGAGCCCCCAAAGCCTTTGATTTCACTGTTTCCACTTCCAATCTCCGAGACATAGCTCGTCTTAACTGACCGCCGCCTCTGATTAATAAGAATACAATCATGAATTATAGATTTCACTGTTTCCATTTTGACAATTATTGGAACGGTTGACTATATCTCATAGAAAGGCTTTATGTGATCTTAATAGAGACCGGATAGGTAGACTTCTATACAGAGCTCCGACATGAGTGCTTTTTCTGAAGATTATTGGTTTAAAAAGAATTACCTCTATCGCTGCGTTTACCATGTAGTTTTTTATATTACTGCCAGAGTTTGTATCAGAGAGAGAGAGATTATTGAATTTTCCTCCACTGATCATTAGAAATCATTCAGCGAGGAATGAAAACTGAGTGAAGCTCATGTTTTTTTCATTAACATGTTTCTCTGAATTTTCCATGGCTGACTCTGACAGTAATGATATAAAAGTGTCTTGAGTTGAACCTTGTTCATATTAACTACAGACCTCTAAACTAAATACCCGATGGGAAAAATCAAACTACTATCAGACAAAATAACAAAATAACAAAATGACGAGTCGTGAAATGAACTCATTCCTTAGTGCGTCTCATCCAAACTAAAAGCCTCACATTTTGGACGTGGCTCATATTGGCGCATCTTCGTTTGACATTGTAATTTCAAGAATATCAGGATGACCACGAGCTAGAGATACTACTGCGTGCGTACCTCCAGGATTACAGTACAGATGAGTTTAACACACTGGATGATGGCGTCCTGGCTCCCTGATATCGTCACCCCTCTCTCTGTGGAGTTGGGGAGGAGGTCGCCTGCCACCTGCACCTGGGCACCTGTCGTCTACACACACACACACACACACACACACACACACACAGTCAGATTGAGCAGAACATCAATTGTGTCGAGATACTACAGGCAGCAAGAGAAACAACAAAGAGGTTACGTAAGAAAGACATCTGACAGGAACCATAAGCTGTGGGAACGTTTTTAGTTTTGTGTCTGCCCATGAAACCAGAAAGTTTAGGAAATCACAGGAAAGCTAATGAACGTGAATTCATCATGCTTTACTTCAGCCGTGGTCATTTTTGAGGCCGTAGTTTTGTGGTAGCTTCGTATGCAGTGAAATTCTTTCTCTGCACACCCCAGACTAGATATATACACACAACATATCACCCCACACACACACATTTGCAGGTCAGAGGGCAGAGCGCAGCCGTTTGCCTGGAAAATGATGATCTGCAATTCAGGCAAAAACTATTTAGCCACTTTCAAGTCTGTTTGTTACCTTTTTACTTTCATATACAAATGGTAATTGTCAGATCTTTTATGGCTGAGGGATACATTCAGTTTAATATGACTCACCTAAATGCCTTTGAAATTGTGAAAATTTGTTATTTCAAAGTCGTTTTTCATGTGACGTTTTTGTTATTTTGTCCAAATATCAAATCGATAACACCTGTATGCTGCCTTTTGATTTATTCCACAAGGTTTCAGACTGACGAAGGTCCAATATCTGTGAAAGATATTTGTCATAAAATAGTAAATGTGGAAACTCATCGATGGTTGAAACTCATCTGCTTGATGCATATTTATAATCTCCAAATATATTTTAAAAATAAGTTATTTATTTATTGTTTGTACTACACAATACCTGCTGCAAACATATACAAAATACCTGTTCTGAATTTCTGTCATTATACTTATATACTTATATATACTTATATACTGATTCGGAGTCCAGAGATGTGCTGGCAGAAGTGTGAGCTGATACACGGTGGGAGTCTGTCTGCTGTACTTTTGTTTTCTTGTTGGGTTGAGATAATGATCCAGACCAGTGATTGGATGTAGCTGGTGTAAATGTTCATGACTGTCTGGTGCTGCTCCTGTCCTCCTTCCACCGAGGGCTTCCAGGTGTTTCAGTCGCTTGTTGCCCTCAGCTTCCAGATGTTGTACGCGTGTCGTCCCATTTCCTTTCCTTCTGAAAGGTGATGCCTCAGAGTTTTGCTTGACTTGCCAGGGTTAGGGGCTGGTTGAAGTGTGATATTGATATGTGGCTTCATGGTGGGACGTTTGAGTGTGCACTGTTGTTTTGTTTGACTGAATTTCACTCTCCACATATTTGTCCACTTTTCTATTTCAGTATTTGAAGTTTATTTAGCAGCATTGAGGTGATTTTGTGAGCTGGTCCAATAACAGAGGTTGTCGGCGAATTGAAATACTGTGAGTGGCGGGTAATAGACGTCTTGGGGAACACTCACCTCTCTGATCTCCTTGATCTTAGACCCGCCCTTTCCGATGAGGGAGCCGCACTGGCTGGCCGGGATGACCAGTCGCAGGGTGACGGGAGGCTTGCTGGTCACTGTGCCATTGGCTACTAAGGCTGTCAGGTCCTGAGAGAGGGAGAAATGAGGGGCTCAATTTACATTTACAAGGTTTTAAAGTGCTCAAGGTGTTTCCTGTTGTGCTGCATCATCCCTCAACCCTCCTCAAGACATATCAGACACTGGTGCTACATGATGATCTACCCCTATGTGTGTTTTATTTTAATTGGTAGCATCTGCCGGTGCAAGCAGAGGGATGAGCCCATTAAAATCTGTGCTGTAGGTGTTTCTCAAAATAAGATACATGTATTATTAAACAGCAGGGGGTCACATAATATTTGCAAATATATTATGGGATTTGTCAATAGTATCAATTTTAGTTTTCTTTTCTGTTTGACAACTTTTCTGATAATACCTCAGTTGTCCTGATGCGGTAAACACTATCAACTAAATACTCTTTGATCAAAGTCTGACATTCAACTTATTGGACCATTTTTTTTGTTTCAGTCTCACAAAGGTCTAATAGTGGTGAAAAGTATTATTCTGAAATGGTGAGAAAATGAAAATACAAAATTCATGTTTTGCAAAATTCGAGGCAAACAAAAACAGGCAAACACTAGCTAAGCACCGGCTAGCTTGGATTTGTAAATGGACATATGTGTAAAGCAACAAGGTGGATTGGACAAAACAGCCAAATTCACTCACTGAAAATAAGATACAAAAAAGTAGTTCAACGTGACCAAGGCGTTTATCATTCATACACATACGGATTATGAACACAACAAACAAACGGGCAGGATAGAAATAACAGCAATGAAAGCTATTCATCACAACAGTAATAGCTTTTGACAAAATCTTTCTCACTCCCTCCCTCTATCTCTCTCTTACTCTTCCTCTCTCTGAATGTTCTGCAAAGTTAGTTTATGTATTTACATGTATAAAATTGAAAACACAAAAAAGAGAAAAACATATTTTTCTGTGCAGAGGGGATGGAAAACAAACTCATCATCTCACCTCAACGTCCCCCAAAAAAAGGAAACGAACAAAAACAAGTATAACAAAGCAAAATCGTCCCTCCCTCGGCTGTCTCGTCCCCGTCTCTCTAAGGTCAGCGCTCCAGCCAGTGAAAGGTTAGTGTTGATTGAACAGACAACTTCCAAACTTGTCTGTCATTCTATTAATTCCAATGCAGATCACAGACTATATTTGCCCTGGTCAAATGTCTCTCTCTCTCTCTCTCTGTGTCACTGAGCTTGACTTTCTCTCTGTCTCCATGTCTGTCTTGCTCATTCTCTCTCTCTCTCTCTCTCTCTCTCTCTCTGTGTCACTGACCTTGACTTTCTCTCTGTCTCCATGTCTGTCTTGCTCATTCTCTCTCTCTCATTTGGAGGATGCCTGTGGTTTATGGAATTTGATGAATAGGATTCCATGCCAGTCTAATCACAAAATATATCCTGTTTTGGTTCACATTACAAACAACCTGACATTTCCATCATGGTTTTTATGTGCCGTTGTCAGAGTCTATAGAGCAAACCTTCCAAATCCTTTATCAATAAATGACTCCATATTGAGATTGGATAATTCCTGCTACCCCAACATTTGCTGAGTATATGTAAAACCCGGGGAGGGAAAGAGAAGCAACATCCTCTTTGTGACAGGAAGCAGCAGGGTTTATGGGAAATGTGGTCTTAATTTTGAGAAACACTAGCAAATAAATAGCACTGGCGTGAGGCAGAGGCTAGCAATCGTCTCAACCATGGTCTCATTTGTTTATTGTAACATTACCAAGGTATCACACGTGAAAACGATAAATTGATGTTTAACACGTAGCACCTTTAATATTAGCTAGTTGTAAATATTAGCAGCCCCTGAAGCCTATGGAGGGCGGTCTCTCACCAACCTAGTTGGACTGGTAGTTAAGGAGTCCGCACTAGGACACTCATTCAAAGCACCTTTTATTGACAGCGGTTCAACACCATGTGGATCTTCGCCTGCAACCTGACAAACGTCTATACCGGATCGAAGCGTTGTCAATAAGAGGTGTATGAACCGAGTTCCTACTGTGCAGGTTTGAATCGTGGCTAACTAACATGCTAACATGCTAACTCCGGCCTGCAGCGAGCGACGGCTTTCGTCTCTCTCATACCGCTTAGCGCCTCCCCTCACCTTTTTGCCCGTTCTGCCACAGCCTGAAGCTGCTGTTCTTCATTGTCCGTCAGTCAGAAAGCGCTTGCCTCTCGCTCTCTATCATTGCATTTCACTTTCCCCTTCAGCAGCCCTTTGGTTTCCCCCCCTACCTCTCTTTTCCTTTCTCCAACTTCCAAACTTGTCCCTCTCCCCGTCTGTCTCTTTTCTCATTACATACTATCCTCCCCTTTGGCAGCTTAACTCCCCTTTCTCTCTCTCTCTCTCTCGTTTTCTCTTCCCGCCACTCTCTCTCTCTCTCTCTCTTTCTTTAATTAACCTAGGTAATAAATAGCGGCCTAAATCACCCGGTCCTAATACGATTGGTTCAATCAATTAGGCCGAGCCGGACTGGGGGCCTCGTTGCGTTTGAAATGTAAATAGCAGCACTGCCTTGTCTGGGCTGCCCATCAGATGAACGTGATCCGAATAAAATACGTCGTCCCTCTTCTGCAGAATTTATTTCTATCGTCATGTAACGCAGAAAGCTGATATGTACATTTGTTGCCTGGTTTGTACTTATTTTCATCACTGCGACTGCCAGCCAGCATTGTCCCCGCACGTGCAGGATATGTTTCCGCGACCCCTCTGTGCAAGCCGAGCCTCTGAACGCGTCTCGTAGGACGCGTGATGTGGATTCCTGTAACGCTGACGATGTCTGGAAATGTGAGTTTTCTGCAGGACGGTGATGATATTTATGTATTTTCTCCTTTTTCCAAAAAGCTGGAGTTGTGTGTCTGCCACTGATGCCCGGTATCAAACAGGGTGTGGGTGTCTGTCTGTGTATGCGAGTATGTGTGTATACGTGTGTGCATCCGCATTTGTGTGTGTGTGTGTGTGTGTGTGTGTGTGTGTGCGTGTGTGGAGGGGCTTTGGGGTGAGGAGGATGGTTTAGTTTATTTTGAACACTGCTGGCTGCTTAAGTCCCCGGTGTGCATCTTTGGATAAATAAAGTCTTATTTTCTATCCATATTTTCCCCTTATTTCAAAATAAACTGCAGTGGAGAGATGAAGCCCCGTAACCAGGAGGGGAAATGACTACGTGTTCTTCCCGATTTTGTCTCTTTCTCTCTCCATGTTACTCCCTCTGTCTTCCTCTCTTCCCCCTTAAGATTTCTCTTACCGTTTCTGCATCTCTCTCTCTCTCATTACACATTTCCTTTGATCCTCTCTTCATCCTCCCTTACTAATTCTCTCTCCCTTCATCCCCACGTCTCTATCTCTTTTGCCCATCTCTCTTCCCCGTGTCTCATGTTCCACATTTTCTTTCATTTCTCTTTATCTCTCTTGTCTTAAACTGCCTCTCGCTGTTATCTCTATCCGTCTCCATCTCTCTCTCTCTCTACCTCTTAGTCGTTCTCCTTTCTTTGAAGAGTCCTAAACTCTCTGCACATCTCTCTTTTGTTCTCCCTCTGTCTCGTCTTCTCATTATGCACTTTGTTTAATCCCTTCATCATCCTCATCTCTGTCAACCTCTCTCTCTCTCTCTATTCCTTTCACGCCGTCTTTCTTCGTTTGTTGTTTGTCTAGCGGTCCATCTCTCAGACTCAACTCATCGTATTTTGACGGTGTCGTTGCTCGGATTTAGACGACGCTTGGGGGAATTATGCATCTCACGACTGCTCTCTAGTGTTTTCACAATTGCACCGATTGGCCTAAGGGGGCGCTACGATTACAGGGCTGAACGAGGTGGAATATCTGTTAGGCAGCGTTCACATTTGGACATTTGGCATCCGTCAAATTCACAAGACAAGTATGGGGTTGAAACCACCGAGGTTGTGTTGTGAGAACGAGTAAGAGCAAACCTGCAAGGCCAGTTTGAACGCTCACCGCCCGCCCATGCAGATCTTTTTAAGAACTGGGTTATACAGGTCTGGAAAGGCTGAGTGATAATCTGTTCCTCATTGTGTAACCCACATGGACAGAGACCGCCTCTGAACACATTTCATTCTAAGTCTGTCAGCAGCTGATGTTTACCTCCCCTTTGAACTACTTTCAACTTTTTTGATGGACAGGGTGGCGATATTTTCACTCCATCAATCCATGTCATCTGTCAATGCGTAGGTCTCATTGAAATACATGTGAATGGGGCCATGCTGATTGACAGGTCTGCATCATTCACGGCGGGCAGCATATTTCCTTGTTTCCTTTCCTAACCTCCCTCTCCCTCCGTGTCTCTATCTCTTTGTATTTCTGTCTGTTTTTTACTCTCTTATTGTGACACTTTATTGATGCCAACAGGGAATCATCATCTTGTATCTTGCCCTAAAGAAAATGAGGTCAGAGCTGGTAGGTAATCAGTGTGTTGCTCAAGGACACTTCAGCAGAAGATTGTTGAAGGATGGTCTCTCTACTCACTACGCCACCCCGCTGCCCTTTCTCTCTCTTAATACACACTTTATTTAATCCCTTGATCACCCTCTTCCTACCTCTCTCTGATAATCTCCCTCTCTCTTTTTCAATCTCATTCATGTTTTATTCCAGTCTCTCAATGTCACTATCTATCTCTTCCAGTCTCTCTCTCTTCCTCTCACTCTTTAGACCCTTTCTTTAAGCCCCTCTCCCCCCCCTCTCTCTTTCTATCTCTCTGACACTCTCATTTCATAGTTCCTCTAATCTCTTCAGCACCCCCTCTACCCCGACTCTCTAAATCTCCGTCCACTCTCTCTCTCATCTACCCGCTCCTCCTTTCCTCACATTTTCTACACCCCATCTTGTTTTCTTCCATCAGCATCGCTAAGACGTTAACGTCGGCTGTCTGGATTTAATTTCTCAGCGTGCCGCGAGTTCATCAACGGCAGCGAGACGCCCAAATCCAAATCCAAACCACTTTGGCGTAATTCCCCCCACATGGAGCCACACTGCTGACGCAAACTCTCCCAAAGCAAATCTGGAGACATCATACATGTTTTTTTTTCACTCCTCACTTGCGGCATATTAAACAATAAATTCAATTAGTTTCACTCCAAATTTTAGTGTTGAGGAACAATTGATTTTATCCACGTCTTCATTTGTCAAGTTTCAGTATTCTTTTTTTTTTTAATATAGAGAAAGGACAGAAAAAAGGGGAAGAAAGGAAGAAAAGGAATGACAGAAAGAAGGAAAGAGGGAATAATAGAGGAGATGGATCCACACTGCTCATGCATAATTCCTCAGGAAAATTAGAAGTAAATGATGATCTTGTCACATTCAACAATAGATGCGATTTGTTAAGATTGTGTGGTGGTGAAACCATTTAAAGTTTCACCTTCATTCATAATATTGAAGAATGATAGAAAAATGCAAGGAGGGAAAGAAGGAAGAAGGAAAGAAGGAAGGGATGGAGGAAGGAAGGAAAGAAGGAAAGGAAGCCAGAGAGATGGAAGGATAGAAAGCCAATCTGCACTGCTGATGCCAAATTCTCTCGACAAATGATTGCTTGTGTGTGTTCGTGTGCTTGTATGTGTCACTGTGTGTGCATGCCTGACTGAGCATGCCTGTGTGCGAGTGTGTGTGCGTGTGTGAGAGTGTGTGTGAGAGGTCAGGTAGTCCCATTAGACATATAATAAATGGCTCCCTGCCAGGGATCAGGGATGTTGTTGAGGAAGTAAAGGTTACACACTTCACTCAGTGCAACTCAGCACACCACTGGAGGATCGGAGCTGTGCGTTTTTGTGTGTGTGTGAGAGAGAGAGAGATAGAGAGAGAGAGAGAGAGAGAGAGAGAGACTGCTCCCTTCAATCAACTGAAACCTTTCACAGGTTAAGAGGAGAGAGAGGGGTTGTGTGTGCACGTGGAGAATATGTGTGGCTTCATGGGAGAGACTGTTTCAGATTGTGTGTGTGTGTGTGTGTGTGTGTGTGTGTGTGTGTGTGTGTGTGTGTGTGTGTGTGTGTGTGTGCATGTACCTCCTTGGGTTTAAAGCTGATTATGATAAAAGCTTTGAACACAGTCTGTGTGTGGCTGTGGATTGTGTGTATATATATATGTATGCCAGTTGGTGATTTTGTGTGTGTGTGTGTGTGTGTGTGCACGCCTTATGCATGTTCACGTTTTTGCACATGTGTGTATGCACCACCTCTCTAATTGGAACGCGATCACTGGATGCTTGTGTGAGAGAAATAGAAAGTGAGAAAAAGTAAGAGGATAGAAGAGAGAGAGAGAGAGAGAGAGAGAGAGAGAGAGAGAGAGAGAGAGACCATGTGCTGCATCTACCTCTTCCAGTTTGAACGTGATCATGGTGAAGGCTCTGAACACACAGTCCGTCGGTCCAGTGATGGTGATGATCCTCTCTGGACAGGAGCCCTCTGAGATGTTGATCCTTGCACTGCTCTGTGGACCCAGACAGAGATGGAGAGAAAAGGGAAGGAGAGGGAATGGATGGAGGGAGGGATTGTGGGAATATTATCGGGGAGGGGTGTGGGGAAGGGAAAGGGAATGAGTCAGGTAAGGAAAGTGAGAAGGGAACGGAGGGATAATGTCAGGGAGGGAAATGAGAATAAGCGTTGAGAGGGAGGAAGGTTAATGGGGGGATGGAGGGAAGGATGGAGGGGGGAGGATGGGGGGAGGGGGGGTGTTGGGGGGGGGGTGGAGAGAGAAGAGAGAACACATTAGTGAGGGGAGGGATATACAGCCCAGATAGAGAAGAGGAGGAGAATCAGAATCACACTGTTCCCTACTCCCTCTAGGAGAGTCACCTGTGATGCAGGAGCAGAGAGGACTGCGAGGAGACTGGAAAGGGAGGCGAGCGGAGGAGAGGAGAGACGTAGTAAACGAGAAGAGAGGAGGATGGGGGGAAAGGATGGTACAGCAAAGGAAATGGGGGTCGGGGGATATTGACAGAGTCGGGACAGAAAGATTAAGATGACGAGAAGGAGGAGGGGGAGGAGAGGGAGAAGGAAGGATGGAGGATGATGTGATTCGACCAGGAAAACGGAGAGGGAAGAGTGGAGGTAGAAATTGATTAAATACGGAGCAAATATTTGAGGAGAAATAAGAGGAGAAGGTATAGAGAAGATATTGGGGTGCAGTAATAAAAGCAGAGGTTCCTACCTATCTCGTGGGCGGGGTCACCTTCATAACTACAAACACGTTTTGAATTAAATCTGTATTTTAGCTCTGAGTCTAATTGTCACAGGCAAACGCTGAATACAAGAAGAAGAACGTGATAGTGACTGATGGAGGATGATGTACTGATGTAGAGGCTGCCTTTGTCTCACCGATGATCTAATTAGTTTACAATGTATATACTATAATATTACAGTCTCAAAACTAACATGGTAATGATTTACTGATGTTGAAATGCTACGGGTAGCTCTTGTAATGCATATGTTGCATATGGTGTGTATAAAGACTTTAGGAATATTATTATATTATAATATTTGGGAGTACTGACTAAGATTATTAGTCAAGTCATGTCTGGAAGCCTTTATGCATGACTGGCTTTGACCTCACTATGACGCCATGTGTGAAACAGGAAGTAATAATGAGAGAATGAAAGAGAACGATGGAAGTAGAGAGTGAGAATTAAGGAAAGAAGACTGGAGGATGGGAAGGAAAGAAAGAAAGAAAGAAAGAAAGAAAGGATGTAAGTAGCAGCTTTTTCTACCTAAAATCATGACTCCTTTTCTCTGAGTCATTCAGCGGATAGTGAGCTCATCAGTGTGTGTGTGTGTGTGTGTGTGTGTGTGTGTGTGTGTGTGTGTGTAACTGGGTGAATCACTGTCTTGCAGCAATCAGCCATGTCTGTTTCACTTACAGGTGATCTCTCTATCACTGAAAGCACACAATGGGCCTCAATCACGAAACGTGCGTACGATCAGATTGGATGGTATAGCGCTAGTACGAACGTTTCTACCAACATAGTCGGATTCATCGTTTTGTTTGTATCTGAATTTGTTCGGTTGGTACGATCAAAACCTACGAGTGTTTGGAAACATAAGGAAATGTGTTTGTGTGTTTGGAAAGATGCGGGAAGGCTCTTAGAACGGCTTATTCTTCATGACAAATCCATTACAGGAGTGCCAACCTTCAACGACAAGATGCTTCAGTGGCCTTGTAGAAAAAAGAGACCTATTAGGCTGAAATGGCGTATTTGTCAAACTGTCCTCATTCATAACAACACAAGATTATCCAACTTGTAATGGGTTGATCACATGACTGAACGCCTTACAAATACAACAACAGTCCTACCATCTGATGCAGGCACGCGCATCCAATTTACGAACGATTGGCATTCATCAAATATACACCTGCTCTACAAAACTAATCAAGGCTTCATGTTTCATGAATCCCACGTTGGTGTTTTAGTAGCACACACATATGAAAAATGTACGAATACTTTACCAAAACATTTGTGAATGAGGCCCAATCAGAGGTAAAGAGACAGAGAAGAATGGGATAGATAGATAGATAGATAGACAGACAGACAGACAAAAGATGGATGAACAATGGAGGCAGAGGAGAGGGATAATCATTGATCAAGTGAACAGAGCCTATCATAGCAATCAGTGTGTGTGTGTGTGTGTACATGCCTGCCTTCACATGCACCTGTAAACACGTGAGCTTATGTCTGCTATCCTAATCAGAGCTGTGTGTGTGTGTCTCCCTATATTTGTCTGTCTACATTAGTGTTTATGCCTGCTTTGATATCCACTAGCCTTTATTTGTGCGTGCGTGTGTGTGTGTGTGCGTGCGTGTGTGTGTGTGTGTGTGTGTCGATCAAATTACATGTCTGTCGATGTTTATGTCTGTGCCTGTTATAGTCTGTCTACAGCCTTTGTGTGTGTTTCTGTGTGTGTGTGACTTTGTCTTTGCGATCCACACACAGACACACATCATACCTGCTCTTTACTGTGTGTGTGTCATGTAATTGTGTATGTGTGTGTGTTAATCTGTGTGGATGTGGACATGAGTGTGTGTGTGTGTGTGTGTGTGTCTTAGCAAGCCAACACACCTGAGACCTGCTATCTATTGCGTATGTGTGTGCTTGTGACTGTGTGTGTGTGTGTGTGTGTGTGTGTGTGTGAGGCTGGCCTCCTGATACCCCCATCATCCTCTCTAGACTGCAGTCTCCTCTCATTGTCATAAAAATAGAAGGCATAATGATACCTGCTCTCTCCCTCCCTCTCGCTGTCCCTCACTCTCCTCCTTTGTGTCCCCTGCCTCCCCTAGCTGTTATTGTTAGGTTTGTCAGTGTGTGTGTGTGTGTGTGTGTGTGTGTGTGTGTGTGTGTGTACGTGTGTGTTGTACCTTCTGTACTGGGATTGGTAATAAAGCTGTGATGAAATACTTCCCTCTCTCTCTCCATTTATATGAATAAAAAGCATTAACCAGCCTCTCTCCTCCTCTATCTGTCAGTTTGCATTTCTCTCACCCATTTTCTCTATCTATCTATCTATCTATCTATCTATCTATCTATCTATCTATCTATCTATCTATCTATCTATCTATCTATCTATCTGTCTGTCTGTCTGTCTGTCTATCTATCTATCTATCTATCTATCTATCTATCTATCTATCTATCTATCTATCTATCTATCTATCTATCTATCTATCTATCTATCTGTCTATCTATCTATCTATCTATCTATCTATCTATCTATCTATCTCAGACATGAGAACAGCAAATAGTGAAAAAGGAGGAGAAGTGCGTGAACCTGGCCTCGCACGGCATTTTCTGTACACGTGCGTTTAGGGGTAATGGGTGTAAACCAGGTGCCAGGACTATTTTTCTTATTGATAGACACAACAAAATATATACAGTTCACTTGCTATACTGTAGCAAAGTTTGATAACAATAGAGTTTATTAAACATTGTGTATAAAACTCCTTTATCAAAATTAGTCATCTAATGTCAAATCTGAACATTTAGTTATTTTAATATGTGAAACCTAAAATCTAAAAAGCACACAGCAAACTACCTACATCATTATTATGCAGATGCTGTAACTATTGAGTTATACATAGAACATCATCATATTACAAATAGATTTTCATGGTACAAGCTGGAGAGCCTCATCACGCAGGATTTTGGCACTGTTTGGTTAGTTTTCTATCAGTTTTAACCCTTTAACACCTAACACTCAAAATGTTCGCCTGGACTTTTTTGCTTATCTTGACTATAAAAGGGTTTTTCCAGAAAACTTGGAACTTTCAATATCTGGCAGATATTTACAATTTACTGCAAATTATTAGAGTCTAATAACGCGTTCGCGGACTTCCGCGAGAGGCGCGAGTGAAATTACCGTAATGACACCATATTGGCCGTAAAGCTCTACATCTCAGCTTTCAGAAGCCGTTGGAAGTTTTCCGATAGCGCAAACCGTGACGTAATTATGGTAATTTAAAGTGCGCTCGTCCAACGTGTCTCCGACGACACACTCAGTATTAAAGGGTTAACCCCCCCACCCCCACTATATGTTGAAAAATTAATTAATTGAGGAACCGAGAGAGTTTTTATTCTTCTCTTGGTCATTTCTTCTCCCTTTTTATCCTTCCCTCTACAGACGTCTCATTCCATCCATCCATCCATCCATCCATCCATCCATCTATCTATCTATCTATCTATCTATCTGTCTATCTATCTATCTATCTATCTATCTATCTATCTATCTGTCTATCTATCTATCTATCTATCTATCTATCTATCTATCTGTCTGTCTATCTATCTATCTATCTGTCTATCTATCTATCTATCTATCTATCTATCTATCTATCTGTCTATCTATCTATCTGTCTATCTATCTATCTATCTATCTATCTATCTATCTATCTATCTATCTATCTATCTATCTATCTATCTATCTATCTATCTATCTATCTATCTATCTATCTATCTATCTATCTATCTGTCTATCTATCTATCTATCTATCTATCTATCTATCTATCTATCTATCTATCTATCTATCTATCTATCTATCTATCTGTCTATCTATCTATCTATCTATCTATCTATCT
>JAXDDW010000159.1:200000-205000 GCA_034670385.1 Hoplostethus mediterraneus | reverse complement strand
TGAAGATGGAAAGTTAGGGAGGACAGGTATTCCATAGGGTTACAGCTACCGGTCTAGTTTTAAACCTGTTTTTCGAAAGATGTTCCACAAAGTGCTCATTCTTACATTTTAAAAAGCCGCTGACAGCAAAGACAGCCAAATATATTAAAGCCAACATGGCTAACATAACGACGGGCTGATAAAAATAGACGTTATGGACGGATGGGAAGCTATGAGCAGGGGGACGTATCTTCCATGCTTTTTCCTTGGTGCTCCTCTGTGAAGGCTGTGGTAATGCTGCCTTTTATTTACAATATAATTACAGTGGAAATTGGCGCCAACAAAATATAATCATATTGGATAAAGCTGATTGTCATGCTACCAAATAGTGCTCACGCTCCCCATTTCTCATAGTTTCAGTATGAAATTGCGAAGCGTTGCACTACTTTCCAATTATGCCGCAGTGAGCAAGATGAATGCAAGCTGCAGTTTAAGGGTTATCAGGGATTTAAAAGTGATTGGAGAGGACAACAAAACAAGGGGACGAGGGTACTTACCTCTTCTCGTATTCTCTTCACTGTTTCTCCTTTCTGTGGGAAGACGTGAATCACAAGTTAAGCCCGAGTTTCAAATATACAAATCAGATTCATTTAACTTTACAGGTATTACATCTCTTCGACTTTGATTCAGACGTTATTATTAATAATTCAAACACGATCATTTATTGATATGATGCTCTGACTACTAAGAGCATTCATCTATGATAAAATAAAAACATATATATTGCACTATGCGCCACATTTGGCCACATTTTTCAGTTAGGTGATATCTCAGTTTAAAATGAAACTCTTCAAATACAAATCCACACAACTCACACTGACAATGTTCAACACTGCAGGAAGAGAGCGGATGTGAATCTTCAGTTAAGAGGTGATTAGTGTAGTTTCATTGTCCCAAATGATAACAATATGGTTTAATTGATTAAATTGATTATAGCATTGTGTGACTGTTGGTGGTGCCGAGGTGCCCTAGAGCAAGGCACTGCAGAAGACAGTGGTTGTACTGGGCAGTAAATGGGTGTGAAAATGTCTAATTGTAAAAACCTTTTCCTGGATAAATTAAGTTTAAAAAAAACGTTTAAGCAATTATGTTTTTGTTTCATTTCTCATTTAAGGTTGAACAACGTACAGAGCTCTATTATCTCATTTTGCCACCTGTCCCAATCACATGAGCCTGTTGTGGCTAGATAGGATGGCTGTAGTGAACATCAGTTCTGCTCTGCTGCCTGGAGGTCTGGTTTAATGCAAGAAGAAACCCCTGGAGAGCAAGTCCTGGGGCGCGACTACAACCTGGACTGACCCGGCCTGACAAAAACTACAACGCATTAATGTCATTTTCATGCCATCTTTATATCAGAGCCTGCAGAGATGGTCAAATCTAAATATACGGCGAAAGAAATCAGCTACAATCTTTGGTCATTATCACACTTCACTTCATTGTGATATATTTGGACGGAAATCCTACACCAGGGTTTATTTAACGTCCATAGTCAAATTGACTCGCATCCCTGGAGAGCAGCTCCTTTTCAGTGACTACAGATTGGAATGACACGGCCTAACTAGAAATTTCACACTATTAATGCATATTTCATGGTAACTTTATATCAGAGGTCGTAGTAGGATTACACCGGACGTTATCTTGAGCGACATGCCAATTTTAGAAAAGCATAGTTTAAACATGGCTCGGATTTTCAAATGCATAGTTTGTAGATGGGTAGGATTTTCCCATGTCTATATCTCTGTGAAATTACTTGGAAATGTATTAAGTGACTATTATTCCAAATCATAGTCCTTATGATTAGCACTGTGCTTTCATTTGGTCCAATTTGGAAGCCCCGGCATTCAATTCCCCAGTAAAATCCTTTCTGGTAGACTGGTAATGTTAATTATATGACATGCAGGTCTTTGTCTTCTTCAGGCGGCAAACCGGAAAAGTCACAATTATGTCTGAGGCCCTGGAACGGCTCTCTGTGCAAACCCAGTACAGGAAGAAGGTACAAGGATGCTGCTCACCTTGCCGATGATGCTTCCGACCTCCTGAGGAGAAAACACAAACAGGAAGTGTCACTTTTAACTGTCATCCTCAGGAGACTAACAGACAAACAGAGAGAAGCAAACAGACTCTCTCCATCTCCATCTCCATCTCTCCATCCAGACTCTCTCTCTCTCTCTCTCTCCATCCAGACTCTCTCTTCTATTGCTTTAACCCTATTCAAACAGGACGGTATAGGTCCCATCTTCATGATTTTCTTCTCAGTTGTACTGTGACTCAGGATAGGAATAATATACATTAGTAATAAGCATTAAAAGTTGAATTGAATTAGTTAAATACAATTTCAAGACTAAGTCCTCACTGGTCGAACAGTGAAAATACTGGAACCTGATTGGCCGACAACACCAGCTCATCTCATTTTCCAGTTCAAATGGGAGCCAATCGGGGTCAAGTCCAGTTGTGATGTGTTTACTGGAGTTACTCTGAGTCTCAAACTCAAACAAGATTACATTTTAACAATGTCTTCATTATACATCATATATGTAATATGTAAGCATTATTGAATTTACCCAGAGTTCAATTCACACAGGGACCTCTGTCTTCACCATAGCACAGTAGGTCATTTGCACTGGAATTTGTACTTATTTTTACTACCATAACTGGCACGGCCGAATTATACAAGATGAAATTTACATAAAATTCACCACAGTTACTACAAATCACTCAACGTCCCCAGGTGACATCAGTCCCGTGTTCATCTCTGTCATCCTCCACCCCCGCCTCACCTTTCCGTGCATGAGGAGGCGCAGTGTGAGGGTGACTCCCATGCCCCCGTCTCCAAACTCCTGTTCACAGCTCATGGTGGTGGTGGTGGTGGTGGTGGTGGTGTGGTGGGTGGAGGTGTGGGTGGACTCTGCCGCTGGGAGACGCATGAAGGTCCGAGGCCCCGGGGCGTATGGAGCTTTCCAGAACACCACGGAGAACCCTTTGGAGAACCCTGGAAGGAACCCTTGAAGAGCCCTGGAGCTGAGGGGAGGGAGGGGAGGTTGGGTTGGGGGGTGGACAGTGGGATGCTACGGGGGTTGGTACCGGTGGGACTGGTGGCAGGGTCGAGTTGGGGTGTGTGACGATTGTTTTTCTTGTTCCGCTTTCTCTTTCAGATCTGTCGGAAGAACAAAGAAAGAAGAAATCGAGAGGAAACGATTAGGATGATGTGTGAAGACTGCTGATGAATATTGGGTTCTATAAATCACGTTGAGAGGCAGAGAAAGGACTGAACACGCCAACTTGTCCACCACTCATCCATGAACCAAATCTAAACCTGTCGTTTGTGTTTTTGTTAGCTGGTAATAAGGATAGGCAAGTCTACTTTTACATAGTTTGTTGTCTTTGTTGTCAACATACTGTAAAAATGGTAAAGATAAAGATGACATGATAAAGATCACACTCTGATTATGATTTTAACAGAAAACATGCCGGGGCTAAACTATTACCGCTCAGTCAAAGAGAGAAGGGGTTCATCTTTTCATATACTGCATGTCCATTTTTTGTAGGTCAGCCGTCATCTGTGGACGGACACCACAGGTAAACAGGAGTTTTCTCTTCATTTTTTATTCCTGGCAACAGGGAGACTCAATGGCAGCGTATCAAAGGTTGAAACAGCTTCATCTAATTAAGACCTTAACTGGAGTACGGCCAAAGCCCAGGCTGCTCTGTGGCTACTAGTAGGTCAGCTGTACGCCACAACCACCGAGGTTAATTGTGTGTCTTTTTCCACAATGGCTTCCAGATATGTTAGAGCAGTGGCCTCAGATCATGTGCCTTTTGAAGGCCAAAATGATGCGGGTTTTCTTTCCAAAACACACACACACACACTACACCAACTTTCACTGATCTCAACCAGAGAGGGGAAACTAATTAGAGCAGCGTTTGGTTGGAATGAAAACTTGGGCTTTAAATGCTGGAGATCGCAGTGTCAGAGCCTCGCTAATCCAAATCACTTGGCAAAAGATGGACGTCAAGACCAGAGAAATGTTTGGGTGACTGAAAGACATTGAAATAAAAAAAATTCTGCAACCACTTTGTCTTATTTTTTGCTTAATGGCATATAGTTCTAGATTATTGAATGCTTATATGTAGAGTGATGTGTGCAGTAAAGTTAGCGTAGGTCTTGGGTTTAGGGTTAAGGTTAGGATTAGGATTAAATAAGGGTAAGTGGTTAGGGGTTATAGAGAGAAGACCTCACAATAATAGCAATACAAACATCTGTGTGTGTGTGTGTTTGTTTGCACTTGTGTGCATAGTTGAAGTGTGCGTTCGTCAAAGTGCATAGCTGATGAATGCGTGTGTACGTGCGTGTCTAATTTGTAGTTTGAAATTCTCTCAGTTGTAAACCAGCAGCGTGTTTGACTCCACAGCCACGAGGCCAACAAGGCATTTCATTGATTCAACATCATGAGCGGCATCCTAACAGCTCTGCCGGAGCGAGCCGACGCCAGCGCAATAAGAGGTGTGGAAATTAAAATAATTTCTCAAGTGTCAGAAGCTAGTCAACAAGTCAGCGTGGTAATTTAAAAATTAATTGGGAACTCTGTTTAAAAAGCTTAGGGGCTGAATTAAATAAGCTCTTGGCCAGGAAATGCCACTCAAGCGTGATGATACTTAAGCATTTCCTTTTACCCTCGGACCAAATAACAGCAAGAGAGAGACTTCAGCCGTTCTTGCATACTAAAAAGATGTTTTCGCTATCTGTGTGTGTGTGTGTGTGTGTGTGTGTGTGTTTGTGTGTGTTCATGTGTGTTCAAGTGTGTGTGTGTGCGCATCTGTGCATGTCGGTACTGTGAGTGGCGTGTGTGTGTGAGAGAGAGAGAGAGCGTACCTGAGTGCACATCCTGTACGTGCGCTTCTGTACTTGTGTGTGTGTGTGTGTGTGTGCACATTTGTGTACAATCATGTATGTGCGTATGAAC
>JAXDDW010000159.1:182500-197500 GCA_034670385.1 Hoplostethus mediterraneus | reverse complement strand
ACAGGAAATTGTAATATTTTGTCCTGATAATGTAATAGGGTATTACATTACGTGGCAATTATTGCATGTAAACTTTTGGGATTATTACTAATCAATTTGATGATATAATTACTGTTATTATCAGGAGATTTATTACATTAACATGTTTATTACATATTTTACCTTTCAGAAGGACTTTTTAAGACATTTTGACAACTTATTACATTATCTGTTTGTTGCTAAAAGCCTATACAAGTTTTCAATACCCGTTATTAGTGCAATAATTTATTTTTTATTTTTTATTATTAATTTGTAGTGTGAATTTGTTATATTTGTTATACTACTTCCTTGCTCAGTATCATCACAATGTACCCATAGTTATTCTAGCAGTCAATGTAAATGGGCAAGATCCAGGATTTGTCTCTTAAATTTTGCCTTGATACCTCAACACACCGTCCTCCCTGCTAAACTTGAACTGTTGCCCACTGGACTAAAAGGATATTTTGGGAAATCAGCCAAAGCAGCCTTTCATATAAATGTCCCCAAAACAAGTCAACAAGTAGAGAGAGGGAGAGAGAGAGAGAGAGAGAGAGAGAGAGAGAGAGAGAGAGAGAGAGAGAGAGAGAGAGTCTGAGAGACAGAGACATGGAGACATTTAGTGTATATGAGCGAATGAGAGAAAGAGGGAGACAGGAAATAACATAAAGGCAGAAGCTGAATCAGAGAGCAAAACAGAGAGGCACAACCCAGTCTGAATATATTTCACAGCCATACGGTAAATCATTGTATTGGATTTGATTACGAGGTGGGCAGGCCTGATTGATTCTGGCTGGCAACAACTCATTTCTAAAAACTGATTGGATTAAACGGTGAGCCCACAACTCATTCCTTAAAGCTGATTGGATTAAAACGGCAGCCGGCTGATTTAAATCATGTCACTGGTTAATGGTCAGCAGTGATGTCAAGGGCAAAACGCTTGTAAAATGAAAAGAAGAAAAAAAAAAATCCCTCCCCTCTGATTTAAGACCTCGCTGGGGGATGCGTACGTGTGCATTCATGTGCGAGTGTGTGTTCACAGGGGTGGACCTAGGCAAAGGCAAGCATGGGGCCTCCCTGAATCCCAAAATTTTCAATCCATCCTTTCTATGCAAGTGTAAGGCTAGAGTAGTAATATTGCTAGCAACAAACACTAGCAGCAGTTACTTCTTTGACGAAAAAACGTTGTCAACAATCATTTTTTTTCTGTTGGGTCGCTTTGTTTCATGTTTTTACTTCTTTCACAGTAACTGTGGGAAAGAAAATTAGCTTAAAGTCGAGTGGTAATATCGCACTAGAAGTCAAGTGGAATAGTCCACTGCAGCCTGACTCAGTAGGGGGTTGGCCAAGAGGAGGGGTGTTTTTCAATAAGTACATTTCCTTTGAATTGATGAAAAATAAGTGTAGGTTCTTGTCTTCATGGGGCCGAAGGTAATCCCCTACTTTTGCCTAAGACTGCTAATGTTCATGTATGAGTGTGTGTCTGTGTGAGCGTTCAGTTGTGTGTATGTATGCCTGCGACTAAGTGGGTGTTTGAGAATGTGAGTGTGGTAGGTGTGTTAATGTGGATGTGTGTGTATGTGTGTGTGCGCGCTACGTGTTTATGTAGGTGAATGTGTATTTACGTAAGTGTGTGTGTGTGTATGTATGTGTGTCTGTGCTACAGTGTCTGTGTTCATGTGGATGTGTGTGTGTGCGTGAGTAACAGTTCCAGAGCCAGTGGCATGAGACGATGATGTCATAGTATGGTGGGATGGTTGGGAGCGAGAGAGAGAGAGAGAGAGAGAGAGAGAGAGAGAGAGAGAGACTGACATCACTGCCTGTGTATGCGTGTTTTCTGTGTGTGTGTGTGTGTGTGTGTGTGTGTGTGTGTGTGTGTGTGTGTGTGTGTGTGTGTGTGTGTCTGTGCCATTTCTGAGCAAGGGTGACATCAACCTCTATTTAAAGACAACAGAATCTAGGAAGAGGAGGGGCGAGAGAGAGAGAGAGAGAGAGAATTTGAACTTTCTATTCCACTTCACTTAACAAACCCTAGTTGACACACAGAGAAACAGACAGTGGGCAAGAGACAGAGCAGATAAAAAGAGAGAAAGATGTAGGGAGGAGAGAGAGAGAGAGCGAGAGAGAGAGAGAGAGAGAGAGAGAGAGAGAGAGAGAGAGAGAGAGGGGGAGGTAGTCATTCTTGTGCCACAAGTCTCTTCCACCCTGCCAGGGCTGTTGATAATCACTGTAATTACATGGACAGACTAATTCTAGGATACTACCGCTAACACTATAATAGAAAGTGATGCCAGGATGCTAATGCTAAAGCGGCTTACATGGATAGCACAATGCTAGGATGGTAACACAAACCCTAAAATAGCAACTAATATCAGGAGGCAGCTGTCACAGGGAAGACAAAATCCCCCATCATTCAATACTCTGCAGTATATGTATAGTTAAGAAAATGTTTGCACTAACGTTGCCAGGGTTGGCGATTCGATTCCCACCCGTGCTGGAAATGGATGCACTCATGGTATTGTAAGATGTTTCGGATGTTGGATGTATGTTGTGTTGTGTTATGTCATTTCACCATACATTATGTTATGGTAGAGACAGTGAGCACGCTACGGTTTTTGTTGTTGAATCCTTTAAAAAGTAAGAATTATATTTTTGAACCAAAAGGACAAACTGTCATCTTCTTTTTTTTGCACATTGAGAAATATTGGTATTTTTATTGTAACTCCAGGGGGAGAGTTGCTCTGGAGGCAGTGATAATTGGCTGAGTTAAAGCTAAGTGGGCGGAGCCAAAGAACCACAGTTTTTTTGGAAGTTAGCTAACTGGCAAACTTGACAAAGAAGGAACTCTGGTCAAAATATACATTAAAAAATGGCAACAACTTATTTTTTGACCGTGTGCATCTTGGAAGGTCAGCAGGCTAGCTAACTATCTTACCTAGATAGGTATAGGCTAGTATGGCTAGTTTGGAAGGTCAGCGAGGCTAACTAGCTTACCTAGATATCTTAGTGTGGATAACCTACTAAATAGGTTAATGCATTTCTTTCAGTTAGTTGCAAGAGTGCAACTCAGCTCAAACAACTGCCTGTTGCAAAATAGACCAACCCTTACTTAGCATCCCAACTTCATTTCTCAATATTTCAAAGACGACGACAATTACATTCCCTCTAAAACAGCAGAATTGTGTAAGCAAAGATCTTAATATGGTGGAAAAATTTTATGATTTCATGGTGAGTTTAATTTTTTCCCAGCAATCACTTTGTAAGAGGGATATAGCAGAGTAAAGCCACCAAAACTCACTTTACCCACATTTTTATTGACTGTATATTGACTGTGACTTCAATCTTTGTCATTCATTCATAGTCTACACATTATAGCAAGTGGTATAAAAGTGATGTGAATTATATGAGGTATTTTAAAGAAAACTAAATATTTAACAATGCCTCTATGAAAATAATATATTTTTGTTTAGATTGTTTTTTTTTATTTACCACTACATCACTTTTTCCATCAAAAACATCACATCATAAAATCAATCAGTTCATCATCTAATATGTTGTCAATCACATCCATTACAAACTGCAGTAACTTGTTTCATCCTATTAATCATTTTGAGCAGCTGCTTTGTTTTCAAATGGTGAAGTTTGTCCTTTGTGGGCAGCCTTACACACCTGCACATCTATGTCAAGTGGATATTTACATACGCTGTTTAACATTTACATGCTGTCAGTGTGTGTGTGACAGACAAAGAGAGCTGAAAAGGACGTGGCCTTTTGAAGTATCTGGTTGAGTGCAGATAAATGGAGAGAGTAGATGTGTCTCAATGGGTTTCATCAGTGGTGTGTGTGTGTGTGTGTGTGTGTGTGTGTGTGCTGATATGTTTGTGTTGTCTGTGTACTGTATCTGCATGCTTATGTGGTTAAATGTTGCATGTAGTTGCATGTGTGTGTGTGTGTGTGTGACAGGTAAATGACAGTAGTGACCTTGTCCTGTCCAACCCTCTCTGACCAGCAGCTGATTTATAGCAGACAGCTCTGAACTGCTGGATGACCCCCCCCCCCCCCCCACACACACACCCACATACACACAAATGCAAATACATGTACACACACACACACACACACACACACACACACACACACACACACACACTCTGGAATGCAAATACACACACAAATGGACTCAAAAACACGCTCAAGCATGCATGCACACACACATGCACACAGAATCACAGACGTTTATAGGAACACACACATTGGCATTCATACACACACACACACACACACACACACAAACACACACAGACACAAATAGAGCGGAAAGCATGTGCTGCCTGCATACACAGACAGACAGGCCTGCCAAAACCACTTACACACAACTAGGCTTACAGGACACACGCACGCACACACACGCACGCACCACACACACACACACACACACGCAAGCGCACAAATGGCTCATACACAGTCACAAATGCAGCTTTGACATGAGCACATGAACAGATATACATGCACACATGACTGACCTAATGTCTGGACACACACACACACACTTACACATGTTTAGTTTGCCCGTAAAAACATAGAGAGATGCACACACACACACACACACACACACACACACACAACACCTAATGGGCTTAATTCCCCCCAAAAAAGACAAAAAGCGACAGTGAATTAGTAACGGATGGTGAGGAGAGTGAATTGTGTGTCAGAAGCTCAGTGATGCTCCAAAGCCTTGCAGCAGGCGCACGTTATAGACACACACACACACACACACACACACACACACACACAGACACACACACACACACACACACACACACACACACACACACACACAGCAACTCCACGGACATAAATACAATCTGACTATTCTGTCATCAGGTCGGATGATGAAAAGGAAGAAAAAGAGAAAGGAAAGAAGGACGTCGAAGAAAAAAAACCCTGTAACTGTGTACATTTGTTTTCAGTACATCAGTAGTTTAAATGATCCCGGATGTGCTTCAGTAACTTCCGTGACCCTCGGACCACGAAACCCCATCAAAATCATACTGTGCGACTGCAAACAAGCGCAGCCATTAATCTGATCAATCGATGCTATTTCCCCTTCGTTGCTGAAGATACGAGGTTTCCCCTCCGCCAACGGTGTCATATTACAAAGCCTTGCGGCAGACTGCGAGGCTTAGTCATAAATCGCAGACCCAACACGACCGTGAGGATGCATACATTTATTCTACCCTGTAATTTTGAGCGGAATAGAGCTGTGTTGGCATCGCGGGAGTGTCTGAGAAATGGCATCACTTCTCCTTGAATGCCGACTATGATTACAGGAGGAGAGCAAGGGATAGAGGTCATGACACAGAATGAAAGAATGAGAGAAAGAAAAAGGATGTTTTTCCCCGACGTGAATTGTTTTATTTATAGCGCTGGTAGCCATTACACGGGGAAAATTATTTTAAAATTCCACTGAGCTGCCGCGTTGACAGTTTGGGAAAATAGCCCGAATCCTAGTTTGAGTGACGGTTGCTTAAAAAGGTCTGCAGCAACTCCGTGACAGTGGAGCTCCAAAAAAAAAAAAAAAAAAAAAAAAAAAATTGTGCAGTGTGCTGAGTATAAGACAATCCCTTGACAGACAGATGGACAGGTAGAGAGACAGAAAGACAGGCATACTACTAGATATATATATATTTTAATAATCCTGTTCACTTTTTCACCCTGCATATGCCATATCGAGTTCATATTTTCATATTGTGCACATGCGGCGTTCATTCGTTCTTCACCTCAGTAAGCTCTACTGCTGTTATTTTGTGCACCGTTTACATACTTTTCGTTCATGCGCTCTACTCGACATGTTCTCGAGTTGAAATCGTCTGTTCGCGTGCGTTTATATAACCATATAAAACTCCATTTGCTGCATTCTTATTTCTCTTCTATTTTTCTTTGATGTATCTTCCTGCTACTTACTGCTGCAGAGACCCAGTTTCCCCCCCCACGGGATCATTCAAGTTTCATACGTGACCTCCAAATACATGCATACACTATAAATGTTATGTATAGACAGTGTGTGTGTGTGTGTGAGAGAGAGAGAGAGAGACAAAAAGACAGACAGAACGCAAACAAGACACAACAGTGAGCGAATTAGCCGCTGATGCCAACGGGAAGACGCCTCGGGCTGTGATGTTACTAAGCCCTGCAGCAGACGCACACCCAGACAGAAGACACAACACCATGAACACTAATTAAACTAGTCTAGCGTAACTAAAACAGGATCGAATTGGAATACAACGCACTATTTATTTATTGGTCCATTCGCTCACTCGTTCGTCTTTTTTTTTTTTCATTAGGTAACATCTCGCTTTTTTGAAAGACACGAGAGAGAGGATGGAGAGAGACCGGCCGGTAAACAGAGACATTGAGAAAAAAAAGGGACCTGTCAGAGAGACGGGGGAGGCAGAGCTCAGGGTTTATTCAAATGTCAGTCTCAGCCGACCGGGGAATATTTGAGTGCTGTGACAGGATATTCACACGACCGAGACTAAAACACAAGCAGCTGCGTGTTGTGATGGTGTGCTTTCTTTTTTTTTTTTTTGAAGCTGCACTGGGCAACTTCACACGTTGGCAGTGAGATGTAACCGGTTGAATTGAGATGATTTCATCACCCAGAAATCATGTCACGTGAGATCAGTAGACTCTATATGTGTTTGTCTTGGTGGTGGGTGCGGGTGGAGGTGGTGAAGCGGTTCAGTCATTGTTGGTGAGTCTAGCTTTCTCTCAGTGAGACAGCTTTGTATTTCCTGCCACTGACCAAACCTGACACCAGAATTACATTTGGGAAAACTTCTATTCTCTATTTGACCAGATTTCACGTTACATGACACGTACATGTATTGAAGTTCAAGCAGTTTTTCAAGCAGTTACCTCTCGCTTTGGAGCCGCCAACGTGCAAAGTTGTTGGGTTTTTTTTTTGTGCGAGCTGGCAGGGATACAGTTTTTTTTTGCTCAAGGACACTTCAGCAGGGCGGACGCTTGCTGTCACAGGGGCTTGAACCTGGGTCCTGTTTTTGACTAGCGCCGTACGTGGCCAGAGCACAGCAGCAAACGAGAGAGAGAGACAGATCCAGTATATGTGTGTTGTGTGATATTTGTGTGTGTGTGTGTGAGTGATCTGTGTGTGTGTTTGCGTGTGGGATTTGGCAATGAGATGCATGTGAGGTCAAGGTGTAATACATCCACTCTAGCGGCCCTGGTCTGGAATGCAAGAGTCGAAGAGGCCGCTCTCTCGTTTCATCATAACAAAATATTTATCAAGCTGTCATATATAAATGATGAGGCCTCTGCTTTGGAGACATGACACGAGATAGCCAAAGGTCAGAAGACCAAAACATCATGATTTTATTATAGCCCAATACATATTTTCTTATTTGTGAAATGAGATTTGACACCTTGCTACCAAGTTTTTATTTTACTTCTAAAGTTGAATTCCACCAAACTCTTTTGAGGCTTCAAATGCTCTGAACTCATCAAGGTCAGAGATGGTTGATGAGTCATGTAACCCTAAGCTTAACTGTAACCCTTTTCAACTGCCTATTCATTTGTATCTATTCATTTTATTCTACCTATTTATTTTACCTTAAATCTACCTTTAACATTTCAGAAAGAAGAGGCTGAATTGGCTGTTGCAGTATGAGGAGAAGACAACCGCAGGATGGGCGACGTGTGTTGACGTCTTCCACTGCATCAAAAGCCTCCTCTTCTATGATTCAAGAAGCTTCACAGAGGTGAGGGAGCGCGGCTGCCCATGAAATAGTCTGCCAACCTTCTCATGCAGTGCAGCCAAAGGATTGCACTTTCCTTGATCTTGACTTTCTTGAAAATGCATCAAAAACAAACGGACAGAAATGTGAGGAAATTATAGGAAATTGTTGCCAGTATGAAAAGTGGATTTTGGTGGAATTGTCCTTTAAGGCAGCTCCTCCTCTGAAGTTGTAGCGTGGATGCTTGTTGAACCCTCGTACCCTTCTTGTTGTCGAACAAAACCAATTACATTAGTGAGTGCCTACACACATAAACACACACACACACACACACACACACACACACACACACACACACTCACCAAGCCTCTCTGTCTTTTTGTGCTTATTCTTTATCTGTCTTTGTCTTTTGGCATCTCTGTCGCGCTCTCCCCATCTATTCTCTCTCTCTCCATGTCGCTCTCTCTCTCTCTCTCTCTCTCCTACAATAGCTCACTCCCTCTCTGGCCCCTCTCGCTATGAAAATCAACCACTCAATCAGTCGTATTTGCTCTGCCTGTGGCGTGAGCGCGGCTTTCAATTGGGTCCTTAGCTCAAGAGCCACTTGTAAATGTCTCTCATCTCCGTGCATGGAAATCATCTCTCTATTTCGCTGCCTTCATGGGGCGACTGGCCACGAGGCAATATAAAGGATATTATGACGAAAGAGAGGGGGAGGAGGAGTAGATGTGGATGGACAAAGAAAGAAAGGACACACAACAGGAGAAAGAGAATGACAGAAAGAGAGGAAAAAAGAGAGCGAGACAGGGAGGCAGACAGAAACATGAATGGCTAGCCGCTCAGCCACAAAGTAAAGGAAAACTAAACAGAAACATGTCTGCATTTAGGTGTTAATGTTATATAGAATTGCTATATGTTATTATAAATATCACTGATTCTGTGTGATTGTATGGTACGTGTTTTCAAACCAAATCATCTATCCTCTCAATGTGCTTTGAATGGTGTTTCTTGGTTTGGCAAAATTCACATTCTCTGTGCTGCTTTGCCAATATTGTTCCTGATAAACAGCCATGCCATTAAAGTAATTGAATCGAGAGAGAGAGAGAGAGAGAGAGAGAGAGACAGGCAGGCCGACATACAGAGAATGTATATGTGAAAGAAGAGAGACACGTAGAGGTGGGGGGGGGGGGGGGCAGAGGCTATTGGAGACTAACAGGCAGGAAGTAATGGAGTCTTTATTGAATTAGACGCCCCACAAAACCAGAGCAGTCGTTATTATCCAGCCAAGATCCTGACACAACTACTGATAATAGGATCAATTGACCCTGCTAGCCAGACACCCATCCATTGCGAGGATTTCAGAATTCTTGTCACTTATGCAGTCACTTTGTACCAGGTAGGACCCCCTGAATTCATCGCCGCATGGATTCAACAAGGTGCTCTTCTGCACACCACCGTTGTAAAAAAGCTGTTATTGGAGCATGTGTGGCCTTTCTGCTAGCTTGAACAGGTCTGCCCATTCTCCTCTCACCTCTCTCCTGTCAATAACAAGGTGTTTTTAGTTCATTGCACCATTCCCTGCAAACTCTAGAGACTGTAGAGGTGAAAATCCCAGGTGGGCAGCTGTTTCTGAGATGCTGGAACCACCACGTCTGGCACCGACAGTCCTACCACGGGGTCAGAGTCGCTTAGATCACACACATCTTAAAACGAAACCACTTCACCAAGCCTGCAAGGTTTATACGTTGAGTTGCAGTGAGCGTATGTAAAATGATACAACTAACCTCACCAGGGGACTCACTGCTAACTAGCGAAATGCTTCCATGAGTAATTTGAACTCTTGAATGTGAAAATGCAGCTGCAGTGAAAAGTAGCCACAGGAGCAGCAATTTACGATCCTTCAGCTGCTCTGTAAAGGTCACTACCGCGGGCATTTCAGACATGCTGAGTTCAACAAGGACCGAATGAAAACCCTACAGTCTCACACTTCCGCACCAACAAAACTTGCAGGACAGGATTTTCAGTATCACTACTACATGCAGTTGGCGGAGTCGGCCACTGAGCATCTCCGCTGGAGCAACTGGGGATGCAGTGACTCGGTCAAGAGCACCTTCACTCAGAAATAGGTCTAATAAAGCACTTTAATTACCTCGCTGGACGTGTGAGTGCCTGTATATTTTTAGCATGGTCGGCCCCAGTGGGAATCAAACCCGTATTGTGGCGGTGTTAGTGCCTTGCTCTACCCATTGAGCAACACGGGGCTCCTTTTAGTTTGCCCTAACCAATGTATTATGCCAGACGTTTGCCCTTGCACTAGCGCAGCGATTGAAACCCAAGCGAAACGACGTGTGGAGAGAGATCTGGGCATGTGAGATTACTTGTCAGGCAAATTGCTTGCACATCAGCTCCTCTCCATTCACTCCTCTTGGTTTAACAATGCAGGTCTCCTCTGTTTCCTATGCTCTCCTGTTCTCTGACAGAGAGAGAGAGAGAGAGAGAGAGAGAGAGAGAGAGAGGGGGGGGGGGGGAGGCGGAGGGAGGGATGTACAAAAAAGAGACCGTGGTGGGGAGAAGGAAAAAAAGAGGAAGTAGAGAAGCGGGAGCAAGATGGAGAGAGGAAGAGGGAGAAAGGAAAGGAGTGTGCTATGAATTATCTGAACTGATTTTAGGTGGGTTTAACCTCCATGAATCATAGAGAGAGATAGAAAGAGAGATAGATAGATAGAAAGAGAGATAGATAGATAGATAGATAGATAGATAGATAGATAGATAGATAGATAGATAGATAGATAGATAGATAGATAGATAGATAGACAGATAGATAGATAGATAGATGATAGATAGATAGATAGATAGATAGACAGATAGATAGATAGATGATAGATAGATAGACAGATAGATAGATAGATGATAGATAGATAGATAGATAGATAGATAGATAGATAGATAGATAGATAGATAGATAGGAAGAGAGAGAAGGACAGAGAGCAAGGGAGAGAGAAATAGAGTGAAAGAAAGAGGAGACACCCCCCTCCCCACTGCAGTCTCAGCAGGTCAAACAGTGGAAATGTCGACAGGAAATGATCATATTGTTTCCTTGCTCCTTCACTTGACCCCGTGACCCCTGCTTCCGCAGAGACACGAATATGGCTCTAATCCCCAGGTGATGCCTCCTCCAAATGAAACCAAGTGGAACGAAGGGCGGGAATAAATAACATATCAGGAATACATTTAAAACCGTGGTTGGGAAAACAGTATCTTATCCAATGCATGCTTTTCCAAAAGCTAGGCTCGAACCTCCACACTGCCCTTTGAAAAGCTAATCCCATCCCGGATGTCCCCAAAATGCCCTTTGGCTTTAGGAGTAAAGAAGTTTAACTGGGGCAGAAAGAGACTTCTTTTTTTTTTCTATAATTGGAGATCTAGGTTGGTGTTTTTGGAGTAATAACTCCAAGTATGGAGCGCTAGATACTATCCAATAGCTCCTTTGATAAAAATGTGTAACATCTTAAGATGAGCCACTTACACACGACAATTACTAGTAATATTGTTGTTTTCTATACAGAGACAATGTTTTAGTGTTGTTGTTGTTGTTGGGATGGGGTGGTTAGGGTCCCTCTTTGAAGTCCATGTTACAATGTAACAATAATGGGAAATACTTGTCATTTCATACTGTATTTTTTCTGTATTCCCAGTAAAAAGATGAATTAAAATTAAAAAAAGATGAGCCACTTAAACAGCAGTTGTGTAAAAGACATTGATGGGCCATGCCAAGTCTGGCAAAACAAAGGTTAGGTATTAAAAATAAAGTTAGGATGAAAACTACAACAACTTCTGTAGCTGAGTGAGCTTTGTAGAGTTTGCGTTGATGACCCAAATCCATCTGATTTCAGCTTCCAATTTTTCTTTATTTGAAGACGTGCAGGGCCTTTTGAGGCTCTGCATTTTACACACTAATTGGCAGCTCAGCAACTAAGGAGAGAGAGAGAGAGAGAGAGAGAGAGAGACAGAGAGAGGGGAAAGAGACAGAGAGGGGGATAGCAAGGTGAAGGTTGGAGAGAGAGACAGAAGGGCTGTGAGAGATGAAAGAGGTAGGGAGAAAGAGAGAGGGAGGAGACGCAGCCACAAGTTCAGAGATAGACGACGAGAGATAAAGACAGACAGAGAAGGAGCAAAGGAACAAAGACAGAGTGAGGTTGAAACACAGAGAGAAAAGAGAGAGAGAGAGAGAGAGAGCTCTAGACATCTTTGATAGGAGGAGTGGGATGGGGATTAAAAAACACACAGAGCAACACCCCAACCATTAAAACGCCATAAAGCCTGTTTCCAAATATCATTTTAAAATTCAAATATCTTCCAACTGTTGAAAAATGCAACAAAGCTTCAGATTTCTCAGTCTAGTTGTAGCCTAAAATCAAAGGCTTATGTGTGTGTGTGTGTGTGTGTGTGTGTGTGTGTGTGTGTGTGTGTGTGTCCCAGACTAATGATAGATGGCCACAGTGCATGTCTGGGCTCCATGGGGGACTTTAACGCCCGAGTCGTGTGTTAAAAGTGTTCAGCCACACACACATAGAGACTTATTATCCCCTTGTTTTATACACATACTGACACATATAGACACACACACACACACACACACACACACACACGAATAAACAGAATGATGAGAGGCTTGGGACTCGTGCAACGATTAGTAATGTCTCTACTTCGTATCTAACACTTCTTAGGGCCTTAGGTGGAGAAACGGATGAGTGCAAGATAGGAGGCCCGGTACCCTACATGGAAATAAAATGCAGGGAAAAAAAGAGGCGGCACTAAAGCGGCGAGGAGTGAAATAATTGCAACCTCGGTCTAGGCGGCACGACTTCAGGCGAAGAGGAATTTGGAACTTCGCCTGACATCGCGAAACAAAAGCCAATCAGATTCAAGCGGGACTCCATCCAGGCCCCGTCACAATTCTGCCCCCATCTAGTATCGACAGCAGGAAGAATGTCCATTGGGTATTTGTGACCGATGACACAGTTGTATAAACGTATTTCAATTTTAGCTTCCACAATTATTTCAGAAACATTTCATTTCATTTTGAATGCCCCCTTGAGCTGAAAATAGCAAAAAAAAATTTCATGTCACAAAATAATAATAATAATTTGTGATTTATCAACTGAATCACAAATTCTAGCAAAAATAATTGGGGTGAGGGTTCTGGCTGGAGTCGCACAGCAATGCTTTCCCATGAGACTTGTGTTTGAAGACAGTTTTGTTTGGCTGTGCACGTTAAGCCAATATAAACTATAGGGAGAGCTTTAGATACACACAGTGAGGCAGAGCTCAGCAAGACAACACACACACACACACACACACACACACACACACACACACACCCCTCACTTGTAGATTCCCATCCACACCATACATTTCCAGATCCCCGGTGAACCAAATTTGAACGTCTACTTGGTATTTCTCTGAGTCTGTCATGATGCTCGCCACGTCAACACTCATATACAGCATGTGGACGTCTCAGCCTTCAAAGGTGTGTGAAATGGTTAATAATTACTAACTTTGTAATACCAACAGGCACAGAGAGAGAGGCTGGGAGGAATGCTAGCCAGTTAGCTGTAATCTGCAAGAGCCTTTGATTTATCTTGGATTAAGTGATGGGTGATGGGTCCACTTTTGAAGCTTGTTGCACCGGTCAAAATCTAGCACATCTGAAGTAGATCAAAGATTTCATATGATCATACGCCTATATTTTGCCCCTGGCAGCTATGAGTCTGCCATCTGGGGGTTGGGGGGGTGGGGGGGGTTTGGGCTGTGGTAACAGCGGTAATGCATGACTGTGGGTAATGCAGGGAGTGTGAGGGTGTGAATGTGTGAGTCGGGCTGGGCTCAGGCTCCTATGGTATGAGAGAGGCTGCTAATGCTTGGAAGCTGAGTAGTATGAAGAGGGCATCATACTGGAGCCGGAGCCACTATGGGACTGGGAATGAGTCTTAATCTGAATCTTAATCTGTTTAGGAGAAAGTCCTTCGAGGGATTTGCAATGGCATTATTATTTTCTTTATTTGTATTATTATTGTTGTTGTATTAGTAGTAGTAGTGGTAGTGGTAGTTGTACTAGTTGTAGTAGGAGTAGCACTAATGAAGGTATATCGATGTTGGTCTTTTATTAAATATCTGCTCTACAAATAATCTGTAAAACCTGCAATATATTTTCTTTGGACATTTATTCATTTAGAATCACAACCACAATACGTTTTATTGGCTAAATCAGTTTGCACATACAAGGAATTAGACGTTTACCATAAAAAAAACGTCATTATTTTGGGTTTGCGATGTCGTCCTATCACTGCAATGAAACGCCTCTCATCCATGTAAGAGAAAAAAAGGAAATCCACAATCTGCAGGTCATGCAATTCTGCCTGGCCAAACTGCTGGCTGACAAGCGGATGATCACAACCTTGTCCTTTTTCAGCTCCCGGTTTTTGTCAGTCAGTCTTCACGCTTCACCCACTAATAAACATGGACGATTTGCCTTGCAGTTTTCCAGAAGCCCAAAGCAAAGTCAAAGAAGCATTTTGGGTCGTGATACTCGCAGCAAAACTCCAGGAGAGAAAGAGTTCTGTCAGACATTATGGGTGTGTGTGTGGACGCGGGTGGGAAGTGTGTGTGTGTGTGTGTGTGTGTGTGTGTGTGTGTGTGTGTGTGTGTGTGTGTGTGTGTGGTGGGGGGCGGCGGTCAGCTGTACAAGCAGCATAAAGCGAGGCGCGTGTCTCATGTTAGAGAGTACACTCAGCTGTTAACCACAGGGACAACTGGAGAGAGAGAGAGAAAGAGAGAGAGAGAGGGAGAAAGAGACAGCGAGAGAGAATCAGATGTAGATGGGTAAGAGAGATGGTCGATCAACAGAGAGAGAGAGAGAGAGAGAGAGAGAGAGAGAGAGAGAGATGACTAGACTAGTAGACGACAGGAACCAATGTGCAAAGTAGACAGGAATCCTAGGACTTCTCTATGACTCTATATGCATAAGCTACTGCTCACCGCAATGTGTGTGAGTTTGAATGGGTGTGTGTGTGTGTGTGTGTGTGTGTGTGTGTGTGTGTGTGACTGCGTATCTGAGTGTGTGTGTGCACGCACGCGGTCTGGGTGTGTACTGCTAAAATGCTGCCCTTTTTCAGAAATCTGTGTATCTGTGTAAGTACACATCTGTGTACTTTTGTGTCTGTGAGTCCCT
>JAXDDW010000159.1:137500-177500 GCA_034670385.1 Hoplostethus mediterraneus | reverse complement strand
CAATTTCCTCTCTGTTTTGCTTCACTTTTCCCTTCCCTCACTCCATTGTCCTCCCTCATTTCTCTCTCTCTCTCTCCGTGTGTGTGTGTGTGTGTACAGTATGTGTATCTGATGCCGTGTGCGTATTTATAATGCAAATAAATCATTGGGTCACCTTCCTCTTATTGTGTACACGGCTATTTCACCCGCACCGAGAGCTTTGTGCCTTGCCTGTGCAAGCTTTTAGTGGGCACTTCAACCAAGTGACTGGAGACATATAATTTTTATAGCAAATACACCCCACACCCTCCCTCTCTCTCTCCGTCCTGTCCCTCACCATCTATCTCTCTTTTATCAGTTTCTCTGTATGATTGTGTGTCTTACTCACTCTTGCCATATTTATTTTTCTTCCTCTATTGACATCTTTCTCAGTTTGTCTTGTTTTTTTGTTGCTCTGTGCTCTCTCTCTCTCTCTCGTTTTCAGTAATAGGTCTGAGTGAGTTCTCATGTCTTTAGATCAGATCACAGAGGAATGTGGTGGTTTTCTTCTCTAAGCACAAGTTCACTAACACAGCCAGTACACAAATAAACCAGTACGCGAAGCCATCGTGATCACAGGGTAGCTCTATTTATCCGGGGCTAGGCTCGCTCTATACTCTCTCTCACTACCGCGTGACTGGCTGCTGATGGGCGATA
This sequence comes from Hoplostethus mediterraneus, assembly GCA_034670385.1. NCBI lineage: Eukaryota > Metazoa > Chordata > Actinopteri > Trachichthyiformes > Trachichthyidae > Hoplostethus > Hoplostethus mediterraneus. The sequence goes on along the minus strand of JAXDDW010000159.1, from coordinate 176,825 downwards.
TCACACAAAATTTCACAACTGTAGACAACTTGTTCCTCACTTACAGTGGAGGAAATGAGGCGTCTGTGGTTGGTTTTCTGGTCACAGACTATTACAGACTCGCAGCGCCTGTTTCTCAAGTTGCTCGCGGTGTGAAACACATGCTCTCAGTGGCTACGTGTGTATTTGCACATACTCCAATTAAGACAATATTGCAAATAAGCCGTTAAGTAATCCGGTTTACACATCCGGTTTATGTGTGCTTATTACAAGTAATCCAATGGAAATGACACATGCTTGACCACGCTTGAAGACATGTGAATCAGGTGTGTGCCAGCAAAAGCGGACTACACCACACGTAGAGCGGAATCGGACAAACATAACCAGAGTTCGGTGTTTACGTGGGTCCCGCCTTACTTATTATCATTGTCTTAATTGCACGACGATTGCATGTTCAGTGTTGATGCAAAAAACTGTCAGTAACAACCTCGCTAGAAGTCCCACCCCATGCACCTACGCAGCATTAATACTGCGAGAGTGAAGTGGCTACTCTATTCTCTCAAAAGGTTGTAATCAGAACTGAAAAGGCACACCCCTCGCACAAAGCTCTCTCAAATGAGTGGTTACCAGACCATTCCCGATGGCCGCAAAGAGAACACGTTTTCCAGACAATCTCCTTCAGCGGTGAAGAAAGAGAGTAGTAGTAGTCGTATTAGTTTGACGGCTGGAAGAGCTGAAAATGAGAGACGTGCCATTCTGCAGCATTATTAGCAAGCAGACAACCTATTGACTGAGTTTCACTCCAAAATGAGATCGAGACACTGAACCTACCGTGACGAACATGAAAGTAAAACTCAGTATTGAATATTATAGTCTTTAGCCATCTTAAAATAGTAACATTTTAGAGGACGTAATTATCTGGGTTTTATTTTATATCGAGCGCTAAACATCAGAAAACATTTTTTTCCCCAAAATAGATGTCTTTTGGAATGACAGCCCTTCAATTGCTGCAATAACACAGGAAACAGCAGGGAAACGTGACGCCGGCACTGCAACTTTGATTTTGTGATGGCAGCCTGAGAAATAGAGGTGCTGTGTTGACTGTCTGGAGCTGAGTGACAGTGAGGAGGATTTGGAGAGGATGGGCTAAACTGTTCCCCTTGACAGAGATGAAATTTTATGATCAGAAGCAAATCAAAAGCGCGCGCACACACACACACACACACAGAGGCAAATTGCACACCACACCTAATAACAAGGTGGTTATGACTGAGGAGAGGTGTTGACGACATAATAATGTCTTGGCTGTATAATACAGCTTAATGGCCACTTGTTCCTCAATTATACAGCTGTAACTCCAAATCCATCTGATGTCTCGAGTTGAAATCACGTGCTGGTTCACTGCTTCTGTGTGAGTGTGATTTCTTTTACAAATGTGTCCATGAAAGAATCGAAAACACTACAAATCACTTGTCACTTGGAAGCATCAGGGTTAAGGTTAGCCATCTGCTGGTTCAAGTCAAGGTCGGGGTAACGGGTTTGGGAATGAACCTGTTAATGGATGAAATGTCCTTACAAGTGTGAATGTGTGGTTAAGTTATAGCCTGTCCGTCACCTCTGTTGACCTCCAGTCTGGGTGAAGGACGGCTGCTGGGTCCCTGACACCCTCTTGACACCAAATCAGGCTAAAGTGTTATATTACTCCTATCAGCACCCCCCCCCCCGCCTGCTATCATCACCCATCGTTCACCTCGCCGCCCTCCTCGCTCTCTGTTCCCCGCTTCCTCGTGTCTTCTTTACTCCTCTGTCTCATCCTCATCTTGACGTTTTGCCTCGTGTCCTCTCCTACATCTTCTCTCCTCCTTCTCCGTTGTCTTTCTCCCCTTTTCTCAATCGCTCCTCTCCCCTCCGTTATATGACCCTGATATCTGCTCTGTGTCCTTCCTCCATCTCTCCATCCCCTCTGGTCGGTTATATGACCCTCGTGTCCCTCCCTCCATCCCTCTGTCTCCATACAGTAATGATTCAGAGAACCCGAGACCACCCCAGAGAGAGAGAGAGAGAGAGAGAGAGAGAGAGAGAGAGAGAGAGAGGGAGGGGGGGAAAAGAGAGCAAGAGAGAGTGAGAAAGAGAGACGGCGATGGGCGGAGAGAAGGATGGCTGGATCAATACCTTTTAACGGGAAGGTGCTTCGGGTTCAGGTTATAGATATTGGTCTCACGCACACACGCGCACGCACACACACACACACACACACACACACACACACACACACACACACGCACACACACAAAAACACTCATATGCATGGATATATCTGCTCACACAGAGACACTCAAACATGCATATATATGCACTTACACACACACAGGTACAGTTTCACATGCAGAAATACCCATACGCGTACACAGGCTGCCTCTCCCACACACACACACACACACACACACACGCACGCTCATGCACAGTGTAGTGCTTCTGGGAATTTGCTCATTGTTTCTCTCCATTGCTATGGAAATGTATACAGCAGTGCGGGAGCTCAGTGGCCCTGCCGTGTTACCCTGTACATGCACAATCACATGATATGAACAAGGGACTAACGTGACGTCTGCAACCATTCTTAGTCCTTCAGTTCGAAATTTCATTACTTGAAAATAACCGACACAGACAAAACACACAATTGTCTCAGCTATGTTGCTTCCCGCCTGCAAATGCAGCAATAGCAAACTGACCTTAAACTGACCTTTATTTGTTAATATTTTGTTGAGATGTGCTCATCATTTTACCGTTGTCATTTAGTGCATGGTTTTAAGAAACTCACAGAGCCATGACTGCATCCATTTCTACCAGTCAGAATCAAAGCCCGTACCCTGGCGGTGTTAGCACCAGGCGCTATCCATCGAGCTACACGGGACAAATGTTAGGAAATACAAATCTGTGTAAAGTCATTGGTAATAACAGATTGGAGTATTAGTTCTACAAACATTTACTGCAGGCAGAAATAATCTCAAATATAAACCTCAATGGGTGGTGCCAAAGAGCCAGTTTTTCAGTGTGCAAGTTAGCTAACTGGCATTTATTCATTCATGTTCATGCATTCATGATTTCGGAAGGTCAGCAGGCTAGCTAACGAGCTTACCTAGATAACTAGGCAGGTATGGCTAGTTTGAACTTGGAAAGGTCAGCTAGGCTAACTAGCTAAACCTGGATACATTAGCATGTCTACATTGTGTTTTTTCAGTTAGTAGCATTAGGCTTCATTATAGATGCCTCCTCTTACTCCCTGGCTTTTACACTGGACTTCAGTCTAATGTTACTTAGCCAGAAAAATCCTGTCTCTTTGGCTCCGCCCATTGAGGTTTAACTCCACCAATGAGAATATTTTTGAGTCAAGACAGTTTTTTTTCTCTCAAAATGGATATATGCTGTTTTAAAAATACGTTTTTAAAATACTCTCCACATACTGTATACTTTGAAGGACAGTGATGAATGGGTAGCTTTGTTATGTGTGAACTGTAAAACGCAGCCAGCGGTTAGTCAGAGTGCTTGTTGTGACTGCTGAACAAGTACGCTAGCGCTTTCTAGGTGTTGGTGCGGAGGGGTGGGGTGTATCAGAGCGAATGAAACTACATTGGGTTTAAAAACTCCACCTGTTAACACCAAAGGAGCTAAGAGAAGGCAGAAACCGAGCCCAGCTCCTGCAGCGGTGCTCGGCCCTCGCCCCTAATAAAGACACGGCTGAATGAATCTGTTTATCTTCTTCACAGTGCTGGCGTCTCTTCCAGCTTTTGCAAAAACGTCAAACCTTTTACACCTCACTTTGTCTTTATTTCGTTTTTGAATTGAGCACCTCAAGCCTCTATTTGTCTGCCTGAACAGCATCAATTCTGTTAGTTCTGGTTCATTATTTTGCACCGCTGTGCGATTTTGTAACTAGAATGAAATCAACCAAGGGGCAAATTGCTCTGAACAATATTGACTTGATGACTTGAACATAATGTCACATTTGCACAAAATCCTACTCGCTCAGTTTTGTCACAAGCTTCTTATGCTTGTGACAAATTGAAAGAGTTCTGTCTTGTGTGTGTTTGTCTGCATGTGAATGCGTGTTTCAGAGTACTAATGTCTGTAGGTTTCTGCTCGTGCCGTTAAAGCAAAGAGAACGGGAGAGAGGAGAGAAAGGGACAGCATGCAAGGGAAGTGGAGGGTGGAATATGCAGGATGTAGGATCAACCCTGAGTATGAAAGAATCCTGATAGGAAGAAGGAAGTACAGAGATATTGAGCGGGAGAAAGAGAGCAGAGCAGAAGAAAGAGAGAGTGAGAGAGAGGGAGAGAGAAACAGGAGAAAAAGACAAAGGAGGGAGAAAAAGAGAGAGAGAAGGCAGCTTACAAATGCAAGTTCAGTAGAGAGAGACTGTATGTGCTGACTCTCAATCCCTAAATGCAAACAGCCTGCAGGGGACGGAAACTGTCATGACTGACTTTCTTTCTTTCTTTCTTTCTTTCTTTCTTTCTTTGATTCAATTAGTCTGAATAGCATTTTTTGTTTGTCTAAAAATGGTATTGTCATCCCGAGGGCTCTTGTCCCTGCAGTCCGCAGGCTGTTTTCCTGTCACTGATACTGTTCATAGCACGGCTTTAGATTACACAGAGAACTAAACAGCAGAGACGATGGAGATGAAATCACCTTTCCGTTCTGGCAGAACAGGACGGCTTTGACCTTCAGGGGCCATTACCATTGATGGATAAGAAATCCATCTGGTAGGAGTCAATAAGATTGTCTATTATTGAGCAAACAGATATCGCTGTCGAACTAACCTCAAGCCCTCTCTAACCTCTGGCGCCGCAGCGTAGCATCACCTACCCTACCTGGCTCTGAACTTGGCAGCTCTCAATTATGTTTTCCAATATTCAAACACAAATAAAACACGCACATGCTGAAGCATACAAAGAGACATGAAGGCATGCAGACTTATTCAAACACACACACTGATGTGGTCTGATCCATGAATCGAATAAACACACCCACACGCAGAGCCACATCAGGCCAGATCTGTTTTTCCAATCTCATTTATGTGCCTTTCATAATCCATGTTATTATAAATCAGCAGTAATCCAACCAGTCTGGACCCCCTGACTGGGGTATGAGTTTACCAGCTGAGATAAAGGTGTTGGCGGAATACAAATCCTGATTGACGAGAATGAGGAAGAGGGTGTAGTCTGGTGTGTGTGTGAGCGAGAGAGAGACGGGGAGAAAAGAAAGATAGAAGACGATAAAGAGAAGGGAGGGAGAAGAGAGGAAAAGAGGAAGGAGAGAGTGAGAAAGAGAGAGAGAGAGAGTATCTTGCAGTGCTGTAAACCCTAATATGAACAACAGAGACTCTACCTCAGCTGCTGTCTGTCTGTCTGTCAATTTGACTGACAGCTGGATCAGTTACTGTAGAGAGAGATAGAGATGGTGGTGTTATAAATGAATTTCAGCATGTGTGCCTGTGTGTGTGTGTGTGTGTGTGTGTGTGTGTGTGTGTGTGTGTGTGTGTGTGCACGCTCATACACATATCTGCATACATTTGTTTCTTTTTCGCTCTTAAAATCCCTCTGACAGAAACCACCACCCCCCCAAAAAAAAACAGCAGCGAGGATTATAAAAAAGACGAGTTGGCTCACCAGACTGTGATTTACTGCCAGATAATTCATGGCCTTCTAAATCACTATGCTTAGGTCAACCACAATAGTCACAGCCATTGTAAAAGTGCCACTTTTTAAATGTTTGCTGCACTGTTGCTCAATCTCCAAGAGAGACGGATTGGAAAAGTCCTGCTGGGTCAATAAATGACAAATGCAATGCAGAGCGACTTCTGCAAATGTGAGCGCGTTAAGTGTTTTCGTAGCCCTCGTAAACGGCTTGTTACCGCACTCTTGTTCAATCCCCACGAGGCAGAGTTTGGAAAATTCTGCAGTGCCAATAAATGACAACTGCAACGACAATTTCTCAATCAAATGTTACTACTATAATCTTAAAGCTGCACTAGACAACGTCATCACCCAAAAATGACATAACTACAGTCAACTGCGCTCTCCTCAGACCTACTTTTTGTCTTCTAAGTGGCTGGTAAGTGGAGCTGGAGCCATCGTTGATGAGTCCGTCTTTCTGTGAGTGCTCACTGCTGTTCAGGAGCATATTTCGTATTTCTTATGTTTCAATTTGTCACTTCCTGTGCGGCAAGAGGATTTCTCAATTAGGGGGCATGGGACGCTCTTCTCTGTCGCATCCCCACTTTATGACATTTTACATAGAAATCTTGCCTAGCACAGCTCTACGTTTATTTGTAGCAGAACATCCTTTTTCCTAACTGTCCCTCGTGGGGACAGTTGCTCAATCCCCAAGTGGGACAGTGGAAAATGGAAAATCCTGCAGTGCAATTTCTTCAAATTGCCATTAACCAGCTTTGAGGTGGCAGCTAATCTTCCTGGGAACCAGTAAGTAAGTAAGTAGTGCACACTGTTTATTAAATGGAACGATTGCATCATCAGGACTAGGAGAGATCAAGAAAGAGAGGGAGAGATGCTGTCTTGGCTACTGAACCAAAAATCATGTCTCGTGGGTTTGGGTCAATTCATTTTTAATTCAATCGTTTGAAGAAGTGGATGTTTTGTGGAACTTTTTAAGACTTTGTAACTTTTTGCCAAGAAAGATTATTTAAAAATACTCTAGAGAACAAAGGGTCTGTTGTTATTATGCATAGGGAAGGATGAATTTACTTTTTCAGTTCGATGAGGTGAAACTACTGATTTACCTCATTCCTACTAAGTCCTACAGGGTTGATGATGTTATACCTTGTGCAGATCAAGCCATTTGTGCAGCTTTTGAAAGTCCATATGTTTTGTAGGATTTAGCTGAAGCGATTACCTTGCAATCCCCCCAAAAACTCTACCGATGTACCTCAATGAGAAATAGAGTGTAAATAAATGAATTTGACTGTTTAATATTGAAGTATTATTCATCAAGCTGTAAAAAATACAGTGATCCTATTGGTTCATATTCATCATACTGTCATACATACGTTTCATCTATCTTATGTGTACTGTACATTTAATTTACTAATGCAGAGCCTATGGATTTATTAGGCCATTTACTCCTGGTAATAGCTTTCAAGCGCGTGATATAATATTCTGGATATGACACGAACAAAGCTGATGAGTCATTCTCTTCACTCATCAGCAGTAATCCTTCCCTATTTTCTCTTAACTCACACCAGCATTGGATTAGTATTTGCATGTAAAAGATAGGTCTCAATCACAGAAAGAGATATTCCTTCGTATTGTTCTGTGTGGTAAACCCCACACATCACATACTCCACGTAGAGGAAAACATGCTATGTGACCTGTGTCTAACACCAAGCTGATTTCCCTGATCGGGACGTCCGGCGAGTACCTGTCTTAATGCATGTAAAGCTTCATCTTGCTGACTTATTGGTTGGAAATAACTTCTATTCAAACTGGCAACGACTATTCAAACTGGCAGACTCACAAATGCTCTTGCAATTGCTCTTGCATGCACTACAAATGAAAGAAGAAATCGACCTCCTTATCGATGACTCAGCCTCCCAGACATTCAAACGGGAGGATAACCAAAACGTTTACAAATTCACCGTGAAGGTTTTCATGCTGCCGATCCCGGATGCAACCCGCGCACCGCGTAGTCTGAGGAATAACCTCAACAAATCACTCCACATAGCTGAGATTACCGCAGACAGCGGTGCAAAAATATTGTGCTCAAGCGCAAAAAGAACGAAACCTCCCACAACCTAACCTAACTTACTCCGACCTAAGAATCAAACCTATACCCCGTCACCCTAGAAAAGACACTATTGAGGACAGAGAGTCGACCTCTATCCACATTTCTCTATCCTCAGTCGGTCCTTAAGTCCAGAGTCCTTACATCGCAATTCTAAGCTACGGAGCGAATGGCAGGCGTTCCCAAAATAGCATGAGCCTTGTTAAATATTTTAGGCGCTCAGATGGCAGCATAAGGAGGAGAGAGAGAGAGAGAGAGAGAGAGAGAGAGAGAGAGAGAGATAAAGAGAGATAAAACATCAACATAGGCCCCAAACAAAAACAGAAGTGCAGCATGATCAAGCATTAGAAAGTGCAGAGATGCTGTCATTATTGTGATGTGTCATGAGATGTGTTTTTACGGTCTTGATCCTCGTTCTTGTTTAGAACAACGCTGCTAGACTTCTTACTGATTCTGCTTCAAAAAACATTTTCCACACACTCATAACTGCCTTTAAAGAGAGAGAGAGGCTGAGGGAGAGAGACAGAGAGAGAGAGAGAGAGAGAGAGAGAGAGAGAGAAAGAGAGAGGGAGAGAGAGACAGACATAGAGACAGAAACAGAGAAAGTAACAGAAAGAGACAAAATGTGCTTTTACCAAACAAACCAACCAATCAAATAGTAAAGTTGCCAAAGCCACAGTTGCCGTGTTTTGGGCACAAACAACAACACACACACACTCACTAAGTCCATTCCAGTCCCAACCACATTCCCCACCTCATCAAATCTAATGGAGGGGGGGGTGGGGAGGGTTCCTGCTGGTTCTGAGCTGGAAATTGATTTAATAGGAGGAAGTTGTCTGGTTAAAGGTACAGAGGCTTTGCAGGCGTGTCACAAATCTAGTAAATCTCGCTATCACGGAGGTCCAGTGGAGACCTGGCTGAGGCAAATAATGGCTAAATACAAAAAAACGGGGCTAGAATAAGATAAATACCTGGAAAGTATTGTGGTGATGTGGATGCAGGTGAATTCAGTAAAGATTGTATTACCGATTTTACAGGTTTTACTACCTACATTCATGCAGCAAGCGTCCTTGAGCAAGACACTGAATCACAAAAGTACCAGCCTCAAAGTGTTAATATTATTATCACATTATTATTACCATTATTTTTAGATACTGATATTTTGTTGCCTAGCAACCTTATCTTACACTCGCTTTTGTCAGACGGATACAGCTTTGTTACCTTTCGTTACCTATTGTATCATCTAGCTACACAGGCCAGATACCAAAAAAAGGAAAAATTGAGATTTTTTTCAAAGCTTAGCATTCACAAAACGTACACAGTTGTAAAATATACCACTGCACTGATGAAAGGGTGTCAGTGTTGTCCTATGTGAGTGTAGGCTAATGGGATGTTGATGATGCCAGGTAACACAACACATCTCCAGCCAGTAAGCAGAGTTTTGGCTATATGTAGCTTGGCAACAAAATGTGTTTCCACAGGATGAAAACTAGAATCCCTGGAAGATTGAAATAGCTGCTAGAATCACAGCACCAGAACAGCTGACTTTAGTAAAGGTGTTATAAGCAGCACACCTTCGGTGATACTTATGAGTTATAATAGAGGCTGCCAGTTTTTACAGTGGTTGGTACCATATGGCAACATGATGGAGTGACAAAAACAAGGAAGGTTGTAATGCTATTGCCTCTGCCCCCCTGATGTTTTCTCCTTTTCTGAAATATTTTCATATCCTACCTACATATAAATTAGACATTTTCTTTGTTTTGTAATTAAGGGTACAAGTGATCATATTAAAACTCTGTTTTGTTTCAATTTGACTTTGCAACAGGAGAAAAAACAACACTTTTTGGATCAGATTTGCTCATGAGACCCTCTCCCTGTAGTTTTCTGTGTTGATTGCAACTACAAAAATGCTTGAATTTGGTTTGGTATTTTTTTTCTTTATATGCCAAGGCCATTTACATTGTGTTCTGTATATATTTTTTAATAATTAATTCTGTGGCTTGATGAAAATTGAGGGTAAAAAAAAACATGGTGCTGATCAGTTTGCTGACATGTGGTTTGATTACACTGCTTATTGCAGTAAAATTACAAGGAATTGCAAAATTGCAGTTCCTGTTTTAAAAAAAGGAGGTATAACAGGGGTAAGGGGTAAAAGCATGTGATTGGTTTAAAAGAAATGCAAGCTCTTACAATAGTCTATTAGTCTATAAGTGTGGATTCATGCATGATTGCTGCTTCAATCATATTAACCATTTTACATGATGTATATATGTGATTGTGTGTATGTGTGTGTGTGTGTGTGTGTAAGTGTGTGTGTGTGTGTGTGTGTGTGTGTAAGTGTGTGTAAGTGTGTGTGTCCACGTGTACATTCTCACATCTCAAGTTTACAAGGATGTGTTAAAACTAGGTCGGCATAATCAATTCCCCCACACGGAGCTTCTCTCAGATCTATTAATAGTCAGAAGTGCAAGAGTTTATAGAGAATGACAGAAAGAGAGAGAGAGAGAGAACACGTCAGAAAGATAGATAGAGGGAGGGGTGAGAGAGAGAGAGAGAGAGAGAGAGAGACATAAAAACACTGAGAAAGAGAGAGAGGAGTGGGAAAAGGACAGAACGAGGAGACCGACTGAGAACGCAAGAATAAGAGAGACTGAAAGAGAAAAGGAGAGAGAGAAAGGGCAACGGAGAGAGAAAGAGAGAGGAAAAGAGACACCGAAAATGAGGGAGAGGAAAATACTGAGAGACAGACAGAGAGAGAGAAGCATGATTGTTTCTTTAAAACAGAAGCTGTCAGCTCCAGGCCTCCATCTGAGCCCAATTACTATGACACCCCACACACACACACACACACACACACACACACACACACAGAGTGCATGAATGTCGCATTTATGTTCATAAAAAGTACATAAATGATAGCAAACACACACACACACACACACACACACACACACACACACACACACACACACACACACACACACAGAGTTCTGCTGTCCAGTGCTTGGGGGAGGTTAGTATTGATCCGTTCCAGGAAGTGCATGCTGCGGTCAGTCTGTCAGTCAGCTATTTATGAACGACTCTAATTCCCTCCGTCCATCCATCAGCCATCCATCCCCCCCCCCCCCCCCCCCCCTTCCCTTCTTCCACCCGTTCATTCGCCCACTCTGTTTGGTCAGAGATCCAGTTCATCCATCCATCCATCTTTCTGTCCATTCCTCCGTCCTTCCTTAGAGGTGCTACTGTACCTGTAGCATTTTGTGTTTCTCAAAATGAAGACCACATTTCCCATAAACCTTGTTGTTCATGTCGCCACCCCTTCCCCTGATTGGTGTAGGCATGTTTTTTTGTTTTTTTTTGAAGAGCAAGAAGAAAGATAAAAGCCAATACCAGCCTTTGATAACAGTGAATATACACCCAGGAAGTAAGTTCGTGAAGTTGAAGCTATGCAGTTGGAATAATGGAACACCAATAAAGTTGTGCAAAGTAAAAACGGTTCCTGTGTTGTGCCGTACAGCAATGAATCAAATGTATTTCTAAAGTGCTTTTAAAACAGGTCCGTGCTTCACAGAGCAACAAAAGATCCAAATGCAATTAAAAAACAAGAGAAGACAAACACAATACAGTGAGTGAGCGGGACAGATCTCTCTCTCTTTGTGTATGTGCTGTATGTGTGCATGTATGTGGACGTGCACACGTGCACATAGTGAGTATGGATATGATAGAAGTCTGGCAAACATAATGGGAAACCAATCCAGCAGATCTAGTGAGAAATCCACCCCGGTGGCACACAATGTAAAACGCAGTATAGAGGCTGCCGGTAGAAGCCGCCGGTAGAAGCTGCCGGTAGAGGCTCCCGGTAGAGGCCGCCCGGTAGAGGCTCCCGGTAGAGGCTCCCGGTAGAGGCTCCCGGTAGAGGCCGCCGGTCTCTTCAGCGATGATCTCTGGTTTTAACGGTAATTATACTAATGCGGCGATGGTTTATTGATGTTAAAATGCTACACGTAGCACCTTTAAATGCATCTCTCCATCCACCAACCCCACTTGCTCCATCTCGTTTATGGGGAGGCCAGCTCCATCCATCCATCCATTGACCCTCTAGTCCAGTCGTTTGTTCACTCATCCATCCATCCACCCACCCGCCATCCTTCATTTCTCTCCTTCATTTATGAGAAGGGCTGAGGTCCAGCTCTCATTAGCAAACTCCCCCCTCTCTTTCTCTCCCTCCCTCCCCCGATCCAGAGAGTGCATTAGTAGATTAAACAGAGAGAGAGATGGAGCACCTCCTGTCCATGAGCCAACTCCTCCAAGCCACCCCCCCCCTCCTCCTCCTTCCATCTTCTTTAGCGCTTTTCATTTTCCCTCGCTCCCCCTTTTTCTCTCGAATTCCCCTGAATTTCTTGAGTCTCGCTGAACACTTCGCTCTTGCTGAATTTATGAAGCCTGCCGAATCTTTCTTCTTTCTTTTCTATTTCCAACTCTCTCTTTTCATTGCTCCTCTGTTTATCTCTCCATTTCACTCACTCACACTCTCGTCCTCTTTTTGACAGAAGCGATCGCTTTCCCTGCCCCTGCTGTTCGATCTGTTCACTTTATCTGCCCTCTATCTTCCCCCCTCTACTTCTGCTCTTTTTTTCTCATTTTCTTCATCTCCATCATTCTCCTTCTGTTGCTCTTTTTTTGACCGAATCTTTGCCTCCCTTTGCTCTTTCTGCTGCTGTTCTTTTCATTTCTCCATCTCTATCTCTGTCCCTGCCTCCTTCTTACTGACTGAATCTTCTTTCCTGCCTCTTTATTTTCACCTCTCTCCACCTTTTCAGCTGCTGTTGTCTTTCCCTCCCTCCCCCCATTCCCAACATCACCCTGGTACAAAGAGATGAATTATGGGCCAGTTTAGGTTCCCCCTTTTGCCTCAATTTCTCTCTGCTCCGACAACTCTATTTTCTCTATTTTCATGAATCAAGGCGCAGGTCGAAAAAGTCTATGGCGTATGACGCAAGTGTGCCCAGTCTATTTCGGTATTTTGGTGTCCAGAGGCGCAAGACCCATCAGTGGTCCAAGAGGTTGGATTAAGAGGAATACATTATCAGTAATACATAATAATAATAATACATTTTATTTCATAGGCGCCTTTCTGTCACTCAAGGACACCTTAAAATGAGAGCAAATTAGACAGTAGGTATGGTGAGGGCTGGCTTTCTGGCCAATCCAATCAGCTCATTTTATCCTCCTTTAATTGACACTTTTGTGATGGCTCCCAAGTGGTACCGCCATAAAAGCTTCACCCAAGAAGAAAGTGATATTCTTGTCCAGGTCAGATTTATGGCCATCAAGGGCTGATGATGTTAAATTGGCTTGGGAGGAGGAAGCACAGACTGCCAACGCCTCTTCCTCAGGTCCACTGAGAACTGCTGCCCAGTGTAAGAAGAGGACTCAACGATGTAAGGCGAACAGCTAAAGAGAAACAGGCTGCATCCCGGCGGGAAGCATCAGCCACGGGAGGGGGAAACCATCTACGAGCCAGCGGAGGACATAGCCACGATAAATTAAATGATTTGATATTTCTATGTACACAACATGAGTTTAAGAGCAGCACACTGAACAACACTCCCTCAGACGACGCGATATAAGAGATCTACTCGCTGTATCGTCTTCTGCATCTCACACTCACCCGCTCCATATCGGTGTTGTGACCCAAGAAAGAAGAAACTATTTCAATAGGATCAGAAAGATGATAATAAAAAAGAGAATTACATGACAGATTGGTTTACCAGCATTGTACAGAATTTTAAGTGTTGCTTCTCGCTGTGTTATATTGATGTATTGTGAGATATTGTCACCGTGTCTCACCATGTGGCCTGACTGCCTATGATTCACACATTATTTCAGCTACCATGTAGAGCTTAAATTGTTAGTTGTGCTTAACATATTAAAAAATATTACATTGAGTTAGTCCATGGGTGAGGAATTGACCTCAATGTTGGGTAAAATGTAGCCTAACACAAACAAAACTGGTTAGCGGGGGTTTTGGACAGGTCTGTGTTCACGTGCGCAAAGCCACAAAAGTAGCAGCTGTTTTTTTATTGACCCACCCCGCCCAGTCTTTCCACCAAATTACCAAACTAACAACGGTGGGGGAAAGTCATTGCGCCTCACGAAATTACCAACGCGCTACTGAATACTGACTGTGCCAGAGTTGCACCGGGAAGGAGAGAGTTGGACAGGACTATAAAGGTCCTACACAAGCCTCCATTTAAGCTTTCCATAGGCGAAATAGACCAGTGGTTCTCAATCCAGTCCTCAAGGCTCCAGCTCTTACTACTACTATGGATTGAGAACCACTGAAATAGACCTCTCTATCTATGCTGATTCTATTATATGGTTCATCAAGTCTCCTACTCAAAATCATCCTTTGCATTGATTGAGCTAGGCGAAGAGGCTCAAAGGGCTCTTCAAATGCTACAGCATATCAGCTGATTGATAAAGGTCTAGTTACAACCATTTGAGTACTCATCCACGTTTCGGAATAAGTGAATAATCCACTAGGCTGTCATTATGGCCCTAATTCTTTGTTACAGTAATGAGGGTAATAGGTGTAAAACCCATGACCACTTGGAGGGGCCGACTCTGCAAGCAACTTGAGAAACCAGCCACCCGGAGTCCATTTGTTTTCTTTTACTAGTTTGCCAATGCCGGGGACAATTGCTTTGACTCTCAGTGAGGAAAAAGGTGACTGCAGCTCAAGTTCTGGGCATTGAGCTCAGCAAGCTGTAACAGCATTACAGCTACAGCTAGCGATTAGCGAACTCAAACTGCCCACAATGCAGCAACACTGTGTGGTGGTTGCTAGCGGTATAAAAAGCAGAGAGGAAGAAGAGACCATGGATAGAAAGACTTTCAGTAAGCTAGTACTGGAAACACACAGTGTGAGAGATGCAGAGAACGACAGACATTATCAATCCCTGTTCCTGTCACTGTCATTATCGGTTTTATTTTGAAATTGCTTTGGTAGCGCAGGCGGATGTAAAATCAGTTTACACACATTTTCAGACTGACATGAATCTTAATGACATAAATACATAGCATGCATCACAATAAATAATATCAATCTGATGTAAGTTATATGACGATAGATCAAATAAATTCATGCTTTTCTGAAAATACAAGTGATTTTCGTTCAGATTGTTGCTGGTTTTGAACACTGATTGGAGGTCGTAGTTGACACCCATCTTTCTTACCCACTACATCACTGGTAACTGGTTAAATTGCAGTTCCAATGAAGCCATTTTAATTGAACTGAATGGAAAGAAAGTAGAGATAGTGGAGGAAGAGATTCTTTTTCAGATGCATTAAGAACGATACAGATAGACAGAGGGAGACAAAGACCCACTGAAAGAGAGAGAGAGAGAGAGAGAAAAATGTAAGAGAAAAAGAGAGATAGAGAGAGAGAAAGAGAGAGAGAGAAGCATGACAGAGAGGCACAGAGAGAAACAGACAAAGCTGAGTCTTGTGACAGTGGAGTGGAGGCATCGGGACACAGTGGAGCTCTGTGTGTGTGTGTGTGTGTGTGTGTCTGTGTGTGTGTGTGTGTGTGTGTGTGTCTGTGTGTGTGTGTCTCTGTGTGTGTCTGTGTGTGTGTGTGTCTGTGTGTGTGTGTGTATCTATCCATGAATTCCAATGACGCATCAACACACTGCATGCAAAAAAAGTAATTTGTACGTGCGTGTGCGTGTGCGTGTGTGTGTGTGTGTGTGTGTGTGTGCAAATGCAGTTCCAGTGACACATCAGTGAGTAGTAATGTGTGTGTGCTGCGTCATCCACCCACCACACATCCACACAGGGACATTCTCTCTGACATGTGAGCATGCATTGTAGTGAAGACATTTTCTGGCCCATCATGGGGTCTGCGTTTGTGTGTGTGTGTGTGTGTGTGTGTGTGTGTGTGTGTGTGTGTGTGTGTGTGTGTGTGTGCGCTTGTCGCCACACTACAAGCATTTAGTTTGGTCAATGACCAAGGTCAATTCTCCATCTATAGTGTGTAGTGTGTGTGTGTTTAACTTACTCCAGTACCAGGAGAAGTATTCAATACTGTCCATGTCAAAATGAAAACTGATCTCTGATTCCAAAGCAAGTTATTAGTAATTTATTAGTAATAATCATCCAGGTCATTACAGTGAGGCCATTTTAAAACCCTTCATGCAGTCTCTGTGTGTATGTGTGTGTGTGTGTGTGTTGGGGGGTGGGGTATGCATGCCTATAGTCTCAGTCAATGCATAACAATCCAGCAAAAGTCAGTTTGTTTCCCTATTCATCTTTCAGAAAGCACAAAAGACAGTCTAGTGATTTGAAGGGCAGGAGTCTTGCATTACAGTACGCTATCTTACATCACATTCTACCTGCCGACACAGAAAGGCTAAAATCAGCAGGTAAATTGGTGATTGATACCCCCCCCCCCCCCCCCAACCCCCCCCCCCCCCGAAATAACATTGGCTCCAAAATGCCTCTAGACATAAATATAGCAGCAGTCAGCAACCAAATGTGAGGGCAAACTCCCCTTATCTAACACTTCAGGTGGTTTACAGTAGGTTATAGGGCATATCATTTGTTATACATATTACACACACACACACACACACACACACACACACACACACACACACGCTGCTCTCCCAATTGAATATTCAGGCCCTCCAGAGGACCTTTAATTAAAAAAACTGAATCAATGGCTGTTTCTCATCTGGGCTCTATGGAGGCTTGTTGTGTCGCCGTGCTACACTGACCTCATTCCCACTAGTAACACACACACACACACACACTCCTGCAAACACGCTTAAACATGCACACACATAGACAGACATCCACACACACACACACACACACACACAAATGTGTCTGTGTCACTCCAGACTTCAGTGATTGGAACCAGCGTGATAGATGGCATCTGCAAAGAGGTTGCGTGTCAACCATAGGTCAGACACATCACACACACACTTGCAAATGAATGCATATCCACGTACACACACACACGCTCACACATACACACACACACACACACACACACACACACACACACACACACACACACACACCACCGATTGACAACAAGCATTCCTTCCAGAAGCTTGATAAATGAAAGCCTTGGTGCTTCTCCATGATGACAAAGGGGGAACAACAGGTGCTTGTTTGATCCAGGCAGACATCTAACCTCTACCCTGCCACCGGAGGTAAGGAGTATTTATCCCACGTCTACCCTGCATCGGCACTGCGGATAATACTTCCGAGTGTTACACGATGAAAGAAAATCCTAGTATCGCCTCTACATTTCTTGTAACTCTTGAAGGCTTGACGAGAGAGCAAAGTTTGATTGTTTAAATAAACGGTTCCTCTTGGCAATGGAGACGACTTGCAGCAGCAATTTAGCGAGCAAACAACGGCTACATCTGTACACAGCTCACAAACACACTATATGCACTTAAGACAAAAGGCCCATGGGTAAACAGATGGGGTTTCATGACGCAAAGCTGAAAATTGCTTTCATTTTAAAGTTTGAAGAAATGTATCGAAAACAAATCTCCAAGTTTAGGGTTAGGCATGATCCCCAGTGAGGTTGAGGTTACGTTGGTTTGATCGGGTTAGGGTTAGGGTTAGGCTTTTCGGCCTTTTCAGATTGCCATCGTCAGTTGGCGTGACGTTGTTTGTTCATTTGTCTTTGTGTCACGTGCGATATCTCAAACACAACTGAGCGGATTTTGACAAAACTTTGACAATTACAGGTCAAAACAAGGTGACATTCTTGTTACCGATTGGCCGAGAGGGGGACTGCAGAATGTTTACTGTTGCCTAGTTTATTTTAGATTCAACCTTTTTAGGTGACAACTAAGATCGGTTCTGGCATATCAGCCAAATGTGGCGTGACTACAGACTGGCGCTCAGCAGCAAGATGACTTCAGAGGGAACAGACACTGGCTGTCACAGGAGATCAAACCTCCAGTATGATTGCGGCTTAGCTGACATTTGGTAGAATATCATTTAGTGCATTCCTACATTTTCAGCATGGGTGGTCCCAAGTGGGAATTGAACCCTTAACCCTGGCAGTGTTAGGACAATGCTCTACCCACTGAGCTACACAGCAGCAGCATTAACTGACAGTGTCAAGCAAGAGGTTACCCTGCTGCTACACAATAGGTCTACTCAAGTCTGGTCTCGGTTTCATTTCATTCTATTCTATTGTTCATTGTTGCAAGGCTCTTTGGTTCTCTTCTATTCTATACTATACCCAGTTGTGTTCTCTTCTATTTTACTTCCTGTTTTATTGATTGGATGGGATAGGAGGGTGGACCGGGGCTATTTCCCTCTAACTGTCATGAAGCCAGCCACCATCTCTGACATAATTGTTCAGCCTAGCCTGAGAGAAACGACCAACTCTCTTTTGTTCAGCGTCTAACAAACCCCTAACCCCTAGCCCCCTTTCTCCTTCTCTTTTCCTCTTCATCTTTCCTTTTTTTCAAAGCGGGGACCCAACTGTTAACAACATGGACGTCTTGGCCCTTCTCATTAAGGGACAGTTCTTAGACTCAAAGATAAACTGTCAAAATTGAAAGGAATACTTCCTTGTCCCAGTGAGGGAAATTATTTTTGACCACCAACAAACCTAAAAAAAAAAAAAAACACATGCACGACAATACACAATACGCACCAAAACAGTTTCATGTAACGATTTGAAATCAGGCATTATCAGTTAGCAGAGGCTCAGCATCTGAACTCAGTGTCACATCTAACTGCAGGTGGTAACAGTCCCTAAAAAAAAGTGAAGTCACCTAGTATACTTTAAAATCCTGTTTTCAATTTGTGATAAAAAAATCATTTTGTAAGAGGATGGACATCCTTGTATTCAAATGGTGTGGAGATCTACATCCACATTTTCCCATCCATCATCCTCTCTGTCGCAACCTGACAGCGAAAACTGGACCGGAGGCAAGAGGAAAAAAACAAAGACATAAACGTTCGGAAATGTTGGATTGATCTGTTTTGCGCGCTACAACCTCTCGACTAACAAAGACATTTTGACATGATCGATGTTTTCCGAAGCTCGGTGACTTGCGTTCCTTCAAAAAGGCAGAAGCAAAACTGCGAGCTGCCCTTCTCTGCCTTGTCGCCGGGGCCCCGTTTGACCTAGATCCCGTGGCTGTGTGTGTGTGTGTGTGTGTGTGTGTGTGTCTGAGTGACTGCCTGGTCCTACATTAGATATGAGAGAGCCATGCTAGTGTTCAACTCGATTATGCGGATGACAGGAGAGCGCGGCTGGCTTTATACGCCGAGCAGCGGGGACACTGGCTTAACTCAACACACGACGCCCTCAGTAAAATGGAGTCGTGTTCGAAGCTTGCTTACAGAGATAACAAGAACACGAGCAAGAGTTTGTGTTTTCTTTTTAAGTTGAAGGAAATCGTGTAAATGCACTTCGGCAGCAACCGCAACCATCACGAACGGATCACGGTGTCTCTGCGGTGCGCTTCAACGCGTCTTATGTATCAGCATATCAACACTGGTGCTTGAAAACTTCAATCTAAAACTTGCTGACCTGTGCAGAAGTAGGGCTATATCTTGTGTGTCTTAAAACGGGATGCTGGGCTGCAGTATTCCTCCATGTAACGGCAGCTAGAAAGTCTCAGTCTTATTTACAAAACTCAAATAATTCATACTTTGGGACACATTTACAACCGTGAGGCGAGAGTTGCACAGAATCTGTACTTGTTTGTCATCGGGTTTAAAAGCAAAGTATCTCCTAATGACAGATAATGATCCACTTTTAGGAACTAGCGACGTTCAGACTCGGGGGAAGGATTCTCTCTAATCCATTCTTTTCCACTTTGCCTTTTGCTACATTCTTCCAGAGATAGTCTTTGTACGTTTTCTCTATTTCCTTCCGACCGAACCTGCCTGCTTCTCCCCCCTTAACTTTTGCTTTGGTCACATGGGTGTTGTGATTGTTCATGTGTAACGGACGTTGATACGTCAATATCACCAAATGACATCATTATTAATGTTGGAAATATTCAGCCTCAATATAAAAATGAATTGTGCAGCCCTAACCCGGCTGTAAGTACATGGGAAAAGGTGATCTCTACAACAAAAGAGCTCCAGTGCTTTTTGGGAAACAGGAAACGGGGACAAGGCTGTTACACCCTCAACATAGCGGAGTCTTGTTTGAAGCTTGCCAACAGATACAACTGAGCTGGAAATATTGCACTACATGGTTTAATATGCCATTTACCATTGAATTAATTCAATTAAGGGACTGGGTTGTTTTATGAGGCAGGCAGTAGAGGCCCAGGCGTAATTCAACACTGTACCCCTGTTGGAAGCTTGTTAATAAATACAACAGAAATAGGAGGAGCTTTTTTTTTTTTTTTTTTTTGCAAAGTGCCTCAAGAATCAAGATTGAAAACTTAAATCTGAAACTTGCTGATCTTAAAAAAAAAAATAGAGATATAAAGTTCACTGATACGAAATGGTGCCATGAAACTGAATGGTGCTTTACATCTACTAGATAACACTCTATTTCCCCGCCCCGTCTCTTTTTCAATCTCTTTCATGAACTCTCTCACACACTTTCGACGAGATTACAACCTATACTTTACTCCCTCTTTTTCTTTCTTTCTGTTATCACACACATTCAAACGCACACACACACACACCCTTCTCTTACTGAATTACAGTGTGTACGTCACTCGTCATAACCTCTCCTCTTCCTCTGCTGACTCTCTCCACCATTGTTCACCACAGTGAGTTATTAACCTCTAACCTCCACTATCTGATGGCTCACCACTACCATTACTCTCTCTCATCCCTTTCTTCCTTTCTCTCTCTCTTACCTCTGTCACTCTCTCTGCCCCTCCTGATGTTTTATCCCCGCTTTGATTCACCTTTCCATGAGTATCTATATATCTGATCTCTTTTTATAACTCTCCATCGCGTTTCACTCTCAGGCTTTGTCTCTGTCTCGCTTCCTTGCTTCATCCATCTGCAGCTCTCTCTTTAGCTTCCTCTGGAGGCTTTAAGTGCATTAGGATAAGAGGACCTCTCTTGGGCCTCCCTTCAGCCTTTCTAGCTTGCGGGTCCACCCTCTCTGCCTCTCTCTCTCTCTCACTCACACACACACACACACACACACACACACACAGTGCACTGTTATAGAGCCAGCTATAGGGCGGATTGAAATGGAGTCATAAAATCCATTAATGACCAGACATACAGTCAATATCACATTTTCTTTGTTTTTTTAAAACTTTTAAATCTTTAATTCCAGGTCAAAACACGGTGACATATTCATTACTGATTGGCCCGGAGGGGGACTGCGTCACACAGAAAGAGACGATGTTTAAGGCCTTAAATTTAGATCATATAATTTAAGACGTTTTAAGACTTTTTCAGGACTTAGAGGTGCAGAAAATCATCAATATCTTCTTTTTCTTTCATTACTTTCCTATCACACACTCAAAGTCCACCCAACTTCCTTTAATTAACAAATTGCCTGGCAACAAGCTGGCTGATAAATAATCAGTAGTTCGCAGTGTGAGAAAGTAGGGCTGGACATGATCTGGACATGATTTGGATTAATCCAAAGCCAACTCCATCTCAGAGGAATGTGACGAGTGAAAGTCCCTAAAGAGACTGGCTGTTCAAAGCTGCAAGTACAGACTTCAACCAATATGAGAGAAGAGAGGGAATGAAGGAGAGGAAGAGAGAGTGACTAAGACAAGTAGAAAGATAGAGAGACTGAGTGTTAGAAAGAAACTGAGGAGAGAGAGAGAGAGAGAGAGAGAGAGAGAGAGAGGGGTGACAGTGGGAAAGAGGGAGAAATTGAGAAAGAGAGGTAAAAGACAGACAAAGAGAGAAACAGAGAGAGAGAGAGAGAGACAGAAATCCTCTCACTAATTAATAGGTGTCTGAATTTCAATTAACGGTGACCTCGATTTCTGAGACGAAGAGAGAGAAAACAAGCGAGAGAACGGGAAGATGAAAAAAGAGGGAGAGAGCTTACGTAAAAGGGCATTTTGTGGAAAATATTTTGTTTTTCCTCTCATGCTGGCGGGGCGAACAATGCTGCCATTCTTCAACAGCGGCCCGGCTATTAGCTTTGGGACTGGATGGCACTGCGCTGACTGCTACGTCGTGTTGCGCTGGGTTGTATTACGCTGGTTTGTGTGCCGTTACATCAATTTACTCTGCGCCGTGTTTAACTGTTACTGCTTAGTTGTGACATCTCATTCTAACATGCTTTTGTGTTCATTTTGTGTTGTGACGTGTCTTCGTGGTTGTCATGTTGTGCTACATTATACAGCGGTAGGTTGTTATCCATTGTGTTCTACTGTGTCTACATCATATTGCTTTCTGTTGTGCTATGTATTGTGTGTGGATTGGAGCTAATGTTAAGGGTTAAGGGTTTACAGCTAAAGGAGAAATCCACCCTTGGATACTCTTACACTGTTGGATATCATCCATTTTTAATGTCCGATGCATTCCAGGAGTTATTTTGAATTTACCTTTTTGTTGTATTCTCTCAACCTGCTTCTATTTCAGTTGGTGACTTCCTACATTTCCCAGAATGCAGCCACTTCCATTAGTAAAAACACAACATGTCTTGTGGCTGCATTGCATTCTGGTCTATTGAGGATACTGAGAAATTGGTATCTCTTCCTCTTCTACGATGGATTTCTCCCTGTATGACTGTTTAACATTGAAGTAAATTGGTGAGTCTAGAAAGCCCTTGCTGTTTGATTATGAGTGACTGACACCAAAATATATGTTTACCGTCGGTGTAGATAGTTGAAACATTTCCTGCTATCAAACTACATTGTATCTGCACTGGAAAAACACACCTCAAAACAACAAAATGGACCCAGGAATGCAAGGTTAATAGCTGGTTATTAACAGTGTTGGTGTTTTATGGTGGATTCCAGTAACGTTAGCACTAGGGGTTACATGCCATACTGTTGAGTGAATGTTGAGTGTTGTGTTTTGTTAGGTTGTGCTGGGTATACATTTCTAAATTCAGTTCTCTCTTTTGTGCCAAGTTACGTGTTGTGTTGGATCACGTTGTGTTGCATACAGTTTCTCCATTGAAGTCTTCCAAAATGGGATGTGGCGGTGCACTGCATCCAGCAGCTGGTTCTGAATCCCATATTTGATCCCCAACCTTCAAACACACACACACACACACACACACACACACACACACACACACACACACCTCTACCGCTTGTGATCTCTCTACTTCTGCTACCCTCGGTTTTCCAACTGTCTAAATAAAAGTGAATACAACAGCAAGGACAAAGATCTGCCCACTTGACTTTGAAGCAAAAAGAACGTGAAGCAAAAAAAATGTGGCAGTACACACTGATGCCGCACTGTGATATTTTCTGACTTTTGAAAGAGCAGTTCAGAGAAAAGTCAGCAGCAAAAATGATAAACCACTCTCTGACAGTGTAAGACTGGATTTCCACAAGCACAGAGGACTTGGTTTTAACACTTTGTGGCAAAGATCTGATCTTCTCACGGATGACTAAGACTCAATAGAGAGAAATGACATGGCGTGTGTTTTTATCCTGTTTGGGCAACCACGATAAGGTCAGATGTCTACTGTAGAGGGTTAAAAAAATCTGACTGTTTCAATCCTATGTAAGAAGATAGCCTCAGGGGTATTTGGAGGAGGAAGGGAGTTGGCAGGGGCACAGACATGAAATTTGAAGATGTCACATACATCTTCTTCGTATGGATGGATAGCAGCTTTCGTCATCAATAAAGAATAAATGCGAGCAGCAACAGCACAACAAAAAAGCTTGAGAAAGTCCCAACAGACAAGAAATGCTTTGGGCAGCAAAATAAAATGTCAAGCACCCCAACGTGGTACTTTGAGAGCTGAGGGAGATTTGCAATGTAAAAAAAACCTGTCTCTTGGTGTATTTTTGAAAGCCTTATCATTTCCCTGTAAGATTCAAAAGGCCTCCACTATCTAAAAGTTAAATACAAAGCTATTGCTCAAAGTGCAGCCAAGATAAAAGCTATAAAACACCCTGTGGTAGCGCCAGCCCTGTTAAAAAATGTCAGCTAAGCATCTAAGTTTGTCTTGAGTGCATGTTTTCTCCATAGCAGCGCAACAATTAGCCTGACTAGAGAATAAAACTGGTCCACTGGAAAACAAAAAATCTTCATCGTAACAGGTTATCTACTATATTCGTGCTTAAAACTCATTTCTCTTAAGAGCAAAATCTGCCAGTGGGGGTGAGATCGCTCTACCCACTCCACTCCAGTGGCTTATTTCAAGATTTGTTTTTCCTTTTGAAGTGCCAGTAGCTGGTATTTCCCAGAATTTGTCACTTGTATTTTTCTTATTATCATGACATGTTAAGATTTGGACATTTTTGCAGTGTCTTTTTATTTACAAAGCGACAACACTTTGTATTGTTTTAATAGCATGTACATTTGTCATTGTTGTATCTCCCCTGATCACATTGATGGAGGATCAAATAAACTAAGCTGAGAGGTTTGGTGTAACAGGGATGCAGCTCGACGTACACGGTGACAGTGATATATTTAACAGTCGGCGCTCACTCATCTTTGGCGGTCCTGAGGCAGGATCATCAAGGGAAAAAATGGAGAAACATGTTGAGGTCTGAAATCTATAGAGACCGGCTGGTTGGTGTTGTCATGGATGAAGCCTACAAGGTATAAAATGCTCGGCGACTTTGTATGAAATCAAACCTATTTCACTAAACGTTACGTTACTACATTGATCGACATTGCAGTGGCTTTTGAGTTAGTTAGCTAGCTAGCTGGTTAGCCTGTCATGGTCTGTCATCATCACTCGTCAACATCAGACAGACGTTACGCTAGTTATGGAAGAAACCGATCTGCACGGTCTTGGCAGCTTGGGACCACACCTCTTTTAAATCAGTCAAATTGGAAGTAGTTTTAGACGGATGATATAAAGCGTGAAACAAACGCAACAGCTGTTCAGTCTGAATATCAGGCTAGCCACGACTAGAACCAGGAAGTAGTTTGATATTGAAACAAAGTAAGGGTGTGGAGGCTGGGGGTGAATGGGCAGATTAATGGATTTAACTCCCAACTCATGCAAAGACGTTTTCTACTGTGAGTGAAGTTGTAATTTTTAGCCTTATTTAACCATGAACACAACCGTACCCTAACCTTAACCAGCGTTTTAGTTGCCTGCCTGTGCCTTGCCTATGTGTGTCCACAACAGGTAATCTGCCTTTCAGAGTTTGTGCACTTTTCATGGACTCCCTTTTGTTGTAAATCCATGACTCGGTTGTTTCTACATCCCTCTACGTCGCCCCCCTCAGGACTGGAAGCTGGATCACGGCTTTCACCTGGATCCACCTGGTCAGTCTATTTCTTGGAAGCGGCAGGTGTCCCTAACATTTTGCGCAGGCGTACATCCGATAGGATTGAGTTTGTCTGGGTTCACCTCTAGTCTATATTCCATGCAGCATATACAAAACAAGCCCAGGCAGTAAACACAGTAACCGATTTGTTCTGTACCCAAGAAGTCACACTGTTAGCCTCGGGCCACTGCTACCACGCATGTAAGGCTATGATCAATATCTAACTGCCTAACTCTTTGATGATCACACACACACACACACACACACACACACACAGAGAGAGAGAGAGAGAGAGAGACGAGCTAGCTATCTCCAATTAGTTACACACACACAGACACACTCATACACAAAATCATCTATCTCCGATTAGCCACACACTCACACAATTAGCCATGCTACAACTCCACAGCTGAAGGGCTGAGAGTTCACTATCTGCTTTGAACTCCAAAGTGGTGTGATGAAAACAGCATAAATTAGCATTAATCCCCCAAAAATGTGTGTGTGGTGTGTGTGTGTATGTGCACTGTATATTGGTGTGCATTCACTGGCGTGTGTAGACCTGTGTGTGTTTCTGCGGTGTGTATCTGTATCCATATTCGGATCATGGCGCATGTGTGTGTGGTGATGTGTGCCTCTGTGTGTGTGTGTGTGTAGCTTTGTGCATGTGGGTGCATATTTCATGAGTGTGTGTGTGTGTGTGTGTGAATGTGGTGGCAGTCATCCTTTGTTGTGTGCGTGTGTGTGTGTGTGTGTGTGTGTGTGTGTACTGGCATGTGTACCCACGTGTGTTTCTAACAACCCGTGCCTGCAACCTCGACTCTATCCTTATCACAACAACCACTGGTGCATTCCTCGATGCTGAGAACAACAGGCCATAGGCACCGGACTGTTTTCTCTCTCTCTCTCTCTCTCTCTCTCTCTGCGCTGCTGTTTGTCTGCCCTATAAATAGGGCATTACTTTGAAATGTAAGTATGCTTCCTAAACCCCCACCCCTCTCACTCCAAGCCCTCTCTCTCTCTCTCTCTGTCTCTCTGTCACACACACACACACACACACACACACACACACACACACACACACACACACACACGTTCATGCAGTCTTCCCCATTCACATACAGTACACAACCCAACAACAGAGCCCAGATTAAACTCCTTTTTAAAGCTCATCTGTGAGAATGGAAGGGCAACATCGCGGGGCTGTTTGATGTGGGTGGTTGATATGCAGCTTGTGATGTTAGTGTGTGTGTGTGTGGACAAGAATCAAGTGAGTGTTTTTGTGTAGGATGTCTTCTGCATGTGTATGAGTGTGTGTGTGTGTGAGGGCTCATGCTTGTGTGTGACCGTGTGTGAAGTGCGTGTTTGTGTAGAATGTCTGCTTGATGTGTGTGAGCGTGTCTAAAATGTATAGGGAGGGGGAGAGAGAGAGAGAGAGAGAGAGAGACACAACGTCGACACTAGTAAGTCTTAAAGTCACAGATGAAATGAAAAATACTTTCTGGAAAACAGCACAAACAACAACCCCCACCTTCTCCTTCCATCATATAAAACCTGCAACTTCACAACTTTCAAAGTGACAAGAGTGGCAACACGGTGCTGTGCTGGATTTCTGGGTGTTCACTCCCAATAACCTGCTTTCCTTCTCCTAAGAAATCATTGTTGCTTCTCAGTCGCTGGAATTTATTCAATTTAAAGAATTAGCTCAAGATCAAACACTTTCAAACAGTCCCTCCTCACATTACATCCCACCCCAACATCCTGTTTCAACCAGAAATACTGTTTCCGTGTGACTTTTATTAAGGCCGTGGGTACCAGATTCAACCAGTGCCCTGCCCCACGGGGAACCAAACACCCACCAGTCAGGTAATTTGGGACTAATCTCTACTTTATGTCCTGTGTGTCCTCTTGCACTAACTGTCTCTATACCATGAATCCAGCATGTACCTGTGTCATCACATCAGTTGTCTATAAACCTGCACCAACGTCACCAAGACAAAATTCCTGTACATTTATTGTGCTCAGCAAACAAAGTGAATTATGAAGCCAGAGAGCGCCACGGTGTAGCAAGCTGCAGGACTGGTTTGACAAGTTCCCTAGCTGTCTCTGGGGCAGCCCTCGGGGCATGATAACATGATGATGAATTATGGTAGATGGCCAAGGCATCATTTCTCAAGAAGTCCTTCACTAATCCAGGTGGAATTTTCTCATAGGGAAAATAATGAAGCTAGAAGATGGACGGCCCAACTGGGACATCATAATCTGTAAATTTGAAGGCCACCACTCTAAGCACAAGGCCACTGCACTGGTGTCACATTAGTCAATAAAAATACATTTGGAGAGTTTCATTCCCACATGGGATGTCCGCCATATGAAACGATGCCGCTGGCATGAAAGTAAAGCAGGTTATGAATTATTGTGGAATTTTTGAGTAATGCTTACAAAACAGTTCTTAAGGATAGAAGCATCTGTTTTTGAAATATAGATTGATGGTATATTTACTTTATTTACATCATATTTATTGATATCTAGCATTTTGTGAAATGAAACCCTTGATTTGTAAAAGACGGCATATCAACAGTTCATTTGGAGCCGGCTGGTTTAACAGGCGGGTCAGTGTTCTTCAGCATTCGGTCTGGTGTTTTAAATGCTGCCGTGAAAATCGGCAGGAAAAAACAGGAGATGGAACAGGATGAGTTTCTCCACGCAACGCTAACCACTTCAACTTTCACTTGGACACTGAATAAAATCCCACAAGGCAAGTGAACAAGTTGATGCAGCAAATGATTAACCCTATTGTCCCTCACAAAAAATCACGATGATATCCTATAATATTCTCATAAGGAATTGTGTCTGTAGTTACATTATCGTACTCAAAGGTATTGGATCTCCTGTGGTATCACTATAATATTCCTAGGGACTTATAGTGTGTCTGTGGTACCAATAGTGAGTTTATAGTGACCTTGTTATACTTTATGGCATGTTTCTTTATGGTATCTCCTATGGTATCACTATAATATTCCTATGGGGGCTTAGAGTTCCCTAACAAAATGCACAACAGGATTAATTTCGCCCTTTTTCCTTATGATTTTCCTCAACTGAGCATTAAATCTTGAGTGAGAAGACGGGGTGATCAGACCTTGCTCATTACTAAGCCAGTCTCCTATAAAGATGCCAGACACTCCCTCTTCAGTATACCCCCCCCCCCCCCCCCCCCCCCCCCCCCAAAAAAAAAAAAAAAAACATCCATAAAGAGACAGAAGGTATATGTTTCAGTCTCCAAACTAGGCTGCTGATGTAACGACTGAACATCTGTGAGCCTTGGGGAGGACGGTGCCATATGTCACAGAAATTTCGGGAGAAGGGGAGGATTGTAGACTGGGGGAAGGAATTAGTGTTTGGACGGTGGGGGTGGGGGGATCCACAGTATACACACTACTAGCGCACTGGTTCTCTAAAGTGGAGGTCCGGGAAACTCCAGGGGTCCCCAGGGGGGTTCCAGCAGGCACCCCAGAAAATTGAGGGATAGCTTAATGTCTGCATAATTTCATTCAGTAGAAAAGTATGGCAATTAGAGAATGTGAAAGAAAGACGGACTTGTAATCAGAGGGTTCACTCTGGCGTAGGCGCGTACACAATTCAATACTGACTCGACTAAAATATACGGGGATCCCTGGGACAAAAACAATAAACGGGGGTTTGAGGTTTAATGTGTGTCTAAACACGTGCGAGAAAGCCTGTACTTGCGCACCATCGCAGCAGCCGGATTTTACAGGTTGACTGACTGGCACATTATTTTACACCGCGGACAAAACGAGACGGGGAATAATTACGCTAAACGGCAGCGCACTGGACAGCAATAACAGCGTCGCGTCAGTGCGTCCCCTTCCTAATATCTGCTTAATCACTAGCTTGGAATTTAACGTTTGGACACTGATGGGCAATATAATAAAACCTCATCAAATCTCAACACGTAAACAGCTAAACACTGATAGGTTTGCACCCAAATGCATCTTAGTTCTTGGAAGTTAAACTAACCCCCCCCACAAATAACCTACCCACCCCTGGAGTGGCTGCACGTTACCGGTAAATCACACTATCAATAACACAATTAGCAGTAATAACAACACACTTTGGACTAGTAGTCCTTGTTGTCTTATTTCCACCTCAACTCAACCAGCAATTCCTTCTGCGCTTCTGTCTGACGTGCACATGGTTCAGCGCTGCCAGATATTCACCAAGATGAAAAAGAAAAGAAAAATCAGAAGCGATATGATTAGGAACAACGACCAATTCTTACCGTTAGAGTAGAGAAATAAACGCTGGTGAGGAGGGACAAAAAAAATAAATTATAAATCCTTAGTTGGTGTCCACATTGTCGGAGGAAGAAGAGGAGGAAGAGGAGGAGGAGAGCAGCCTGCTACTGTGAAGGAATAATCCGACTGTCAATGACAATAAACCAGAGAGGGGTGGGGGTGGGGGTAGGGGGGACCACCCCATCCAATTAGAAACACTGGGATTGATTGTTACAGGAAATAAGGCATTTAAACCATTCAGAGGGAAGGAGGGACGCTGTAGCCTGACGAGAGATGATATTGATCAGAGTCCATGCTGATACATTTTAAAGATGATTTTAAAAACAAATATGAAAAAATAATACAGGCAAAAAGGTCTTTCAAAACCTACACACAAATACGCAGAGATATGAATCCTAACGGTTAAAGTATGTTGTTAATTGAGCGTGTTCTTTCTTATTTAGGGTAGCAGCCGATATACTGTATCAGCACACTGTGTAGATTACCTCTACTGTTGCCAAGCCTACTGGATGATATGTAGAGCGGAGATTAGTATGCCTATTTCCATATCCGAGCAGTGCTGGCTGCCTTCGCCATCTCTCTCCACTTGCTGCCATCTAGGGTGGAAAGGAGGTAATTAGAGAGTGGGAGTCACTGCAATACCTTTCATTATTTTAACCCGCCTTGATACAGTGGCCAAATACTGCATATGATCCCTAAACGTTACGTACATATATCTTAGATCACGCGTTTTAAAATATTTTTTATATTTTATTTTATATTATATTTTTATATTTATATTTCATCCCATTTAGGTGCCAGATGGATGGGACTGCCCACGTGCAGAGAGGTTCGTTTGCACCCAAAAACATCTTAGTTCTTGGGATGTCAATCTCAAGAAAGTATACAAAAAGTATTTTAAGTATACATGGGCAACATACTAAACCTACACTCTTAAACAGGATGTGTCATTTTGTCTTCTTTGGGAAAACATTTGTTACTCTTCACAAGATATGTTATTTTCATGTGTTGTGTTGAAAGGTTACACAAATCCATGTTGTCCCAAACAGATGTGTTAAAATGACACATCCTTTTTTAAAAGTGCATTTGAAGTGGTAAACTTTATTTGAATTGAAAAAAACTGAAAATCAATTTTCATTTTGAACTGAAAATGACTATTTGTGATTGTGATACTCTATTGATTTATCTTTTCTCCAGAGCAGCGCCCTGGAGCTGGCAGGGCTTCAGTGACTTGCTCAAGGACACTTCTGCAGGACGGATGCTTGCCGGTTGAAGGATGGTCTCGCCAAAAAAACACACAAAATAAATGTGTAGCCTGCTCGCATGTTACTAACTTTACCACCAGTGTTGGGCTCCTTACTCAAAAAATGTTATGTATTCCTCTTTACTCGTTACTCATTTCAAAAGTAATTATATTACTTTACTCATTACTTCCTGGAAGAAGCAATTCTTTACAGTACTCCTTATATTACTTTCACACTAGAACCAGCTTCAGTGCACTGAGGATTTGACTGGCTCCGATTCTGACATAAACCTTACTCAGCAACCAAATACTGACACATTTATTTATTTATTTATGTATTTATGTATTTATTTATTCATAGAGTCACTTACAGGAGGAGTTCAGTGTCTTGCTCAAGGATGTTTTGACAGGAAACCTGGCTTCTCATGGACCTGCTTTGGGTGGAGGGATCAAAGTTGTGATGCAGGGCCGGCCGCTGGCATAAACACTCTGTGTGGTTGTTTAGGGTCACAACTGCTAGGGGGGGGGGGGGCACATGATCAGTGTGACTTTCTGTGTTGCTCACTCCTCACACTTTGACTCGCAAGTTGACTTGCTCACTTTAAGAACTCAGCCATGAATGTTGTGCAGCAGTGGCCATGAATCTCCATTCGCAACTTATTTTGATGAACTGAGAAACGTTACACAAATGGCTCCTAAAAGAAAATTTAGGACTGGCGCTCAAGGGCAGAAGAAGAGAAAATTGGAGATGGAAAAAAGAACACAGGATAAAGGTATGTGATTGTTTGTTGAATCTGATTGAATGAATCTGACAGTCGTTTTTCTCGTGTTTTTGAACGAAACAGAACATAGCCACAGTTAATTTTAACCTGGCAAGCTAGCTAGAAATAATAAATGCGTTATAACATTTATAGATACTGATTCTGAAACGTTTTTTATTATAACATGCTTGTTTTTTTTCACTGTTTGCTAGCTAACCTGAGTAGGATTGTAAGCATCAAGTAATAACCTCCTTGATTGTAAGGCAAAATGAAATATTTTGGAGACACCTCCGCTGCACCAGGACCATCTACTGCGTCAGCTGACATGTTTCTTAACTTCTCAAATTTTAATATATTTTTTAATATACATTGTTTTCAAATAAAGTAAGAGATTTGTTGATAATTCATTTGTCCCTCTCTATCATGTGTGTGTGTGTGCGTGTGTGTCTGAGTGTGTGTGTGTGTGTGTGTTCATTCAGTTATGAGCAGTGTGTGTGATTTGGTGGTTGTGCTGGGAGTGTTTTTGGGCCACAAACAAAATCTTGTTTAGGGCCACCAAAATCCTAGAGCCGGCCCTGCTGTCATGTGTCAGTGATGCTACGGTCTCTTTAACCACTTGGCCTCCCTGCCACCCAACACAAGTAAAGGCTTTTGATACCATAGGCGGTTAGTGTGGGCAACATTTTTGAGCAACATTGATCTCAACACCTTTACACTGATTAGGCCCAGGCCCTTTCTTGTCACCCATATCATTTCAGGGATATTTGAGGGATTAACCACCAGACTCTGAAGAGAGAACACTGCATAGCCATCTGTGCTGTGTCCCCGTCAACATAATAGGGGTGGTGTATGAGCGGGTGTGTAGCTATTGTCAACATATATTATAGGAGCACCCCCCAGTGTGTGTTTGTGTGTGTGGGTGAGTGTGAAGAGGAGCAGTGACATATTGAAGAGGCCCTAAAGAGGTAGGAGAGAAATGGCTAAACAGGTGTATGACACCCACACACACACACACACACACACACACACACACACACACACACACACACACAGAGGAATGTTCCTAATATAACTATGTTGACAATAGCTGCAAGGAGATACAGAGGTGAAATGTGTGTGTGTGTGTGTGTGTGTGTGTGTGTGTGTGTGTGTGTGTGTGTGTGTGTGTGTGTGTGTGTGTGTGTGTGTGTGTGTGTGTGTGTGTGTGTATTAGTAATTGTGTGTGAGAGCTTGTGTCTGCATCTCTGGTGTGTGTGTTTCAGAAAGACAGACGGACAGAAAGAAAGAGGTGACTCAGTGGTGTGTTGCTGGGAAACACCACCCTCTACAGTGTAGTAAAGGGATATCTTTTAAAACATGGTTTTAACATGTGTGTATATACAGTATATGCATATGTGACTGATTTAAGCTTCACTGTAAATGCAGGGTGCCCAGTATCATTGCATAACATTACAAAACTGCACATCCTTTAGAATGTTACTCGTGTCAATGATGTTCCATAGCGTGGTACTAGAAATCATCCCATGTGGTTTAGAGGTCTGATGTCTGCGGCTCTTTGGGTTAAAACTTCCAACAAATGGCATTATGTTATTTCAGCCTTTTCAGAAATAGATGTAATTTTTCACATGTTTTCACATGTTGGGTATCTATTTTTTTTAATCTCACATTATCCAATAGAGTGTTTTGCAGAGTGAATGAGGTAAATTTAGAGTTAATTATTGAATCTCATATCGAATGGTTTTAAAAACATTAGATCAATGGTCATCATTCAATGCAATGCATATTTAGTGTTTTGGAACTTTATCTCATCTGCCAAGTACCAAGTGATGTTTTCAATCTTTTGAAGTGACAAGCAATGTGAAAATACATTTTAAAGCATAATTTCCCGGGTGTTGTTCCACTGCTATTGGATATTTCAGTCAATAGGCTTATTTGTGAACATGGAATAACCTCTCTTCCAAAGCTACAAACCAGACAGACTCTCATGGCACCAAGAGACAGAACCAGGCCAACTGATGAGAGACTGGCTTTGGTGACAACCAGAATGTCTTCTTAATTTTACATGTAATGAAAGTGGGTGTAAATGAGAAAATACCTTACTTAAAAATATTCCAAAGCAGCTCCAAGATTTTTCTCTTGTTGACAAAGGTCACAGGATCAGGAACGAACTAACACACATGAACTTGGCCTCTGTGAACTTCCTTCAGTCGCATCTTCACATTTACCATAATGATTTTCTCTTTAAATCAAGCGTATCTTTGGAACCTCAATAATTCACACAAAAATGTCAAATATAATGTTTTATTGCAAAAGACTGATGTGCCCTGCAGTGCAATGTCCCTGAGCTGTCAGCAGAGAGCGCTGTCTGACCATAGAATGACCATCAAAGCAGCCAGCCAGCCTGCTGTCCTACGGCTCGGAGAGGTAGTGGGAGGTGAGGTGAGGTGAGGGGTAAATAATATGCGCCCTCCAGTCAGGACAAAAAAAAATGGAGGTAATCTAAACGCGTGGATGTTAATCAAGACGTTGACAATGTGTGACGTGAGCTACTGCATGTTACGGCACAAAGGGGAAAACAGACAGGGGTAATGCATAATGGAAGAAAATGAATTTACAAAAAGAGAAGAAGGAGAAACAGCAAATCTCTCCATTCTGGGCAAGGAGCGAGTGCCAGGTTAGTTCATTAGTTAGTTCATTTTAATGACACATCTGAACCTGCCAGGCTTGTTTAGGGGATTGGTAAAAAAAAAGAACACTTTCAATGGCAGATGATCTCTCTCCCCACGAGACATTGAGCGTAACTTGTAGGGGTGAGCCGTTCACATCTGTGGCAGCGAGAGCCAGGAGTGGCTCTGCCGCCTCAGTAGACACAGCTGCAAAGAGTTAGAGATTACTCAGGTATATATGCTCTGTTTGGCAGTGAGGCTGGGAGGAATGGCGCACACTGACGTGGATCTTATGAACTGCCAACTCTTTGGCAGCGGGCTGTTGTAGTGTGTGTGTGTGTGTGTGTGTGTGTGTGTGTGTGGGGTGAGAGTGAGAATAAAACTGTGTACACCTTGTGTCCTTTTTATTAATTCCACTACACAAAGTCATAGTCACAATCAGATCCGTATCCATAGGCCCCAATACTGGTGATCCTATGATCGGAAGTGCTGCTGCTGAGAGATGCTGCCTGCCTGCGAAGGAGTGAGACAGACCATATACTGCTCTACCAATATGTAAGGAGCCTACTTGCTTTTAACTGAGCTGTCAGTATGCCTTGAACTTGCTTGATCGTGGTTATATGAATCTATTATTTAAGATCACGCCATGTATTCGTCAGTGATGTACAGCTGACGTACTCGGATAATCACTCCATCCAGAGAAAGCTGGACTCACCAACAATCTTTGATCCTGCTGCCAAAAGATTGTTCTTCCTCCATCGGCATCATCCGTGCACAGTTTACTGCATGATTTCTGGATAATGAAGTTGCGTAGTGCATCTTTATTATTAGATAATTGTATTCAGTTTTATTTTAGAATAATTTCACGTTGGGACCTAACCTTGATTTGAATGTGAAATTTATTAAAAAAGCTGTGAGTCACACTGAGCCCACACCGATGTGACAAACAGACCTCTGAGGGCTGATGCTAATGCTAACACAAAACTCAAAGCTAATGGACAATGAAACATGCTAATGTATGACTGAGTCTTGATGCTTATACTGTCAGGTCTGACTTGCCAGGCCCTAGATGTAGTTTAGGTGCACAGTCATAAAACATACAGAGAAAAAAATCCATGTTAAAATACAAATGAAAAGAAAGAACAAAGAGAAGCACAATTTGAATCTGTGCAAGTGAGATACAAAATAAGAGGCTTACAAGAACATTTCATCTCAAAAGAACAAAACAAACAAACAAAAAAGTCACGATGACAAGCAAAGACTCAACTGAATATGATAACAGAATCTAAATGAACACAACATGGTGGAAAACAGTAGAATAACAACAAGCCTACCCAGAGTCTGAGGAGCCACTTTATGTAGCTGACAATTCAGACTCAGTAATGATGGGGCTTGTTTTCTTCTAACTGGAGCATTCCCTTTTTCCCGATGCGAGCTATGTTTGTTGACACTTTATCATTCAGCTATGTCCCTCCCGTTATAAAGAGACTGGACACACACTGCTTAGCCTGAAGCTGTTTACCCACCAATTAGCCATTAAACCGAAGCGCTGAGCAGAATACAGTCAGGTGAATCAATCCCTCCTTGAAAGCCCTCACTGTCAGTGAAGTGAGGAGAGGTTAAAGCAATGAAGTGATGCTTGCCAGTTCATCAGACAACTGCCATGTGAAACAGCTGAGAAGTTGGGCTGAACTTACTCCTCGGGTTCAGCCACTGCCCTTCAACTAATTCAGGAGTTGGCTTTTGAATTACCTTGACTGGTAGGACAGCTGTCTATCATGCTCGAAAGCACAGGGCTCGCGAGCTCAAGGGGAAATGAGGCTTAGTGGAAGCAGTAGCCCCTGCTAGAATGAATGACACTCTTTAAGTATGCACATCCACTTGGAGAGCAACAAATGAATAAAAATAGAGATCCCACGCTCTGTAAGGCTTACAGATGTAGACGGTAGAAATCCTTTTTACAAGCTTGCTACTCTGCTGCATCAGTCACAAGAGGAAGCAATATGAAAATACTAATTTTAGCAAACATTTAGAGATTAGCTAGTAAATTAGTACTAGTAAATAATTAAAAGGTATTTGGTAAAGAAAAATTCCTTGTGTTTATTTTAACCTGCATGTGTGGAAGCGGTTTCTCAAAGCAGACAGTTTTCAAAGTTTATAGAGTTTAAGAGTCAATTTCATACACTCAATATGATTGGGGTTTTACCCGACACTATCTAAATTGTCCTATTGCAGTGATGCCTTCCATCCGGTATGTTACACAGGTTAAAACAAACACAAAGAGATATTTGCACATACTATTTAAAGTGGTAACCTGCAGGATTCACACTTTTTTGTCTCCATCCTTGGTGCTAAGGATGTTGTAGTGTTTCTGCACTACGCTTCCCAGAGGTCACTTGTCAATCAAACAGTGCGGCCAGTACTGTGAGGTCTTTTTCCTTGGATTTTCTGTTGATTAAGTTTCTGTAGGTGGTGCTCTTTTCTTTGTCTGTTGAGCCATGGTGGCTATCACTGCTCATGCTAACTACCTAGTTCTTCTTCTGTTTATTCCAAACAAACCGCTGTTGCTGGCTTAAGGTTGAATCACTATTGTGTTATATCAATCAGTGAGATGGTGAGTAGCAAAAATACTTTAATGAAAATAAAAGAAGATTGATTTATCTCAGGGCTGTTGCTAGTTCCAGACAGATTCTGCAAAATCTGGCATTGCTAATGCAACATCATTACACAGCTAAACATAAAAAGCCAAAGAACTAAAGTTAGAACTAAAAAGAATTGTTAATTAAAAGCAAGTCTATGTGTATTTTAGAAGTGATTGGAGATCAAGGGGAAGATCAAAAGTGATCTCTCATCCGTAATAATGATGGTTCTCCTATTCTTTGTTAACTTGAAGTTGCTTCACGATTCATAACAATGATTGCTTTCCTTTTCCTTCATTAACTTATTTCCCCTTCACAGATCTGAGGCTGATGGAAATGGCCTCTTTCACTTCCCATCATCATGTTTACCTCCTGCTAATCCTATCAGATCTGTGGATGGGAGAGAACGAGGTGCCACATGACAGAGATTAACTCTTTCATGCCGTTTGCTGAGTTAAATGCGTAAACAGGTGGAAGCAATTTCTCACTGGACTACTGGACCACGAAAGAAACTATCACCATTAGTCAGTAGTCCCAAAGATCTGCTTCTTGCTTTCATTTGAGACATCTTTGGAAGTTTTGGGGTCGGACGTTCTGCAAAAATGTTGTGAATTTTAGGAGTTTAGGAGTTTTAGGTGAAACTTGAAAATCATCAAATAACTTCCCGGTTTATTGAATGGGTTTATGCAATGAATTGAGCCCACAGACCAGTAGCGCAGTGCAGTGGTTTTGAATCATGTGCCAGAGTCTGTAGGTTTTCATTCCAACCAAACAACTTCAACAACTGATTTCACTGATGAGTAGATCTCCAACCAGAGGGGGGAAATAAATCAGTAGATGATTATGAAATCTAATAAGTCCATGTGTCCTTGTAGAGAACGTTCTTCCCAAGTTGTCCTGACGAGAACGAACTTCTCAAGAAACAAAGACCAGAGAATGTATCTTTGCGGTTGGAGATGGGCTGTGTGCTTGACGATGCATCATCAGTCAAGACACACAGTTTCCCAGCTGATTCAACCGGCTCTGTACTGCTGTGATGCGTTATTTGTCACATGTAGGGCTTCCCATTCGTTCTCGACGGCCAACTCACCATCCGATACATCCTCGGTTTGCAAGTAAACTTCCAGCATCTTTATCCGTCATCTGTCCTCTGCGTGCTTTTGCTTTGGTAAGTAAAATCACCTGCAGACCCTTGTGTCACGATGGGCACATGATTGAAAACCACTGGTGTAGTGAGCAGGGAGGCCAATCTTGCAATCTTACATGGAAGCATCTGTCCTCCTGAAGTGTCTTTGAGCAAGACACTGAATCTCTACCAGATCCAGGGATGCTGTTCTGTAGCTGACCCTGCACTTGGACGTTATTGTGTAGGAGGGAAAATGAAAAGAAAATTTGCCCTTTGAAGACTAATAGAGTATCACAAAAAACAGGGAATATTTCAAGGGGCCCCAGGTGGTGAGGTGCTACTGTACTGTAAATTGGACATATCAGAGTTGGGTGCCACATCTTGTTGAGGGGGGCCAGAATTCCTTTCAGCATCCCTGATTATAACTTTTTTTTTATTGATTTCATGGTGAAAATCCTACACGCACCATTTTTAAAGCTGTTCTCTCCAATGTGCCTGTCTACTTCTCTTAGCACCCTGACTGGCTGTCACCACAAATGTGTAAATTATGAGGATCTGTGAGAATTTCTGCTAATAAATTGTTATAGTGGCCACTGGTGTTCTATTGTAATGCTCCAGCTGAGCTGCTCTCAACCTATTTCCAGCTACCGATGATGTGTTATAAGACACTACACAATACCACACAAAATCTCTTCATCTTTAAAAGTTTCCAGTGTGCCCATCGTCCTCTCTCTAGGTGTGAATATGAGTATAATCATTCTGGAGTTTCATTCCAAAATGAGGTATCCAACCTTTGAAAATAATTTGGCAATGAGCAATGAACATCAGGTAAATGGATAGCACTTTGGAACGAAACCCTTCACATGGAAACACATTCTGAATGTCTGACCACTGGTAGACTCAGAGGATGCCATAAGCTGCTTTCAAAATATTTAAAGAAATTGAACTGTGATCGCTAATGGCAACAGCCTATTTGTAAAACATTAGTTGCTCCTTCTAATGTGCCCTTGTCCCTTGTAATTTACTCTCATACATAAATCTAGATTATGGAGGGTGAATCAATATATGTAGAGGGATATATCTAGCCTACTGTCCATCATATGTTTTTCATTGTTTCTTTGCACTGTCCTTGTCCTTTTGTCATTGTACCATGTGTAACAGCACGGCAGTCACTCTCTGTAATTTCTCAGTACATCTGTACACCAATGCCTCAAAGACGAAGTCCTTTAATTTTTTTTTTGTACTTGATGATTAAAGTCATTGTGATTCTCATAGCACCCTGGGCCGGGGTGTGATTACCTATGTGGAAATGAGAAGGATCTGACATGCCCTGTCACCTCGGATCTATAAGAGAAAGGAAATTAAAGAGAACAGACATCAAACTATGAAG
>JAXDDW010000159.1:0-132500 GCA_034670385.1 Hoplostethus mediterraneus | reverse complement strand
CTCGTTGTCAGATAGAGGACGGTTGTTTACACGATCCTTGTCTTGCAACAGTGAATCCTCTTGCTTTCATACAACAGCTTTGTCAGAGTTGAGAGTTCAGAGTTGTTGTTAAAAAAGGTCTATTTCTGGTTAAAAACGGTCTATTTCTGTAGCGATCCTTTCCGTAATGCTGTCAGACACTTGTCAGAAACACGAATAACAATCTGAGCCCGTCCGTGACAAAAACAAGCACTTTAAGTGGACGTACTTTGACCGGCCGTGTATGCCTTTACGGATTACGTTGCCGCCATAGAGCCGCCGTTACGCGACTGCCGGTTGAGCCGATGGACCGGAGAAACTCAGAAACTTTTGGGATCTACTTAAAGGTATGAAAAGTGATTTTGTGGACATAGAGGCCAGGTTGAAAAATCCCGGAATTACCCTTTAACTACCCAGTTCTTCTATGTAACGCATTACTTCCTGTGCACCAGAGGAAAGACCTTCCCAACAGATAAAAGCTTTCATGAAGTGGGTATTGTTTGAAGCACTATTGTGTCATATCGATCAGACCTGTCTATTAAAGCAAAAAAAAGAATCATTGAAAAGCCTGGTGATTCTTTCAAATCAGGCTGAGAGTGTTTCAGATGTCAGTCAGCAGGTCCGGTCTGGTCGCGCTGCCTTCTCATCCCCGCTGAGTCTTGTCGTCTCTCAATCCCCCAGTGACTCCCTGCTCTCCCTCCTTTCCTCTCTATCTCCCCCTCCCCTCCCCTCACCTCCCGCCACTGAGCCTGTATTGTTTCCTGTCAATTCTCCCTGACTCCCTTGTTCCCCTCTCTCTCTGTTCCCCTACTGAGGCTGTCCTGTCTCCTCTCCATCGACAAGACTCCCTCCTCGCTCTCTCTCTCTCTCTCTCTCTTCTCGACTGAACCTGTCTCGTTCCTCCCATGAGCCTCGCTCTCTCTCTTTCTCTCTTCCCCTCCATCCCTGCCCACTTTCTCTTGCCTTCCTCTCCTCCACCAAACCTGTACTGTCTCCTGTCATCACACCCCACCCCGCCACCGTGACTCCCTTGCTCTCCTACCTCTCTCTACCTCTCTCTCTCTTTCCACTCGCCCACTGAGCCTGTCTTGTCTTCTCACCAATCCCCATGACTACCTGGTTTTCTCTCTCCTTTCTTCTCTCTCTCTCTCTCTCTCTTCATCACCTCTCCTGCACTGTGCCAGTAT
Source organism: Hoplostethus mediterraneus (assembly GCA_034670385.1). Classification (NCBI taxonomy): domain Eukaryota; kingdom Metazoa; phylum Chordata; class Actinopteri; order Trachichthyiformes; family Trachichthyidae; genus Hoplostethus; species Hoplostethus mediterraneus. The sequence continues at coordinate 131,295 of JAXDDW010000159.1, read as the reverse complement.
CTCTCTGTCCGAAAATCTTTTGCTCCCTTTTTCCTTTCCTTTCCTCTTCCCCTCAACTGAACCTGTCTTGTCCTTCCTCAGTCCAGTCCATGAGCCTCCCTTTCCCCCTCTCTCTCTCTCTCCATTTCTTCCCCCCCATCTCTGCCGTCCTCTCTCCTCCATTCCTCTCTTAGCTCCTTTTCTGTGTGTCTCAGCAGTGAGTGCCACTTTAATAATTCAGTCCATCTCTAATCTGAAGCTGTAAATAGTTAATCAGGAGCAGAGCCGGGTGACACTTCCTTTTGGCCCAGCACTGCACCCTAGATCTGGCTCTGTAATTCTCTCTCTCTCTTTTTCTGTTTCTCTCTCTCTCTCTCTCTCTATCTCAGTGTAATATGAATCACCCACTTCCAGTCTATCTCTTCAACGCTGATACATCTCTCTGTGTATTTCTCTGTACTTTTCTGAATTTCATTATCATTTTTCAGACATTCTGCTCTATATCTCTTCGCTGTTGATATTCTCTCTCTATCTCTGGCTCTCGTTCTCCATCTGTCTCTTTACCCCTATTCACATGGACCGGTATTATGTGGGCACCCGGTGTAATTAATGAATTACCTCCCCAACCTTTGTGAAACACAGCCGCACAGGATACTGAAATTCACTGAAATCACTGGTGCCTGGGATACGATAAAATCAAGATTGTACATTTTGTCATTTCCTGATTTAGCAAAGCAAAAAGTGAAGTTGGTGGTTAAAATGCATTTTGAATCCTCTAGGGAGTCAAGTTCTGCCTCCATTTTAAAAGACAGGAGGATTGTCTAGAAGAAGAAAAATAAATCACTGTCCAAAAACAAATTACAGTTGAAATTACCAAAGAGTTCGGACCGGATTAGTCTCAAAGCACAACATGTCTTGTGGCTGCATTGTACTCTGGAACTGATATCTCTCTGCCTCTTCTACAAGGGATTTCTCCCGGTATGATTGTTGAATGTCGGTGCATTGCAACGGACATGGGAATAGGCAAATCCATCGCCGGTGGAAATTCCGTTGCTGATTTACATTAAAATGAATTAGTGATTCAAATGACCTTAATATTTGGTCATTTAAAATGCAGCCTAGCTCTTTTTAAATGACAAGCATAAATAGCTGCCTTTACAGAACAACACCTAACTGCGACATCATATTGTGTGAGTAAGGTTAACTATTCTTTTGAACTTTAGATATAGATATCAGATATAATATCAAAACATTGGTATTTAGCTCACTTTACAATTAAGGCAAATTATTTCTTTCATGTCATTGCAAGTCGTGACTTTGCATCGTCTTGTTGCATTTACTGGTACACTTTGTTAATCTAGAAGTAAGCTGATACAAATGACCTTTCAAATGCAATGCAAACTCATTTAATTGTTATTTACTATTTGGAGTGTACAAAATATGAATGCCATCTTCCTGTTGTTGCACCCAGTTCTGCACAATCCATGTCCATGACAGTCAAGAGGACTAAAACCCTCTTTAACGTCTCCTCACCTTCATCTCCATCTGACCTTCATGACTGGAGTGGATTTAAAGGTGAAACCGATAAGGAATCACAGCTTCACCTGGATTCACCTGGTCATCCTGTTTCAGGGACAGAGCAGGTCGCCCTGATGTTTTGTCCACTCAGTGTAAGTGTGCATGTTATTTATTTAGGCATTTAGTTTAGTCAGCCACTACCACCTTGACTAACGCGGTTCCTGCGGCAAATGCTGACACCAAAACGGGGACGCAGACACAAGGACAAAAATAATGCTCAAGTTTAAAAATTTGATAAATGCTCATCTTGTTTTTGTTGACTGAGAGGACTTAAAACTATCATTTAAAATGTAAAAGTGCAGTTCAATGTGTATTTAAATGTGTGTGTGTGTGTGTGTGTGTGTGTGTGTGTCTGTCCATCCATCACCCCGTCCAGGCACGGTGACGAATACATCGGGAATCAACGATATGTGTGATGATGATGATCGATTGACAGTCTAGATAGAAGCCTTTGATGACGACACCAAAACCTGACATTTATCATTGATGTTTTAGATGGTTGAAAATCTTTGTGGCTGTGCTGGAAAATATCTCGATGTGACGTCTACATTTGGCCAGTTTTTTTTTTGCAGGAATAAGAAAAATACACCACAACAACAAACGGGTCCATGAATGCAAGGTACATCAATCACATCAATAGCTGTTTTGGACGGTGGGGACCTCTTTTGAAAGAGTGCCCGGGTACATACAGAAATACAAACAAGAGAAAAACGCAAACAATATTGACAACGATGAACTAAAATTGTCACCAAACATCAATGAAAACATTTCAAGTGAATCAGGTTCTTCATCAGATATCTGAATTGTCCCATCACAACCCAAAACATCAAGCTTCAGGATCCGCTGAAATTCGTTCCAGTATTTTTGGAGCACGAAATCTAAAAAGCAGTCTGTCCCAGGTCAGCGCCATTCCACCGACTGATGAACCCCAACTGCCCAGTCAATAAACAATGTACGATGCAGATAAGAAGAAGAAGCTTTTATAAATACTGCTCTTCTGGTTGGTGTGGGAAGGTTATTTCCTATGGTGAGTGTAGGGCTGTACTTTGGCCTGGAAATACGTTGGACAAAATCCTCTGTGGCCTCGTTACGCCAGCACCAGGAACTTTCAATACGAGCAGCCGCATGCAGCCGGTGGAGGGAGTGTAAGGAGAGGACATGGGAGAATTTGGGGGAGGTTTGAAGACAAGGGAGGCTGGTATTGGAGTCGAAGTAGCCTCAGACGGGAGATGAATAAAATGTTGAACGAGGCAGCATGGGCTTGAGTCCTCGGGTCTGATTCAACGGATGTTGTAGAGAGCAAAACCTGCAAAATCGAGTTGATAAAGTTGAAAGTCACTGTTTTGACAAAGTGGGGTGAAGCAGCAGTCAGCCTATGTGGCGCTAAACCTCTCCATCGACCAACACTGAAGAAATTCATTGGTTTATGCAGAGTGACAATTCAACGGTCGGGGGAAAGACGATCAATCAGTTCATATAAATGTCATCAGCAGTAACTATAACTATCTCTCTTTCAGAAATTCAGAATCATCCACTTGCTGTTATCTTTCCTCCTACATTTCTCTCGTACTTTATCTTTCTGTATTTTTCTCTCTACATTTCATCATATTTGCGGTGTTTCTCTGCATCTGTCCGTCCGACTCTCTCTCTGTCTTTCTGAATGTATGTCGGATCTCATTTTACGATGCATATCCCTCCTCCCCCCTCCTTTTGAATCACCCGCTTACTCTATAGGTTTCTTGTGTTTCTCTGAGTCTCTCCATCTCTTCTTCCTCTCTTCTTCCTCCAGTGTTATTTTCAACCCTGATTTTTCTTCATCTTGCCTGCCCTTTAATTCCCTCCCTCTCTATCGCCCCTAATCTCTCTCTCTCTCTCTTCCCTCTATCTCCCACTTGTACTTGAGATGTATCGTATTCCATATCCCGCCTACTGTAACACAATATAAAATCACATTTCAGCCTGTCGCTGCTGTCAAATGAAAACCTTGTATCTCCAAGAAGTCAGATTGTCGGGACCAAAAAGGTACCCCCTTAATCATTGAGTTGGTGTTCATGAGCCCTTTATGGGTCAGAGGGTCTTGCTGAGCACATGAGGGACCATTTATATTCAATTCAAGTAAAAAATTAAAAAATTAAGACTTGATTCTCAAAAATATCCATTTTGGGGGAAAAATTACCTGAAGTTTGTCCAACAATATCTAAAACTAATTCTTGCAGTTTTTAAAGGATAGAAGGTTAACTATGTCATTGCTTGACAAAAGTTAGGAGGTTTTCACACAACAGCAGTGAGATTGTGTCCCTATCAGGAAAATCCACAGCCGAATAGAGCGGGTAGCTGCTGTAGCTACCGGGGGCACCAAACCCATAAAGCTTTTATGGGGTTTTATTTTCTGTCTTTACTGCATCAACATTACAGTGGAGAAAGATCAGATAATATGATGCTGTTGACCCAGAGGGGACGGACGGCAGATAAAGAAAGATGAGGAGGGAGAAGTGTTGGAGACAGAGGAGGGAGAGAGAGAGGGAGGGGTGGGGAGAGAGAAAAAATATCCTCTTCCCTGCTGAGCCTTCTGGAGGTGTCGTTGGCCTCATTACTTGAACCTAATTCAATGAGACACCTTTGATGGGGAGTACCCGCTAAACAAGCCCAACGGCACACCCGCGCTCACCCGCTTAGTCCGCCATCCAAGCCACGTTTCTACGCAGGCGTTCAGTGTGACATCAGAGCCACTGGGGCCAATCAGATCTCTCTATCTTGATTTGCAGAGGCAAACACACAAAGTCATTGAAAATATTTGGATTCAAAACTGACCCTGGTCTGTTGATGGGCTGCGGCACACAGCAACATGACGGTACTATGGTACCATGCTGTAGGACACACACACACACACACACACACACACGCACACACACACGCACACACACACACACACACACACACACACACACACACACACACACACACACACAAGGAATTAGAGTTAATGAAACTTCTAGAGCTAACACCTCCCAACGTCTCAGGCCTTAGTCAGAGACTGAGTCACACCATTGTCAGCCATCCTTGGTACGTCACAAGCCAAGCTGTGAAGCGGTCAGGGGTAGGACCAACACGCCATCTGCCATGATAGAAATTTGCTTTTCCAGAGAACAAGTTAAGTTTAAGTGGTCCGCTGTCAACTACGAAGTAGCCTCGTAGTTTCATGTACGTCATACCTCTCTCGCTTTGTAACTGGTATCTGAATGTACGAAGATTAGAAATACTCATTCTTGTCATTGAAGACCTTCAGTGTGAGTCAGGAGTCGCCTACGTAAAGGGACGGGGCGATCTGTTGCCCTCGGATGTACCCATGTTGCACATGTTTTGCTGAGGAAACTTGCAATATTTTGATTTAACCTTTATTTAATAATAGAAAAATTTAGATGCTTCTTGATATAAAATACAGCGATGAGTACCATAGACATCTGTGCTTATAAATCTGTTGTTGTTCCCGAGTTAGAGTTGGTTGCTTCTTGAAACTTGTGAGTCAGACTCACCTCTAAAACTATAGCACCCAGTTTTCCAATCCTTTAACACACACACACACCTACACACACCTACACACACACAGTACCACATGTGGCCTGACTGACCGACTGTATGGCGGTAATTACTGTACCCGCCTGTAGGTGGAGCTGTGTCATTGAGAAACATCAATAGGGCTCTCCTCGACCCGCCACCCCTCCCATCTTACACAAGTTCTCCTCTCGCTCTGCCCGACAAGATGAGAGACCCAGATTCACAGTTCACATTCCCCCATTCATGCTTCTGTATGCCTTTCCAAAACCCTTTCTTCTCCATAGCCCCCGTGTCATATCTTTAAGATGACAGGTTATAGAAACTGAAGTGCGTTCATAATGGCGGCTACCTTCTGTTGCGATAACCGTGTAACAACGAGAGTACCGGCGCTTTAGATGTATTCGGTGAGAATATGAATGGGTTTTATTCTCTCTTTTCACATACAGTATAGTCACCAGCAGTGCATGGGACAATACAGCTGAATCCACACCAGCTCAAACAACTGGCAGGGATGATAACGATGTACTTTCTCCGTTGCCCCAGCATTAAAATCCTCCGCCAGAGACGACAGTTCGAGGAGAGTTTCCCTCCAAGAAGGAGATATCTACCTGAAGAATTTGACAGCTGTGATTGATAGCACAAAATCAAAACAATTTTGATGGATAGTTGGTATCATATGTCCTTGGTTGACAAAATGAGTCCTCTATATGTTTTAGCTATTCATTGATCTTGATGACAATTTTATTTTTGATTGAATGATTCCCGTTTCTAATCAACTCTCTACTGGTTTATTATAAAGTATCCCGCGGAGCGTGTCAGGAAAGAGCTGATGAAGGCGTTTGTGCCGAAAAGTTGGTCCTCATTAAAAAACACAGTAAGCAGGTAAAGATTGTGCGACTTTCTTTTCCTGTACTGTGTGCTAGTTTTCCGTGGATCTGCACCTCGCTAAGTTTTGGGTGTGTGTCCATTTCCTGCAAAGAGAGAGAGTATGAAGTGCCACACAAACTCAAACTCAGGACATCATACATACAAGGAATGAAACATACTCTTTGTTAGGAAAAGCCTTCTGGCCAATCTAACAAAAGGTGTTTTATGGTGAGATGTGGATAGTAGTGACAACAGGAAGAATAACTGGCTGCAGGTATGGTGTTTGATGCAGAGATACCAGTCTGGTGTAGGCCAGCCCAAGCTTTGGCTTCACCTGGAGCGACCAGCTCTCGTGTCTCCTCTGGTTTCTTCTAGTCAGTGTATTATAGTTGGATGATTAAAAGGATGTCATGAATCGAAAACAAAACAACCCGGGCAGGGCTGAAGGTCAAAGCAGTCAATCAAATTGGTAGACCTTTGTCTACCTCTAGGTGAGCATCATGCGCTTGGCTCACCATGGCATAACAAAAGAGGCGGAGCCCCAGTTCAAACCTCCCTCTTATACTCTGTCCAATCACATGAACACACAATGAGACTCTGCTACCATCCTCAGCCTGCCTAACACTATTCCTACTGACTCTAACACCTTGATCACACATGATGGGTCAAGTGCATTGCTCTTTCATGCATTTCAAATGAAATCATTTACTGCTGCATCATTCCGTTGCAGATGCATTGCACTTACATGAAAGTGTTGCATGTGTTCGTTTACTCTACCCATGTGTTGATTATGCAGGCAACATCTAAACCAAATGTTGTTTTACTCCAATTATTGCCCTTTGATGTTTTTGTGATGAAAACCATTCATCAGTTCTAATGAAAATTTGTGGGATGTTTATGAACGACCAGTTTCATCTCAATATGTTTGAGCCATGAGATTTAGTTTGCAGTAGGGATGTATCCGAATACCATATTTGGCAAAGCACAAATAATACATTCTATATGAACTTTCTCCCCTCCTGAATTTGGCCAATATTGCATACAGAAGAGACTGAAAATAAGTTGATGTGTCCTCTCTAAGCTGGGGGCTTCTCTCTAATGATAGCCGGGCGGTTGGAGAGACACGGAGCTTTGACTGGGAAGAGAATAGCTCTGTAGCTGGTGTTGTTTGACTGTAGTTATTTGCTACATGAATAGTGTAATTATCTTGATAACTTGCATCGGTGATGAAAACTAGATTGGCTGTTTCCCCCGGTCGGGTCTGCTGCTCTGAGTCACACCAGATGGATTCCAGTTACTCAGGAGTCGGTCCAGCCTGGTGGTAGTGCTGCTCCCCCACCAACCAGCAGTGTCTGGGAGCACGTCGCTGTCAGTGCAGATTCCAACCATGGAGGTCTGCAAACTGAGCAAAAGTCAAATCAACAGGGGCAAGGATGTTAAACATGTGTCTGGGGTGTAGAGTTCAACACGTGCAGTTGCTCAGAATGAAGATAAGGAACTAGATTTTGATTTAGAAAGTTTTTCAAGTTATCAAAAAAAAAAAATTTCAAGAAAGAAAACTTGTTACACTGATGCTCCACAGTTGCTTCACATCTGAGAGAAATTATTTCCAAAATGTATATTTTGTTCTGAATGAATTGAAATTATTTTGAATATTATCTTAGTGACAGTGAGGAATGCTTTTTCTCCCAGTGGAAGTCCCTGGTGATGAGTAATCAGACCAGTTGCAATTGTTTTTAAAAGCATAGAACTAGAAAAAAAGCTTGCACACTGATGAGAAACAAGGACAACAAGGCCTACAATTGCAGAAAATCTTGATGTAATGTTTTGTTTTGAAGTGAAATGTTCTTTTATCTCACCTGCATATATTCATAAATGCATCTCTTCCTTCTGTGTTCCTTGTGTACCTCTCTGTTTTAAAACTGCAAATAAACTAAAAAAAGAAAACAAATAGTTTTCTTTTTGATTTTTTCCTTTTTTCTCTGGCCCAAAATGTCTCTTGTTGATAGTTCCTTGACAACAGACGGGGCCCTTACCTTATCACCCATTTTTAGTTGTTCTGGATAAGCTAAATGCCTAAAATGTTGTGTTTTTGTTTTATTTTATGCCATTATGTGTGGTAGTGCTCACCATCTAAGGCCTGTTTTACAGATCATTCAATACCTCTAAATTATAGAGGAGCCAGTCTGTGAAAGCCAAGGTCTTACCTGCTATTCATCCAGAATTTGTTTTAGGTTTTGCTATCAAACATTTTATCAAGGTAGATGCAACTTTGTTCCTGTGGTGTGTCTGAATGGGCGTTTATCCAGTCTGAGTAACGATGAGTATGCAGGTAGAGGTCAATGTCTTGCTGAGGAACACTTCTACAAGACACAGAAACTGTTGCTGGGATGAAACCTGTGACCTTCCAGTTACGGGACGGTCATTCTAACCACTAGTTCACACTGCAAACTATCTCATTTTAGAAATTCTTCAACTGCATTTTTAATGCAATCACTTATTCTGGATCATTACCCCTACTCAACTATGAGACATGGTCTGAAGGACCTATGAATGATTCTAGGGAATTCCTAATACTACTGTGGCCCACTTATTACCAGACTAAATCATACAGGAGTAATGGTGATCTAAAATCCACTTTGCATTAATAATATGTGGCGAGTGGAGTGGGTATTGAGCATGAGACGAGAAGTGGCCGAGAGGACAACAAGACACATCTGCACCCAATTAACCCCTCTCTATCTATGCCTTTCTTCAGTAGGTGAGCCTCTGAGCTATAGACAGCTGACACCACACACAGAGGATGCAGCAGGCTGAAAGGTCTGACCCTAACCCTATAGACTGCTGGACTCAATCCTGAAAAGGCAAATAATAGTAACACCACCATGGGTGATCCCTTATTTTGAGTTAAATATATAAGGTATGGTATAAGAATTGGTGGCAAAATTCAGTATGGCAAATAAATATCTGAGAAGAGATGCTGTGGTATTGTAGAAACCCCCCTTAATGCTAAGCATGCATTAGCACTGCAGACTATTGTTTCTTTATCAGTACATTCTAACACAAAACTCAAATGTCTTTCAACCAACTAGTTAACAGAGTGCTGGAACGAGAACAAAACTAGATTTTTTTCTTATCAATTCCTCTTGGGCATGGAGCCAAATTGTAGCTTTTGTTCAGCAAGTAAAACGCAGGACATTTGCATCTTAATAAATTGGCATTCTTATACAAACATGCAGAATACTGATGTTTCTAAGTGCTTGTTCGAGACTACTTGTGGATCTTGGCTTTGGACTGTAATTGACATATAATTGGATTCAAATTATCGGGGCAAGGGTGTTTGGGGTACTGAATAATTTTTGCCTCACACTTAACGGGTTGTTTTCATAATTTTTCAAGTTATGGAAATTGATGTGCTAAAAAACCCGCCACTACTCTTTACTAAACAAAATAAAATGGGTAATGGATATCTGAACAAATCAGCATTCCTGAAGGTTGCTGTACACTTACTTTGATGAAGACACAGTTTGTGTGTGATGTGGCAATGACCTAGTCTGCTTCAAGCTCTGAAAGCCCAAGAAAGAAAAAAACACTCGTCGGGTTGACCTTGATTGTGTTACACGAGGAATATTTAAGTATAGGGAAATGGGTATCTGAAAAATCAGTTTACTACAGTTTGCTCTAGATTTACTTTGTTGAGGACAGCATTGTAAGCATTAAAAGCTCTAGAAAGAACATGAGATGCAGGGAAAAACAGGCAGGACTTGATTTAGTGTAGGGAATATTTAACATAGGAAAATGTGTATCTGAACAAATCAGGCCCCTAGTTTGCTGTTCACTGTTTTTACATACTGTAGTTCATACAGTTATGATTTAGTCTGCTTAAATCTGTGAGAGTCGCAGTTAAAAACATAAGGTCAGGAGAGATAAAAGAAAAAGAGCCAGGGCTTGATTTTGTGTGATGCGGGGGATTTTTTTTTGCAGAAGGTTGGATGTAAAAAGTGTTTACTAGTCATGTTGACTCGGCAGGCTGTCTGCATGCTATTTTTCATCTCCGCTGTAATGCAAATAAAGTGAAACAGCTTCTCTCAGCAGAGAGGAGGAAAATAACGGCCGACAAAGGTTACATCCTCAGCGAGCAGCTCAAAAAACATGACCGCAAAGCAACGCACGTACACACACATGCTCTGCGTATTGCAAAGAAACACGTACATGCAAACACATAGACGCCTTCAAACGTGTATACAACACATAAACACACACATGCATTTACACATATGGGCACCCACACAAATGTACGCACACACAGGCATACACACGCACACACTCATACGTGCACAACAAGCACTCTGCAAGGGAAAAATGCTTCTGACTGTGTTAAACAAGCCCTTAAATCATCTCTGCCAAATGGAGGGATTGGAGAAAAGAGAGTGATGGGAGAGGAAGAGGGGAAGTGATTTCCCTCACAGGCAAAAAGCCATAATAAGTGTATTGTTTTTCAAAGTGAAAACCTTTGAATCCAAGTCTCGTCTCCCCAGAGACGCAAGGGGCTTACTCCTCCTAGCTATTTACAATTTCAAATACATTTCTGTGTGTGTGTCTATGTGCGAGCATGTGTATGCATGCATCTGCACATAATATGTATGTGAGAGACGGAGACGGATTCGGGGAGAAAAAGAAAAACGGAGGGAGAGAGATGGAAGCAAGGGAGCATTGAGGAGAAGGAGATGGAAAAAGACACGCAATTATATTCCCTGCTTCATTTTAATGAAATGCAAAAGTAATTCCCCCATGAAAGCTGCAGTAATTGCCCAAACAGTCTTGTTATGTGACAATCATACTTAGAACAAAATGCAGTATGAAATTGTGAGGGATTCAAATCAGGGGGGATAATTTTTGCAAGAAGCCTGACAAGTTAAGATAATTAAAATACATTTTGTTTTTATTTTTGGAACAGAAGGAGGGTTTTTTGTTAGCATGTCGGGGCGTCAAACTCTCCTCTCCTTTCTTGTCTCGGTGGTGAACGTAACATGTAATTACAGTATACAGAGAGAGATTTGGCTCATTTTTCCAAGCAGTCAGCGTCAGAAGGGAACGGACTGTACTTCGTCTACACAATGTAATCTCCCTTTCCCAAACCTAATCTGGACATTATGTGAGGATGATAAACCATTATACAGCTAGTTCCATGTGACATTTTGATCAAAAAATGCTCAAATGAGGTTGTTGTGGATAATAGCACTGGCTGCGCGAGTGGACTTCTAACTTTTGGAACACACTGGATTGCATCAATCACAGTATTTGAATGGATGTGTCAGATACCCTAATTCAAAGTAAGATTAAAGACTGGTAATTCGTCTTGGACACTTAAAGGATAAATTCACCCTTGGATACTGTATAATCAGTGTGTGATGATCAAGGCATTCCAGGAGTTATTTTGCGTTATTTAAGTGTTGTACCCAATCAACCTGTCTACCTTTACTCAGTTAGTGATTTGCCCATTTAATCATTTTCAGAGAGGTACGTTTGTCCAGTTATTCACAGGAATAAGAAAAATACAGCACCAAATAAAATAATGGACACAGAAATACAAGGTATTTAACAGTGATTAACAGTGATAAAACACTGTGATTTGAAATGAATGCAACAGCACAATACATTTAAATTCCTAGATCACCAATATTACAAGCAACCAATAGTCAGGAGGAGGAGAATGACCATGGATGCCAGAGAACAGCTAGCTAAAGGAATCTAAGCAGAAAAAGTATAAACTCTCTGAGTCTCCTGCACTAATGATGCATGAGACAATGTAATAATTTCCCTGGCAACAATGTCAATTTTATGGCCGCCATCTAATACGCCACAAAGAACCTTTTCTATTCATTGTCAGTGAAGATCGGTTATTCACACAGCAGAATACAGGAGCTACAATGAAACTAATTTGATTCCTCCAGGTTCCCCAGCTATCTTAATTAGGTGAATTTAAACTACACGAGGTGTACCCCATTAATCTCATCAGTTCCTGGAAATTGTATGAAACTTCTGCCTTCCCCAGATCTTTCCTTTCCCTCAAATCCTTAATTGGACATGATATGGAGATGATACCCAGTTTTAATTTTGACCTAAATCAACTCGCAGTTAAAGCGACGGTGGGTTTTAATATCAGTTGCTGGGGTGCAATTTAAACAGGAACACCGAACACCGATCGGATTCAAGGTGTCAAAGTGCGCTCAATTAGTCGCGCCGACGAATATAGCAACTGTTTCAACACCATATACAACATCTACTGATCCACCCCAATTATAGTCTGAATCGACTCAGCCAACACTTATATAAGCCTCATTTTCAGCTCGCTTGTAACCCACAGGAGAGAGGGATGGCCTGGAAGCAACTCAGCGTCTTTCCCCCAGTTAGCAAAGAGTTTTAGTGTGTGGAAAGGAACTTTACCTAGGTTTGATCTTCCCCGTGTCCCGCACACCGCCGTCGTTAAGTAGAAATACTAGTTAACATTCATGTGCTCGGTTTGAGCACATGAGTGGGTTCTTCTGGGTTGAGTGGCAGTCTCTTAGGATGTTCTAACCACAAAGATGAGGGAGATGAGGAGAGGTATAGAGAAAGTTAGGGGGAGTTAGCATGGGAGGGATGTGGGGGTGGGGGGGTGAGCAGAGGAAAAGGGTAGTATGTGTGTGTGGCGGAGAAAGGGAATTAAGGAAGGAAATGAAAGAGTGAAAGAGTAAAAAGTGATAGAGAGAAAAGTAGAGGATGGGGAAGGATGGATGCAATACGGCATTGAAGAGTTGTGGGAAAGAGGGAATTGAGAAGCAGAAAGAAGGCTAGAAAAGGAAAGAGGATGCAAGTGAGAAGGAGAATGAGTAGATGGCAGGAGGGGAAGGGAAGGGAAGATAAAGATGATATGATATGGTAAAGGCAAGTTTATGAGAAGAACAAAGATAGTGAAGATGAGAAGAGCAGGGAGGAAACTAAAAGGACAGGAGGGTAAAGCACACAAGGAGGAAAGGTGAGAAGAGAAGTGAGGAGAAAACAAGAGGAGAAGATGAGGGACGAGGGAGAACAGAAGAGATGTTAGATGAGGCGATGAAAGAGGAATGTAGAGAGGAGAAGGACAAAGTGTGAAGAGAGATGGAGGAGAAGCACAGAGATAAGGAAAGGAGAGAGATGAAAAAGAGGTAAGGAGGAGAGGACACAAGAAGAAATGACGATTGGGAGGCAATGCAAGGAGGCAAGGACACAAGGAGAGGGGAGGAGAGGACAGGAAAGGAAAGGAGACACCAGAAGAGGAAAGGGGAGAGGACAGCAGTTGAGACGCAGTGAGGAAATCCAAAGACAGGTTTGGAGAAGAGAGGGAAGGGAAATTAAAAAGAGAGGACACAAGAGGAGAACCAGAATGGGTTAGGAAAGGAAAGTGTAGAGGAGCTGAGAAGAAAAGAGAAGAGGAGGCGAGGCGAGTCACAAATAGGAGACTAGGTGACCAAAAAAATGAGAGGTGAGCAGACAAGCAGCGAGGACAAGAGAGAAGTGTCGAGGAGGGAGAGGAGTGGAGACAGTGTTTTTCACATCCTGCAGACAGTCCTAATCAGCACACCCTCCAGGGATTAGCAGTGGTCCAAGAAAAACCTCCCATGACCAAACTGCTCCGCTCAGGCTTTGTTAAAGACATAAGCTCTAAGAGAGAGAGAGGAAGGGAAGGGAAGGGAAGGGGGAAGGGAGGGGGAGGAAAAGATGGAGGGAGAGTTTGGTGAAAAAATGGACAGGGAAAGGAGATGGAGTGGAAGAGACAGGTGGAGAGAGAAAGAGATAAAGAGAGGAAATATCTCTATATGCATCGTGATCGCAGCAGTCCATGTAAAGTAATAGATGAAGCACCCAGAAGTAAGTTCTCCTGTCATCATTGAAGTTCATTTGCGAGCAAAGAGGATTATGGGAGATTAAAGTCGTAGCTTAACTGTGAAGATTCATAGTTAATGTTAACTTGTCAAAATAACACAACTTTTTACTTTGTTTTATGAATTATATACTGCTCAATAAAGAACAGGTGACATTTACAACATTGCGACGAAGGTTTCAGGGTGAATTTGACTCCTTACAAAGATGGGGAGTCAATAAGGAGAACAAAAGATGAAGGAATAAGATGCAAAGAGAAGGAAGCAGAAATAAATCAGTAATGGAGTGTAAGTTAGACAAGGCTAGGGGAACAGAGGAGAGAAAAGGCCAAGAGAGAGAGCGAGAGAGAGAAAGGAAAGGAAGAGAAAAGGGATGAGATGCCCATCTGATAACTGGGCCGAATAGGGAGGGAGAAATGTGTCCATCACATGTCCACAGAGAGCTGGTGAATGACAGTAAATAGGGAAAGAGGTTTGGATGAGATGCAGAGAGAGAAAGTGAGATACGTCCAGAGAGAGAGAGGAGAGTCACTTAAAGTTTTCATTATAGAGAGAAATACAGAGAGAGATGACCATCAGTCAACCAGCCATGCGTTGCACTCTCATTCACATTCCCGCTGGGACGCGAAGACGGAAAGCAGGGAGGATAATATTGTGACGGGGAGACAAAATTGGGGGTACGACACCCAGGCAGCAGCAGATACAGTGCATACGGAAAGTTTTCAGACCCTTTCAAGTATTCCACATTTTGTTATGTTTCAGACTTATCTTAAAATGGATTCAATTCATTTTTTTTCTCATCAAACTACACACAATACTCCACAATGACAAAGCAAAAACAGGTTTTTGGAGAGTTTTAATTTATTAAAAATAAAAGACTGAAATATCCCATTTACACAAGTATTCAGACCCTTTTGTTATGACACTCGCAATTGAGCTCTGGTGCATCCTACTTCTATCAATGGTCCTTGAGATGCTTCTGCAACTTGATTGGAGTCCACCTGTGCCTAATCGAATTCATTGCACATGATTAGGAAAGGCACACACCTGTCTATGTAAGGTCTTATAGTTGATGGTGTATGTCAGAGTGAAAAGCAAGCCATGAGGTTGAGAGAATTGTCCGTAGACCTGCGAGACAGGTTTGTGTCAAGGCACAGATCTGGGGAAGGATACAAGAACATTTCTGCAGCATGCCCAAGAGCATGGTAGCCTCCATCATTCTCAAATGGAAGAAGTTTGGAACCTCTTCTAGATCTGGCCGTCCAGCCAAACTGAGCAATCGGGGACGAAGGGCCTTGGTCAGACAGGTAACTAAGAACCCAATGGTCACTATGAATGAGATCCAGAGTTCCTTTGTGGAGATGGGTGAACCTTACACAAGGACAACCATCAGTGCAGCACTCCACCAATCAGGCCTCTATGGTAGAGTGGCCAGACGGAAGCCATTCCCTGCTAAAAGGCACAGGACAGCCCACTGGGAGTTTGCCAAAAGGCACCTAAATGACTCTCAGACCATGAGAAGCAAAATCCTCTGGTCTGATGAAATGAAAGATTGAACTATTTGGCCACAATTCCCAACGGCTTGTGTGTGGAGGAAACCAGGCACTGAGCATCACCTCATTAATACCATCCCTACAGTTAAACACGGTGGTGGCAACATCATGCTGTGGGGATGTTTTTCTGCGACTGGGAGACTAGTCAGGACAGAGGGAAAGATGGGTGCAGAAAAATATAGAGCAATCCTGAGTAAAAACCTTTTCCAGAGTGCTCAGGATCTCAGGCTGGGGCGAAGGTTTAGATTTCAACAAGACAATGACCTGAAGCATAATGCCAAGAAAACAGATGAGTTGCTTCGGGAAAACTCTGTGAAAGTCCTGGAGTGGCCCAGCCAGAGTCCAGACCTAAACCCAATAGAGCATCTCTGGAGAGATCTGAAAATGGCAGAGCACCGACGCTCCCCATCCAGCCTGGTTGAGCTTGAACGATTCTGCCAAGAAGACTGGGTGAAACTTCCAAAAGAAAGGTGTGCCAAGCTTGTAGGATAATTTCCAAGAAGACTTGAGGCTGTCACTGATGCCAAAGGTGCTTTGACCAAGTACTAAGTGAAAAATCAGAAAAACTTGAAAGGGTCTGCAAACTTTCTGCACTGTGACATCTCACCATTTGGAGGCCATTCTGTAAAAGCCAACGTAGACGTCCCCTGTTTTGTGTCTGTCCTGCATTCGAGGTGAAGGGGGCGACGTACTTAAAGGAGAATTATGGTATTTTTAAACCTGACCTCTATATCCACAAAATCGCCTATTATACCACAAAATAGGTCCAAAAAGTTTCAGAATTGCTCCGGTAGATCGGCTCAGTTGGTAATCGCGAAACGGGCTCAATGGTTGCTACGTAATCTGTAGGGGCATGTGCGCGCAGTCAAAGTACGTCCACCAAAAGGTAGTCTATGAAAGCAAGAGGGTTGACTTGTTAAAGGAAGAGGATGGAAACATAAATCAGCATTGGAGACATGTGTTGGAGTATAGAAAGCATAGCTTAGAGTATTTGTTTTTTCCCAAAGATAAAAAAAACAACAGTTCGTTTTTGCACATTTCTGAACTGTGCCAACAAAATGTTAAGGAAGACTTTGTGCAGCTTTCATAGAATAGAAAAACCTTTGTCAGGTTTCTACCGTCCTCTTCCTGCAACTAGTGAACTCTCTCGCTATAGACTACCTTTGTCCACCGTCCATTTCAGAGCGGGACTTCTCCTTGCCCTAGACTTTAGTTTTCTGGTTAAAAAAAGGTCTATTTCTGTAGCGATCCTTTCAGTAATGTTGTCAGACGCTTGTCAGACACACAAATAACAATCTGAGCCTGTCAGTGGCAAAATCAAGCACTTTTAGTGGACATACTTTGACCACGCGCACATGCCCCTACAGATTACATTGCAACCGTTGAGCCCGTTTCACGACTGCCGACTGAGCCAATCTACCGGAGCAATTCCGAAACTTTTTGGACCTATTTTGCGGTATAATAGGCAATTTTGTGGATATAGAGGCCAGGTTTAAAAATCTCTGAATTCTCCTTTAAAGAAAAAAACAACAACTAAACAATACATTTTAAAACAGTTGTATCATTTTGCTGAAAAATGCTATTATTTTGGCAGGTCCAATGGCTGGTGCCAATTCTCAAAAGGTGCTTTAAGTTCTCCAAGAATAACTTTGCAGTTCTTGAAGTCGTCGTTGCTATAAATTAGCCAGAGTTCAATTTTCAGCTCATCCTTGTTAAATAGTGGGGAAGCTGCCACGGCGTCCAGTGCTGCATCAGCGAACTGCCTCCTGTGCTGCTGGAGCATCTCTCTCCCTGCAGCAGAGGGAATGAGAATCACTCCTTAGTGTGTGTCAGGATAGTATTACATAGTTATACTACATAATAATAAGAACTGGATAACATCCAAACTAACTGGGCAGGTCAACGGTACCTGGTATTTATAAAGGTGATAGAATTTACCAGTATTATGGAAAGAAATGTGGTGCTCAAGGTAATACAATTGCCTATTTCTAGCCTAAAAATATTACTAGTATAGGAAACTGGTAATTTACTGTTCTAGGAGAGAGGAATCAATATGTCTTTGCACTGCATGTTATAGAATTTGAGCAAAGAGGATTATGGGAGATTGGATTTTCAACTTTAAGTCAAATTTTCTTTTTGGTACCATGCTAGTCCACAGTTTGATAATCACCTTCACTATTTGAACGTCATTTCATTCCTCCATCATACCTTTTCCCGTCCTCCGCCTGCCTTTGTTGCTCCGTCTGTGTCAGTCTCTCATTAATGTCTTCCCTTTTGACACCTTCCCTCTCTGCGTTATGTCTTCTCTGTCTCTCTTCCTCTTTCTTCCCCTCTTTCCTTTCGCTCTCGTTCCTCACCATCAGTGTTGCTCAGCCCTTTTTCTCTGGTCTCGTTTTCCCTCTCTTCTCATAAACCTCCTGGATCCTGTCATATCATGCTTTCGCTCTTTTGCTTGTTTCGCTCTTCTCTTCTCAAACTCTCTTCATCTTGATGATGTGTGCTATCTCTCTTTCCACCTCTCTTTTCTTTTCCTCCTATCTCTTTCTTCTCTTAAAATCCGACTCCTGCCAACTCCCTTTCATGCCACACTCTCTCTCATACCAAGTTCTCTCTTTGTGTGTGTGTCTCTCTCTCTCTCTCTCTCTCTCTCTCTCTCTCTCTCCCATAGGCAGTAGGGGTGCTTTTTTCAATTTCTCCCTCTTTTCTCTTCCTCCTTCCCCCCACTTCTCTCCTCTTGTCATCCTTCCATCATCAGCATTGTTCTCTCTCCCTGACTGGACATCAATTATTTAGAAGGGGATCAGGTGGCCTACTTACCCCTGATTTACACACACACACATACACACACACATACACACACACACAAACACACACACAGAGTTCAAAAAGAGGTAAGCGCGCATACAAAATGTGCAATCAAGCAAACATTTACGCACCAACAGATGCAGGCATGCATGTGCGTTCACACATGCACACAGTTGCACACAGCACAAACAGACGCACACCAAGAGTCAACCATGAATGCACGTACAAACACACACCTACACACACACACACACACACACATGCACACACACATCAAGAGCACAACTTGCACAAACAAATGCTCAAGATGCAGAGATGAAAGCAAACAGATGTATACAAAGAGGGAGGCAGGCTTGTACGCATACAAACGTTAACACATGGCACACACATGAAGTCATCAATGCTCACGCACACACACACACACACACACACACACACACACACACACACACACACACACACACACACCACGCACGCAAGCATACTCAGAACTGACCTGAAAGTGTTCCTGAAAAAAACAAAAGGTTTCATAAACATACAGCATCTGTTGTACCGCTAAGCAGCGAGCTACCTACCAGAGAAAATAAACACTAAGAAACATCAAGGGAGCTGACATGGACAGAGAGAGGATGGGAGATAATAAAGTACTATCTAGTGTCTAGTATCTTATTCCCTGTTCTGATCTCTCCTGTTTTTTTTCCTTAATGAGAAAAAGTAGTTTGAGATCCATGATGAAACTATCAAGCCACAAATTTAGTGTCAGGGTTTTTAAAGCTATTATGTTAAAGGATTTTCCCTTTAGATGTGCAGTGTATTGCTGTGAAAGTTGCTGTGATTACTTGTGAAATTAGTTGCGCAGCTACAAACAGCAGCTGCAGTGATCTGCTTCATGCTTTCATTTGGTCCAATTTGGGAGTTCTTGAGTTTGATTATCTGAGATTTTAAAATCTGTGCTGTTTCTTCTGGTAGACAGGCCAGAGTGGGTGCAAAATGTGGTGCCAATGTTAATAAAATGATGATATATTTAGAGAAAACAAATCCTCATCTTAAAGTAGTCAGTGATATTTTCATATAAATAATGTCATTTTTTGCTGCTCTCTAATACCAATTGATATAATATAGTAGTGATAGTGATTGAACCTATAGCCAGTTCATGAAAGCTTTAATATTTGTTGTTCTACTGTTGGGTGGGTCTTTCATTCCTTGTGCACAGGAAGTGATGCATTGGAATAAGTAAAAGAAGAACTGGGAAGGTAGCATTTGTAGCGATAGCCACCATAACCATATAGCCACCTACAGATACTCAAACTTCATCAACGGAAAATACAAGGAAAAAGTACTGGACACACTGTTTGATTGATCTCTGAGGAATGCAGTGCAGAGACACCACAGCAATGATCTCTTAGCACCAAGGCTGTGGCCAAAATAAAAATCTTACCACTTTAAAGTAATATATTACTTTAGTATTATGTGTCTCCTGGATATTGCATGCTACACATAACATGTAATATTCAGTTATTTCTGTTTTTAAATTTTCTGAAGTTTGTGTGAGTGTGTTTACTGTATGCTGCAGTTCCATTTGAAAAACATGGTTTTATAGACTGGCTAAAAAAACATTTCTCTCCCTCTCTCTCTACTGTGGCTGTGATGTGTGTTGTCTATTGACTGTATGTGTGTATGTACATGCTTGTGCTTTCATTGCAGCCTAGGAGAGTGGCGTCTCATCTGAAGGACAAGGTATTTTTGACAGGTGAAAATGAAACTGAATATATGGGTGATTTCTTTCTGTTTCTGTCCTTTTGTTATGTCTCTCTGTAAGCAGCCCCAGGCAGCTCGTCTCATTCTCATCCCACTTTACAATGCGGACCTATTGATGGCCAAAAGCATAGATAGATAAAAACATGCCAGACTCACTTACAGGAAAGAGGCGAGTCCCATGTGCAGGGTTGTGACATTTTACGGTTCCTATCCAGTCATCCAAGCAAACAGAGGGTCTGTGCCTGGTCACTATCAGCAGGTGGCCAGTGCATTACAGTCCATCAAATAATCCAATAACCAAATACCAATTGTGTACTTGAGCACGTTGATGGCGGTCCAACCTGCTGAAATGCTCTCTTTATATGATGAGCACTTTTGAGCATTTTGCACTTTCGTTCCACTTTTTGGATCTTAAATATCAGCCAACAAAAATGTAGTTGTTGTTTTGTTTTGTTCAATATTTGAGAAGATTAGGCTGTACTTTCATGGTTCAAATCCAGGACAGATGCATGGAAGGGGGAGTTTTGTGAAGGCTACAGCCGACTGCATGAAACTTGCTGTAAGCGATCAAAACGGCTTCTAGATATTTAGCTGTCCTCACAGCCAAGATATGAAAACAAGGAGATGTCGGCGGTGCTATAATCCCATTAAGACTACTGCGGCACACGCAGTATGGGAAAGCACAGAAAACAACAAATTCTTACACTTCCTCAGACATTTATTAGAGTCAGAGCAACACCACCCAGTATTTCAACTCCAGGGCTTCTTCAGGGGGTGTGTGGTGTAGCTGCTTCATAAAGCTTGCTGACTGGCTGTCTACACTAGGTGGCTGGCCTACTTGTTTAACTACTTAAATCACATTTCAGAATAAGGTACGCCTCCCACTCCTGGCCGGGGGACATTTTATTTATTTAGCTTTTATTTACATGTCAGGAAGAATCAAAATCTGAGGAGGTGAAATGACCTGCTCCAGGGGAGAAAAAAAAGGGCTTTACTGAAAGAGATGGAGGGAGGCAGAAAGAGGGAGAGAAGGGGTGAGGGGGGTGGGTGGCTGCTTGGGAGGCATTAAACTCTAGAAGAAGACAGTAATTGGAGAGAGAGAGAGAAAGAGGGTGTGGGGAGGGTGGATTGCTCAGGAGAAGTAAGAGAGATAGGGCAGAGAGATGGAGAACGTGGTAGAAAAATGAAAGGTGTCACATATAGCCTTTTATCATCATGCAATCAATCAGGAAGTCTGCTGGATTGCTTTTTGGCACGAAGGGAAATCAGAAAGAGGGCGCTGTTCTCCCAGCCAACATGGAGCTAGAGCTTTTTCGCAATGGCAGATGGTGGAAGGAGTTGAAAGGTGTTTATCCTCTTCAGTAAAGCTGAGGAAGCAAAGAAGGCAAAGAGGGAGAGCAATAAAATCCTTTTTGGGACAGGAAGCAACCATCATTTTGAGAAATGTGGTCTTAATTTTTAAGAAACACGAGCAAAAACAACACCACTAATGTGAGATACTATCAATCGCCTCCACCGTGATCTCTCTTGTTTACGATAATTATGCCAGGCTATCACAACTGATTCCACAGTATTACAGTGATGTTAACAAATGCTACACATTGCACCTTTAAAGACAGAAAGTGAGAACAAAAGGGGTTGAGAAGAAAGAGAGAAAGAGTGTAATATCATTCTCTTGCTGGAGGTTATAGTAGGTGCTCAAGAACATGTGAAACATGCCGGTAGACAAATGTGTCAACGCTGTTCCTCACACACTGCCTGCATGGCCTCCAGCTAGCGCAGCCTACTGGAACAACACGTTCAAATGT
Organism: Hoplostethus mediterraneus; assembly: GCA_034670385.1. Taxonomy (NCBI): domain Eukaryota; kingdom Metazoa; phylum Chordata; class Actinopteri; order Trachichthyiformes; family Trachichthyidae; genus Hoplostethus; species Hoplostethus mediterraneus. The sequence goes on along the minus strand of JAXDDW010000159.1, from coordinate 109,491 downwards.
GGGACAAGTAACGCATATGTCAAAGTCCATTACCCAACATTTGAGGTCATTTACATGATGCAGGAAGAATAAGTTAGACAGAAACAAACATGGCTTACATAAGTCCTGTTACTGGAGAGCCATGACGACCCTACTCTCTCGTTTGAGTTACATACTAAAGACTACTAAAACACTAGACTACTAAAACAGCGTTTTACCAATATTGCCATGATTTGACCCATACTAGCAAGGGCAGAAACTTTAGTACATGCGCTTGTTAGGTAGGTATAGGTATTATTATTAAAAAATAACAATGTTATTGCTGTCTAGAATGACTCAAGAGTTGTGATAAAGGCCATATGTTTCAATTTTGAATCCACAAAAGATGTATTTATATATATTTGTATTCTTATTGATTGATCATGTGTTGCTAAATAAAACAGATGAACGTGTGAAGAGCAAAAGTTGTTTCCAATTATTTCACAAGATATTGTCCACTATCTGCATAAAATGCAAGGGTGCCAATCGTCTTGGCCACTAGATCATGATTTTGGCTTGCACCCACAACGTCCCGACCACATGGCTTATGGCCCCGGTCCGCCAAACCCATAGCATACCATTTTTAGATCGTACTATTCATATTATCATTCATTACAGTACCTGCCAGGCAGTGAGACAGGAAGTACACAACTGTGTCCGACTGTTGATAGGACACAGTGACTGCGGTGGGGATCAAACCAATGATTTTTTGTCTGTTACGGGGACAGGCTCTTTAAACTCGAGGCCACTCTGCCAACCTGGTATACTTTCTGAATTTCGAGAGTTTTCGAGATGCTGCCTGAGGAATAACAAAATGTTTGAAACACAGTGAAGTCTGCATGGATAGTCAAATTTTGTGGTTGTGTTTGCTTGACTGCGCTATTTAAATTGCACACACTTTAAGCATATTAAACTTTTTTGCTCTCTGCAGTGAAGTGGCTTAGACTCTCTTTTTTTTTGTATTTTCTATCTGTCATCTCTTAGAGGCCTCTTCCTCCAAGTGGATTCCTGAATTTTGAGAGAAAATGCATACAAAGTACAATAGGATAGTTAAACGTATAAATACATAGTTTAATAGACAATAACTGTGGTTGAGTGAACTTTAGTGATATACAGTATATAAAATCTTCTGGCCATTATATTTCTGCCTCAGCACTCTTCTGGTCAAGTGCTTAAGCCAGGAGTCTGCCCATGGGATGCCAAATTAAAGTTCCACTGGATGGACTAGAAATCACAGATGGACGAATTGTGAGTGGCAAGATGGACCTTTTGTACTAGTCGTTGATTTTCAACACTCATATGGTAAACTTCATCTCGCCGTTCTTTGTTAGGTATTGTGCATGCAGTCCCACATACAACTCAGACAGTCGCAGGAATTGCAAATGAATCCTCACATAATCAGGCGGCATAACTCGTTTCTCGCTAAGCGAACCCGACTACTCGAAGTCAATGGCACTTTCCCTGAGCCCGTGACAATTAGCGCAGGCATCCCTGAGGACTGTGCGAGCTCCATCATTGTCTTTACCCTCGACGCAAATTCCTGTGAAAGCATCTTGCCAAACAATAGAGGAAACTGTCAGTTCAATAGGCAGCAGGTGCCCCAGTTCCAATAGCATGAGGAGGAGAAGGATGGAGGCTGCACACTAAACATCACAAAGGCAAAAAAGAGGCAGATGTAATATTGAAATGTCGGCTGGTGTTTGCACTTTTGCCCTTTTGTGGAGCAGAACATGGATTAACAAACTCTATAAAGGGATTGTGTGCCTCTTGTTTGCCTTTTTAATGTTTTGTAGTATGCAGGTTTTTCTCTTCAAAGCAACATGCCAAACATCCACATTTCAAATGTTCAGATGATACAGCCATCCTTGGCCTGATAAAAACAGAATTCGACATGGCAGCATTTACCTCCACAGCTCTGTCCATTTCCTCCTGCTGAAGGTAAGCAAAAAAGACACAAGACCAAGAACCAGTGGTTAGCCTGCACAGCTGTACTTCCTACGTCTGCTTAGAGCCTTTGAGGGGAACTGAGAAATACTGCATCTACTCTGCCGTGCCATTATAGAGAGCCTACGACACTATGGGGGGGGGGGGGGGTCACTGCCCCGGCTCGGAAACCCAGTATCTTCCCACAAGCCTCAAATTGTACATTCTGTCCATACTGTCGCAAAGGTCGCCAGGTGCCAACACCTCTCTCTCTCCGGGAAGTATTTGAACTGACTGGCTGCAGACAGGCCATCAAACTCCCAGCAGACCCCACTCACATCCCTGAACAGTGTGACCTTGTCCCATCAGGTATAGCTGATACAGTGTCCCACGGTGCGGGTTGAACAGATACACACACACACACACACACACACACACACACACACACTCTTTTGTTTTTCTTTCCTGTCAATAAAACTGATTCACGGAAAAGGAAAGGCTGGATCTTGCCTCACCTCTGCCCCCTACGCAGCATCCTCTTTGTTTGATGTTTTTTTTTTGTGATCCTGCGATATGAGTAGGATGTGTGTTTTATTCCATGATTAATATACAATAGTAGTATCATATGAGTTAATACACTAAGTGCTTTATAGAATCTCCCTCATTCTTCTTTCCTCTGCCCATTGTATTTTTGCGTTCATCCTCCATCACCTCTGGTCTACTGCTTTAGTCAAGGGTCTGCCTGTACAACAATGGCTCCCCGGTGTTTTATGGGAATGCTTAGGGGTGAGGCCCGCTGTAAATTGTGATGCTGGGGAACTTTAGCTGGCAGAAACCCTGTCTCTGACACCCAGTTTAATGGTCCACCAGGCGCATCAGCCCATTGATCGATCTCAGTCCCTCTTTCTCCATCCTTCTTTAACCTCGGACGTTCATAAGTCATACTGGGTTTTATGTCTTAAAGGTACAATGGTGCGATGGCTGGCTGACCTCCTCCTGCAAGTGCTGAGATTTCTCTTTCTCTGAGAAACTGTCTTTGTCTCCCCTCTGTCTCACTTTCCTTTCCTTCAGCTCCCTCTCTCTCTTTCTCTCTCCTGCCTCCATATCTCTGCTCTTGCTCGGTCTGTCTCAAACTTTCAGATTTATTCTGATTTTCAAGCTTTTATTTATCCAGGGAAAGTTGACGGAGCATGCTTAGTGTTTTCCAGAAATGCCGTGCTTCACGTTCATGACGTTCCATAGCTGCTCCTTCCACAGCTGTGAGTTAAGTGCCTTGCCCAAGGGTAACTTCCTGAAGGAGAGGAGAGCGTTACTCCTTCAATATCCCCACCCACATTTTCCTTGCTGGTGCAGGATGCCAACCTTCCTATTGACACCTCTGCCTTTCCGTTTTCTCTCTCTCTCGTCACTCTCCCTTTTTTTTCTTCTCTCACCCCCTCCCCTATTCATCAACTCTCTCTTTCTTTCACTGGACAAATCGTTCTCTCTTTCCCAATCTCCCTCCTACACTTTCTGCCTGTCTGCCTCATTCTGCCTTGCTTGGACATTTTCTTTTGCCACTTCTATGTCTGTTTCTTCCACCCCCATGTCCCCGCCCTCTACCCCTGGTCATTTTCTCTCTGTTTCTTTACCCACCTCCATCCCCTCTATATCACCCGTGTTTTCTGCCAGTCTCTCTCTCTGTCTTTCTCCCTCTCCCTCTCCTCCTCCACTCCATTCCAGTAAAGGGGAACATTCCAGTCGAAGCAGAGGCGACAGGGGCCTAGTGTTGGAAAAGGCCACTTAAACAAGAGAGAGCATTGTTGAAGTTTCCAGTGGCACTTCAAGCTCGCTGAAATACAGACGGCAATAAAAGTTAAGTGGGTAACACTGGGATATGATTGATGCGTGATGAAGTTTCTGCGTAGAGGCTGGAGCGAAAAGCTGAGGGTGTTTTTTTTTTTTTTTTTTTCGGAGCTGAAAGGGTTCTGCAACCAGAGAGCAAAAAAAAAAAAAAAAAAGATTTCAACACTGTAAAGATTTGTGGTGTCACATATCACATGCAATTACTGTGTGGTTTATTGCATTCCTGTTCCACGTTTTTACCTTGAATTTGGGCGGGTGATCGATCTTGTGGACTGGAGTTGCTAGGAAGGGGGGGTCAAGCCGTACGGTATGTTACGCAGTGACAACAGCTCTGTCGTTAATCAGAAGCCGCTGTAGCCTAAATTGTGACAATATTTTATTTTTTGATAGACTAGAGTACATGAAGTTTCTGTCAGAGATAAGACAAAATAGACCCTAAAGTTGATTTGCCATGCTTTTAACTACAATTTGTGGTCAAAGGTGGGTGGGTTATAGGACCAGCCTTATAGTCAGTCTACTAAAACCAATAGATGCAGTATCACATTCGGACATACAGTACACAAAATTAATAAAATATTTCCTTCCCAGCCAACATGTCCATGTGGGGCCCATATGAGTTTTACATGGGTTAAATGGGTTTTAACTGGGCGTGAGCTTCGAGTGGGCTTTTTGATGGGTTGTGTGTGGGCCCCAGTTGGGGTAACCAACTGGGCTTAAAATGAGCTACCCATTTAAGTCCCGCATGGGCCCTATTTAAAAGATGATTGCTCATATGGGTCCCACTTATAGCCCACCATTAGCGACCCACATGGGCAGACACACACAGGGCCTATATGGAGCCCATGGACAAATTGATATCGGCCCCATTTGGGTTGTAAGTACCAGCCCATCACTAACCCACGCGGGGCCTACATGGACACGTTGGCTGGGTTCCTATTGTTGAGTTGGACCCCATTGTGCACAATCCATGTCCATGATTGTCGAGAGGACTAAAAACCCTCTTTAAAGTCTACTCACCTTCATCTCCATCGATAAGAGAGAAATCAATCATATTTCATGGAAATCGCTCTAATGTTTTGTGCACTGTGTATATTCCAGGCAGAAAAGAATTGCTTTTCAATGATGTTTAAATGATGAACAACAAACAGCAAAGCTAAATGTGCAGCAGACAAGACCTGTTCAAAAACACGGTGAACATCAACAGTTTTAATTGCAGACTGCCTGCGTTCGCCGTCTGCTTCTTCAATGCCTGTGGCGGCTTTAGGGACGCCGGTTACCTCAGCCTCAGGACAGACAAGGTAGACAGCTCATCAAGATGACTGACAAGTGTTGGAGCAGGAACTTGACCAACTGAGGGGGAGGAGGGCGGGACTAACAATACACTTTGCTGACTCAAGAAGAAAAGTTGCACATTGCAGGCTTTAATATTGACACCCACTCCTTGGAGTTGTGATATTTACGATGCATTTTCAGCAGCTTGTTTTGGCCAAAGGCTTTAAACAGCTGGCTGACACCTGGCAAGTACATTACATATAATGGATTAATTGGAGAGACACTGATAGTATGTAAAATACAGCAGGTGTGTGCATGTGTGAGCATGTGCATGTGTGTGTGTGTGTGTGAGAGAGAGAGAGAGAGAGAGAGAGAGAGAGAGAGAGAGAGAGAGAGAGAGAGAGAGAGAGAGAGAGAGAGAGAGAGAGAGAGAGAGAGAGCTCAGGATGTGTGTGGGTGTGTTTATTTTAGGATTAATGATTGTCCTTTTAAATTACAGACATCTGTTTAGAGGTGTCATTGTTTAGATATGCAACCTCATGCCTCTCTCTACTTTGGGAAGTGTGTGTGTGTGCGCGTGTGTGTGTGTGTGTGTGTGTGTGTGTATGCACAATTATGCACACTTCTGTGTGCATTTGGAAATGCATGTGTGTGTATTTTCTGTGTGTGGAGTGTTTCTTTGGTATCTTGGCATTTCTGTATGCTTGAGTGTGTGTGTGTGTGTGTGTGTGTGTGTGTGTGTGTGTGTGTGTGTGTGTGTGTGTGTGTGTGTGTGTGTGTGTGTATGTATGTGTGTGTGTGTGTTGGGGGGAGGCTATAATGACCTAATTTCCCGCTGAAATATATGCAGGCTCACTGCCACCACATAAACCCACGAATAAACCTTTTAAACTACACCGCATGACCTGTGTTACCTTGAAACACATGCACATGCACGCACACGCACACCCAGCAATACACACATACACAAAGGCATGCACACAAGGCATGCTCAAATGTATCTTCATGCAAACACCTTCATGACTGCACATATGCAAAAACACACATGCACAAATTCAAAATGCACACACACACACACACTGAGTCGTCGTCCTTCCAGCCCTCTCAGTAAACTGGGTGATAAAGACACAGCAGAGACAGGTTGATAGGAATCTCAGCCACCGCCACTCTTAAAATTTAACAAGACATTAATAGAAGCGCCAGCCCTTCCATTTTGTGCATCTATCTGTCTCTATTGCTTTTTTGCTTCCTCTAGTCCTATGCAATGTATCATTGGTTAAGTTAAACGTCAGTGGGCGGAGTCAAGGAACCACAGCTTTTCACAGTGCATGTTAGCTAACTGGCAGACGTCAATGCAAAGGAGGAACTCTGGTCAAAATTATGAATAAAAATGAAAAAGAAATTACTTCATTCATGATCTTGGAAATTCAGCAGGTTGCTAACTAGCTGAACTTGGTGGAAGCGTGTCTATGTTCCCACAGTCCTATGTTCCCAATGTTCTATGTTCCCAATGTTCTATGTTCCCACAGTCCTATGTTCCCAATGTTCTATGTTCCCAGGGTTCTATGTTCCCACAGTCCTATGTTCACAATGTTCTATGTTCCCAGGGTTCTATGTTCCCAATGTTCTATGTTCCCAGGGTTCTATGTTCCCAATGTTCTATGTTCCCAGGGTTCTATGTTCCCAGGGTCCTATGTTCCCAATGTTCTATGTTCCCAATGTTCTATGTTCCCAGGGTTCTATGTTCCCAGGGTTCTATGTTCCCGATGTTCTATGTTCCCAATGTTCTATGTTCCCAGGGTTCTATGTTCCCACAGTCCTATGTTCCCAATGTTATATGTTCCCAGGGTTCTATGTTCCCAATGTTCTATGTTCCCAGGGTTCTATGTTCCCAGGGTTCTATGTTCCCAATGTTTTATGTTCCCAATGTTCTATGTCCCCAATGTTCAATGTTCCCAGGGTTCTATGTTCCCACAACCCTCCACATCCCATTGGGGTCATACAGGTACCAAGGGGACAGTACATTTTACTCATTGAACATAGGGCCCTTGGGAACATAGGACCCAGGGAACATAGGGCCCTTGGGAACATAGGGAGGACCCCACCTAGATCGGCTATGGTTAGTCTGAACTTGGATGATCATTCTAACTAGCTAACCAAGATAACTTATATCATATTTTTGCCTTTTTTTCTGGGTTTCAGTCTAACGTTTCTTTACTTCTGCCTCCAGAGCACCTGCATAAGTAAAACCATTCTGCATGTATGGATGCGTGTCTCTGACTATTTTCTGTCCATGTTGTCTATTTACGTCTTGCCCTCTGTTTTCTTGTCTATCCTTCCACTTCCACTTCCCTGCGTTTCCTTTCGTACCCTCTTTCTTTCCCATCTCATGCAGTCTAATCATGTACTTCTCCCTTTCTTCTGTTAATGATTCACTGCATTTAGTGTGGGCAGAAAACCTATCATTAAATCTAATTTGTCTTGTGGTGGGTCTGATGTGCGGAGGGCCAGGCAAGAGGTGAAATTGCAGTTTAAACCGTTTAGATTCACCGTGTGTGTGTGTGTGGGGGGGGTGTTCTTACTCCCTCTGCAGAGTGTACATAACCGCTATGGAGTGAGGGCAGTGCCCCTCTGCTTATTTAAGCAATCCAACATTGAAAATGTTGGATTTGCACATTAACACATACAGATTCCTGTTGCTGCACTGCAAAAAATATCCATATTAATAAGTCATTTAATTCAGTATTGAGTCTTAAAATCTTTATCCATCTTAACAAGTCATTTAATTCAGTATTGAGTCTTAAGATATTATTTTTCTAAGAACTAGTCGGATAATTCCACTTGTTTCCAGTGCAGCTTTATTAAGAAAAATAAAGTTATAACACATAATGGGACTAAATGACTTAGGATGGAAGTTTTTTGCAGTGTAGAAGGTTGGCTCAGTGTGTTTCCGGAACAGCAGACGGAGTAGTTTGGGTTGCATCACGTTGTTTCCTGGGTTGCATCATTTAATTATTTAGTCCTGGTAAACAGGAACTGTGGAGTCGCATTGTGAATCTGTAAGTAGCGCTGTGTATGGCGCCGCTGCTCGCCTGGGAGTGCTTCAGTCAAACCAGATGCGACAATATGTGTTCAATAATCAGTGGAGGCTAGAGGCACAGTACCGTAAATGAAAGGTCACAGGTTTGATCCCCACAACAGTGTTTCCTGTTGAAGTGCCTTTTAGCAAGACACTCAACCCCTCCCTGCAGCACTGTGAGTTGCAGGGTAATTGTTGAGTGTTTCTTTGCTTTATGTTCCAATACGATACGAATTTTCAAAACTACTGGCAAGAATTAACGTTTGGAGTCAAGTGAATCCATTTTTGAGAGAGGAAAACAAGACACTTTTATACAGCATGTATACACGTTTTAAAAGCCTTTGGTGTTAGAGATGCCCTAACTGCCTGCATCGGGGCTGCTGCTGATGTTTAATGAGAAAAAAGGCAAAGCAATAAACGCCCACACTTCCAAATCATAATGAATCAGTGGCTCAATGTGATAAATGATAGCATGGAGCAGATAAATAACTGTGATGATAAAACATTGATGCTCTGAAGAAGAGACCTCTTCCTCTTCATTTCTCACTATCAACGGTTTGACGTGGTGCCAGCTTTAATTAATGAGGACAAATGGAAAGTTGCATTCCAAAATGAGATATCTACCATCTGAAAGAAGTGATCTACTCTTGTACAGTTTGTAGTAATTTTTGCTATCAGTCATTTTAAATGAGCTTTTCTGATACACTGAGAAATGGACAGTAGTTAATGTAAGTTATTAATTGGGAAAATGATAACACTTTCAGAGACTGGAGGCATACAGAATGATAACAATGCATATACAGCATTTTGGGAATCAGATGTTCTGTTTGGAGAGGTACAAGTTCACCGCACAACACTAAAGAAAAGTAGTGTTTACATATCACGTGTGCATAACCTGGAAAAGAATCTTCACCCTTTTTTTGAATTCAACATTATTTTGCTCGTTCTGAATTTCTAAAATCCTCACCACTCATTTAACATCAAAGCGCACTGAAAACGACCCCAGATGGAGCGTTCTCTTGAGAACACATCAAAGATTAGTAATAATTAACCGTCTCTAAAGCAAACACTGGTTTCACTTTTCACACTGTGAAGTGGGTTTTCGAGTGCGAAGATTTGCTGGGCTGTGATGAAAACAACACAGCGTGTTGTGACTTTATGAATCTGTGTTTTAGTGAGCGTGTGTGTGTGTGTGTGTGTGTGTGTGTGTCAGTAGTAAGTGCTGTCCTTCCTATATACTGTATGTGTGTGTATATGTATGTATGCTTACACACATGTGCACATGGGTCAGTGCCAGAGTGTGTTCTTACTTACTATGTTTGTGTACAGGCACACATTACCCTGTTGCCCTGTGTGTGCCAGTGCGTGTCTGTGAGCATACATGCATGTGTTACAAACGCTTGCTTGTGTGTGCGTGTGTTGTATAGTGCATGTATGAATGTGAACCCGTGGCCCAGATTGGTTGGTAAGTCATCCAGCCGCATCCAAACACATCATTAGTGGAGTTCATGGCCTTTTGTTTTCAGGCTGGGGAACGTGTCTGGTGTCTGTGTTGGATTCAGGGCTCGTCTTAACTCGGGTTTTTACACAATAAACAGTTCAACTCAGTCAAAGTTCATTTCAGTTCTTTCTAATCTACATCAGCTCTGTTTTCCCCTGTGAAAACACGTCTTATATTTAGAAGAGACGAATAGCCCAACCTTAAAAAGATTACCTTAGATTCTTTTTTAAAAGCATTATAAGAAGGTAATACACAGACCAGACCAGAGAAATGATGGCCAGTGGTGACCTCAGTTGTTTTGTTTTAGGAAGTGCCACAACTTGCAATCAGCTACCCCCCCCCCCCCCCCCCCCCTCCCCATTTACTCCATCCACTGCCCGTGACTGCTCAATTCCTTCCCTATGACCTGGTTACCGTTATACCCAGACTGGACTCCTCTCCTTCCTGGCTTCCCAGTGGTGGAATGACCTTCCCACTAAAAATACCAGTCACATACACAGGGGGTGGACAAAATAACAGAAACACCTAATGATATATGAATATGAAGTATGAAGGAGAAGGCCCACCCTTTTGCTTTCAGAATAGCTTCACTCCTCCTTGGATTGCTGCCATGCAAGTCCTGAACTGTGTGTAGTGGAATATTGGAACATTTTTAAAGAAGCCTCATCTGAATATCTACTGTGCTGCTGAACTTGTCATAAAGGTTCAATAATGTTTAGTTCTGGTGATTGGAGAGGCCATAGAAGGTGTTTGAGTTCATCCTGGTGCCCATGAAAGCACTCTTGAATTTATTTAGCAGTGTGTATGGGACCATTATCATCTTAGAATAAGGGAACATCATGAGGGTGCAGTTTTTGCACCGCAGTGCACTTGGCTTTGTAAAATGGCCACATATCCATTGGCCATTATATGACCATGCAGAGTAATCATTGGACCTAATGACTCCTGTGAGATGGCATGATTTTCCAGACTGTTCCCCTTGTTACATTAAAAATCTTGCAGCTTTTGTGACTGATGTCCCTGCAATTCAGGCACCCACAATTTTCATTCTTTGGAAATGCTGTTAGTTGCCTTGTTACTTTGAACAGTTGCATATAAAATGGTGATTGTCAGATGTCTTTTAAAGCTGATACTAACTGCCAATTGGCTTTCAGATTAATTTGACTTTAATTGTTATAGTTACTTGTAAGTTATTGATTTTGTCCATCTGTTGTAGACTGAAAACCTCAGTCACCACTCCTGTCCCCTATCCCATATTGTCCTCCTCTACATGATCTAATATGCTCTTATTTTGAAACAAAATGAAATCCCTTTTACCTGAACTACTCTTCTGCTTTTTCTCATATTCCTGATCCTCACGCTCTCTTACATGATCATCTAAATATTACCAGGGCACAGTGGCTGTCGCCCCTTGCTTGTAATGTTGGCGTTCTAGTAGTTGAAGCTTATTCTGTTGTTGCACTCATTGCACGTCACTGTGGATTCCCAGGATGAGCTATGATGCAATCTTTAAAAAAAATAGTTCCTCCACAATAGCTCACCAAGAGAGGACAGGCAAAGACAGAGTGCAGGTTGTGTCAGATATAACAATACCCCAGAGAGGCGGGTGTCAAATACATACACCTTCCCTCAACTACAGTGTAACTGTAACTGTACAAAATCAATATCCTTCCTTCAGGAATCATGTTGTGCCCAGACACATTTCACATTTCAAACGATATGATATCCTCGATCATCCTTTTTTTTTTTTGGCCCAGAGCAGCTTCAAAATAAATGACAGTACTTTTTACAAGATGATAACAGCTGCAGATACATTTTTTTAATATAAATTTTAAGATATTTTGATTTTTTTTCCCCAAAATTATAATACATTTTAGAAGATAACTTTTCATATATTATATTGTATATACACAATCATTTGTATTCAATTGCTCACACAATAAAATATTTCTATGTTAATACATCTCAGTTGTCTTAGTATTACATTGTAATGGTTGTATGAACCATTATAAGTTTCTTAAGCTTAAGCTCAAGCTTTCTTTCTTTCTTTCTTTCTTTCTTTCTTTCTTTCTTTCTTTCTTTCTTCCTGTGTGGCCTTTTGGCTGTCATTCCCAAACATATTGGCTAAGTTTTACTGCACTGCAATTATTCTTTCCAAAAAGTTGCTTTAACATTTTAATGAGACTTCTTCGTAGCCAAGACGAGGATTGTGTTATTGACTTACGATAAATCATACACGCGCCTCAGGCTGTGTACGTTTGCCCGACCCTCCTGATATCAGGTAAAATCTATCAGATTATGAACCAAACAGGCAGATCACAGGCAGATCCATCAACAAAACATGAGCGTGTGGGGGGAATTGATTTCAAATAAATCATACATCAAACGGGGTGAAAACGGTTTCAGTGTAGAAGGATTTTTGATGGGAATGGGTGATCAGTACAAATGAGATGCGAGGCAAAGAGACAAGAATGAGAGAGATTTGCGTGGCGAAGGGGACGTTTCGTGGAGCGGCGTGATCGTTACAGACGAGGGGGGAGAGGGAGAAAAAGAGGGAGGCAGGCAAACGAGGAAGGCATCAAGTCTGTTTGTGAGCGAACGCAGATCTCAAAGCTCGGCCTCGCACGACGCCCTCAGCCAATTTCACTCCTTGTCTCCTTGAATTGCCTTTAACAAGGTTGTAGACGTACAAATAAGACAGAACGCTCCGCCGCAGAAAATTACAGCGAGCAGCAACAAATCTAATATTCATTTCACACCTGCACTCTAATTTCAGCCGTATTACAATCAATGGCCAGGTACTCTGCCAACTCCGCTGCCGTTTCCCGGCTTCGCGCTTTACGCTCGCGAACGGAACGAATACAGTTCAAAAGAATAATACGAAGAGTGGGAAATGAGAATGCAATTACAAAACATAGATTACAGTGCAAATGCCGACTGGGTTGTTTGCGGATTATGATGTTGGAAAGAATTTATTAAAGAAAAAGGAAGATTGCAAGGATGCAAAACCCAATTCCGTGTAAGCCAAATATTGTTTTGTTTAGTCTAGCCCTTTCATAGTGGAGGTGAGAGGAGAGGAGGCGGGAGGAGGAGATGAAATACACAGGGATGCAAAATATAGATAGGTGAGGAGAGAGAAGACAGGAGAGGGCAGGTGTAAAGTCCCTACCATCCTTTACGCTGGGTGTGGTGGAATTTGATTGATAGATGAATTGGAGAGCCAAAGAATGTGTGCATGGGGGAAAGACGGGAGGAGAGGAGAGGAGAGGTGAAGTTAGGTGAGAGGAGGGAGGGAGGGAGGGAGGAGAGAGGGAGGAGAGGTGAGATTAGGAAAGGCAGGGGAGATGACATATGAGGTGGGGTGGGGGGGGGGGGGGGGGGGTGAGATCAGCTGAGGAAATATAGTGGGAAGGGAAGAAGAGGGGGAGGAGGGAAGAAGGGAGAAGAGAAGAAAGGGAAGCCGAGAAGACAACAGAGCGAAAGAGAGAAGAAGAGGGTGATGAAAAGTGAGCAGAAGAGGGGAGGAACAGACAGGAGAGGACAGGTGTAAAATACAGTACTATTATAACTTCATACTCTGCGCCTGGTGGAAATGATAGCTGAGTTAGGCGCACGAGACAGGTTGATGAATAGATGAATTGCAGAATGAATGAATGCAGAGAGGAAAGACAGAAAAAAAAAAAAAGAGGAAAAGAGGAAAACAAACGTGAGACGACGTGATGGATGGGCGGAGGTGGAGAGGAGAGGGAGAAGTGGGAGGACAGGTAGACAAGGACGACGGACAAGATAAGATGGAGGAGAAAAGTATTGCAGACAAACTCTTTTTTTTTTTTTTTTTTTTGACAACCCCCTCCACACACACGCACACACGCACACACACACACACACGCACACATACACACACTCACAAAACAAAAGGCGGTCGCACCATTGTTGACCTTTTAAGTTGATTTCCACAGTAATACAAATGCTTGGCGAGCCGCTGAGAGAAAGAGCCCATTTTGAAAGGAGCAGCTTGAGACATCTGTGGGATGTCTGTGTTCGATATGTCCCTGCATGGCTGACCTTTCTCTAATGGGCTATGCTACTAATGCAGCGACAGCATGTATTTGAACACTGCGATGTTGTTAGAAGTTCAGCAGCGCTAAAAGGAAGGCTCAGAGCGGCGGGCTGCAATCACTACAACTCACAAGAAATGTTCCTGATTTCTTTCTTTCTTTCTTTGGTTTTTTTTCCTCTCCTTGTTTTCTATGTTTTTGTTGTAAGATGTCATTAAAGAACATCAAAAATCTTTCTCTTTCTTTCTTTCTTTCTTTTCCGCTCTCTTTCTTCCTCTGATTGTCTTTGTGTGCTTGCGTGTTTATTTGTATGAAACTTTAGGCCTTGAAGATCAAAAGCAACACCTGCAGACACAATCAGCACTACCTGATGCCGAAACCTCTTCAGAGAGCACGGTGCGCTAGCCGCACACACACACACACATACACACACACACACACATACACACACACGTATTGCTGCATTTATGAGGACTTACAATGACTTTCATTCAATTGGTAATCCCTAACCCCTGACCTTTTAAATGTGTAACCCTGACCATATCCTGACTCTACACCTACCCTTAACCCCTGGCCCCATAATCCTATTTCTACAATGAGTACTGGCAAAATGTGGAGGATTGGAGGATTTTCCTTATCTCGCCACCTTTCCTGAAGCCATTTCTAATCTCTGTTCTTATAAGGGCGCGCACACACACACACACACACACACACACACACACACACACACACACACACACACACACACAGTCTAAATGCATTCCTAACCATTTCATGCCAAACCATCTGATGCCTCGCCCTTTGCCTCTAACATTAAACCTATCCCCTTAAAGCCTCAAAATGGCCTCTGTTAATAGTGAGAGCTGACAAAATGTCATCACTTTCTACATCTTTCTATCCATGGGAGGACACATTCTCACAGGTATTCACATACACACACACACACACACACACACTCTGTGCACAATGATCTCTTCTCTCTCTGTGACTCCCTTGCACCTTCTTTTCCATTGGTTTTGACATGACACATTTAACTACAAGTATAGGCCCTGTCATGAATATGTTAGCACGCCGACTCTGAATTCATTTAAACCCCCTGCCAGACGAGCAGGTGTGGTAATTGAAATGGCCACAGGAGCTAGCGAACAACATGACTCATATTAAGTGTGAACGACATCAACGGATTTGTACACCCGTCAAGGTTTTTCGGTGCAGTCTCGGGAGTATCACATGCGCACGCAAGCTGTTTGTATGCCTCTTTAGCTCTGCATTACATTTACGTGTTAGCCATTTAACTGGCACTCTCATCCAGAGGAGCCTATATTGAGTGAGGAGTAGGAGCACGGGAGTTCAGTGTCTTGCTTAAGCACACTTTGACAGGACCGTTGAGGATTTCAAACCTGTGATCTTTCAGTAACAAGGACAGTCTCTCTAAACTACTGGGCCACACTACCACCTATACTGCTACTTTACTGTTTTAGCATATCCTGAGGTGACCTATTGATACCTATTCCCATTTCCACGACATGTAATGGTGTCATGTATTTGTGTTAATTTCACTACATTTGTTGGAGACTGTTTTGACCAAATGTCTCATTTTGTTTAAAAAAATGCTACACATAACACCTGCAAGCCTTTCTTTATATTGTAAAGAGTGGGTAATGCCTCACACAAATCCCCTTATTGTTTTACTGTAACATGGAGGAGCGATAGATAGACAGACAGACAGACAGACAGACAGACAGACAGACAGAGGTAATGAACCAGCTTTGAACCCACAACACCTTTGCACATTGCATCACCAGGATCCCCTTATCTTACATTAGATTGTGCATCCATTAAAAAACACTGATGTGGGCACAGTTCTCCTATTTGTGCCCCGTGGAACAAAAATATCTTTGAGCAGTTTAATTCCAAATCCACTTTGAAAAATTAATTGCTCGCTGAAATTCATTAATCAGTATTTCATAAACTGGGATGATTCCATCCTCAGATGTGTTACTTTTTTATGAGTAAAGTTCTTGCTATGGGTAATAACTTATACAGTAAAGTTGTACTGTGTACTTTAGAGAAGGTGTCAGATATTGCTTTCTATTTTCAAATGGTAGCTATCTCATTTTGGAACAAAACTCTTAATTTATTTCGATGATACAAGTTCTTTCCTGAGAATTAAGTTAGCTATTAATAATTAGCCACGGGAGCTTGTTAGATGTCAAACAC
This sequence comes from Hoplostethus mediterraneus, assembly GCA_034670385.1. Lineage (NCBI taxonomy): Eukaryota > Metazoa > Chordata > Actinopteri > Trachichthyiformes > Trachichthyidae > Hoplostethus > Hoplostethus mediterraneus. The sequence continues at coordinate 93,575 of JAXDDW010000159.1, read as the reverse complement.
AATCCTTTCTCATCCCTTTGACCTTTTACTGTGGCTTTTTTCTTTCCCTCCATGGAGTCATAGAGCTCTCTGTAGCATGGAGACAATGCATTAGCGAGATTAGTTTTCCATGCCATCTGTTTGGCGGTGAGTGTCTTGCAAAAATATTTTATCCCCAGTGCTGCCTTTTTGTTACTCTAATTAGATCTTTTCACACTGTACAATTTTTGACCCCAGGGCTAGATGCCCCATTACCCTTGGGCCAACTTGTGAAACCTTTGCTAGCCCAAAGCTAAGGGATCCCTTAGCTCCGGGCTAGCAAGGTTTCACATTGGGATACTGTGAAGCGGGCTAAACCTGACTCTGGTCCAAAACTAGCTGGTGCTGCTCTGGAGCAGGGTTAGCCCAACGTTGTTAGCAATCTAGACCTGAAGCTGTTTCAGTGAGAAAAGGAAAGTGAAGATTGTACTGTGAAAAGCACTGTTAAAGGGGCATTAAGTAATCAATGACCTTTATCGACCCCTATTGGTGACAAGTAGAAATTGCAACAACATCGCCATAACTCCTCCTACACAAGCCCGAAAGGTGAGTTTTGAAAGCCAGGGATCTCAGCACCTGAGGAAGTAATCGTAGGTAGTCAGTGATATTGAGCAACACTGCTATCAAGCCCCCACACATATATTAGGGTTATTTTCTGCTATTGGGAGAGTAAAAAAACCTACTTATCGCCCCTTTAACATACATCTCAAAAGGTGCAAAAGGGTGTAAAAAACTAAATACTGAATACAAAGTACACAAACTGCTATCAGAGGGACAGACAGGGAGACAGGCAGGCAACAAAGCAGACAGACAGAATAATGCAATAACAGACAGCTGAATAGAAAGCCTCATAGATACAGCCTCACCACATATCCACCAAACTATCTCACAAACAAACACACACACAGCGACAGACAGCCAATCAAAGAGACAGATAGAAACAGTCACACACACACACACACACACACAGTGACAGACACCCAAACAAACAGACAGACAGAAAGATAGCAAGACATCCAACCAGTCACCCACCCACCAAGCCAAACATTTTTCTCTCTTGCCCTCTCTCTCTCCTCACACACACACACACACACACACACACACACACACACACACACCTGTCTCATCCCATCCACCAGAGTGGGATCTTCCACTTTAGATAGTAAGGGAAGAGAGAATTGAGAGTCGGCAATGAAAAAAAGAAAACCCAGGAAAGTCATCACATTCCTACCTAGCTACCTACGGCTGGTGCGGTCTAAATGAACGGCTGACAGGCAGTCCTATGTCTGGGCAAAATAGAAAACAGACAGCTGGGAAATTGTCTTGGCAATATAAGGGCTTCACGCCTCTTATAGTTTAGAGCCTGCCATATCAAACTGTCTGTGTGTGTGTGTGTGTGTGTGTGTGTGTGTGTGTTCTTCCATATGCACAAGAGGAAAAAACTGTCTGGATATTCAGTGCCGTCATGTGGTAACCTTGTAAGGGCAGGTTGTTTTTCCCTTGTTTTGAGAATTGAAAGTTGAAGTGTTCACTGTGTTGGGGCTGAGGACATTCGGGAAGAGTGGGCGTCAATCAGGAACTGAGGCTATTTTTTTTTTTATTCCTTTGTTCTTCAAGGTTGGCCTTTTTGGAGATACAAGGTTTTTATTGGACGGCAGCACATCAAAAAAAAAAAAAGGCATATACGTAAATAGATGGATATCAGAGCCAGACAATGAAGTGAGATCTATTTTGGGGTGGTGACAGACATGCCAAGTGGCTGGGGAATCAAGTCTGTGACATGATCAAAATAGCAATCAGACCGCAACTGACAGAGTGTTTGATGGTGAACTGACATACACACAAATACGCACACACTCGCACACACACACACACACATCACAGCTCATCACAGCTTATAGCTCATCACATTCACACGATTTCCCCCATCTACCTCTTATTTTATATTTTATTAAGCGCTCTAACTGTATATATTGGGTTGTTTTATATAAGAGCTCTAACTGTTATTATTGTCATTTATTTTTTTTTTCATAATGTAAATATTGTGTTGGTTTTTTACTGTAAATACTATGTATACTGCCCTCTTGCACATTCCCATGAGCATTGCCACTTTTCATTTCACTACATGTATGTGTATGTGACAAATATGTGACTTGACTTGACACACACACACACAAACAGGCATGTTCACACGTTTTCTCTCTTTCTCTCCCACACATATACACATGTACAAACTAATGGTGACACACATGTTCACGGAAATGCATGCACATAGACAGACACACACACACACACGCTCTGGCGGACAAAAGGGGTTCGTCAACCGAGGCCTCACTTACCTCCCGTGCTTTAAAAAGTCAAATAATTAGTTTTAAGTTCAAGTGCTATGAGTGGTTTTGTATGAGCATCACTTGTTTGAAATGGTGGCTATCTCAATTTAGGTGACATGTAAAGCCCACCGTCCATAACATTGTTGCATTTGAGGCCCTGTTACTCTGGAAGTTGTCACTGTGTGTCTGTACCAATGTCACAAAGACAAATGCCTGTACTTTTTATTTAACTTGGATATTGATCTTGTTCAGATTATGATTAATATCCATGCATGCCCTGCACACATTCTACCAGTATATTTTAATTTGGCTGTTGAATTGTCTTTAAACACAAACAAAAACAGGTAAATTGCCCACAATTAGTGGAATATATTTTCAGATCTGAACAAATTACTGTTCATTATATCTGCTCTGGTTAACACTAAATGTCAATGTCTTTATTTCACTGTAGATTAAATATTAGAAAGATCACACAATTCTTCAATGAGAGTATTTGCATGCACATTTATAATACAATAACATTCAGGATACTAAATTATTCCATTTAAGAGTTGGCTCATAGATAGATGGGATCATTTCATGTATTGATTGCTGTGGGCCAGGAAGGAGGTGTGTTGCAGTCGCATCCAGACCATCCAGACCATCCAGACCCAGCACACACACTAATACAAATCTATTTGTTTGGGATTTTACATTTCATTGCTTCAATTAAATAATATAATGGGTCACATTGGGCATCAGCTAATACCCAGGCATGCTCTGCTTCTAAACATGATCATTGTTCTGAACACCTTTAGAGAGACTATGGGGCACTGGAGAGACCAGAGAGAGATGTGAGGTTTATGTCAATGTCAGACCCCCCCACCCCCCCACCCTCCATATATAGTATACTATCTACTGTATGGTACTGTATACGATACTAAGCTATAATACTCCAGGCTGTATTGCTGACAGTGTTTTTAGAAACCCCTGGGACTCCCTTCACAGACAGATTTATTTTGGGAGCAGACCGGCACATTGGCTGGGGATTCAAACTGGCGGCATGATCAAAATAGCAATCAGACTGAAAGTGACAGGAGTGTGTGATAGCTCATCCAGACACAGCGCACATGCATTCAGTTGCCACACACACACACACACACACACACACACAGGCAGCATTCTCTTTCCGTTGTACACGTGTTACATTTGTTTGTCTACATGTTCTTCTTTGTCCTCGTGTTCTTTTTTCTCGCTCTAGTTTTCATCCACCACACACAAGAGAGTACAGTAAGTTTGCTTGGGCTGTAGAGAAAGAAGAAGGGCAGTAAAGGTCAATATTGATTCAGTTCATCTTAAAACACTCTGAGACACACCGCAGACTCTACTAACACTGCTTTGTGTGTTTGCTCTCTGTCTTTGTAATTCTGTGTCCCTGGCTGTGTGTGAATGTGCATGTGCATGTGCATGTGCATGTGCATGTGTGTGTGGCGGAGGGGGTGGAGGTCAGTCGGCGATGGAGGTTAGCTTTAATCCTCCTAGTCAGTGGTGAAAAAAGTAATGTTACTCCACAGATTGGTTTTGTATGTGTGTGGATGTGTTAGAGCACCTGTGCACATACAAGTGCAGGAGCAGCAACATTTGAAGGTCACAGTAAATGTTTCTAAGTGTGTGTGTGTTTATCTATGTTTGCATTGCAGCATCGTCTCATTGCGTCTCTTTATTCCCCGGCTACTCAACAGTCAGTGATTCACCGATGTTTGCACTTTAGTCACTCTGGATAAAAGCATCAGCTGAAAGTGTGAAATGTAACTGTAGAAAGGTGTGCAAGGTGTGTTTCTATCTGCTATTTGTGTGTGTTTATGTGTGAGAGGTTGGTTGCATGTGTGTGCGTGGTGGATTATTGTGCCTCAACTTTCTTTATTATATGCTACTTAAAGTCATGATTCATGAAACTGAGCATTTTATGTACAGTTTATGTTTTTCTATGAGGGTCAATGAGTTTGCACTATGTGGTTTAAATGTGCATTTGTGTGTGTGTCTGTGTGTGTCTCTGTGTGTGTGTGTGTGTGTGTGTGTGTGTGTCTGTGTGTGTGTGTGTGTGTGTGTGTTTGTTCTGTGTATCTGTGACTGCGTTTATGGACTGTATGTTTCTCTGATTTTATGTTAGTGTATGTGTGAGTTTGTGTCAGTTTGTGTGTATGTGTGTATATGCAATAATTGTAGTCTTAGCTGCCTTGAGTGCTGTAGGTTTTCCTGAGTTTTCATGTGTGTATTTAAGGTATGTATATGTATCTCTATGAGTTTATTTGTGTGTGTGTGTGTGTGTGTGTGTGTGTGTGTGTGTGTGTGTGTGTGTGTGTGTGTGTGTGGAGTGTACATTCTTCTGTGAATTTGTGTTTCACGTCTTTTTATACATGATGTGTGTGAATTTTTTATGTTTATGCATGTGCGTTAGGCTACATATTTGTAGGTTGCGTGTGTGTGCGTGGTTTCAGTGAGACTGTGTGTGTGTGTGTGTGTGTGTGGAGGAGGAGGAGGGAGGTCACAACCCATTACTCACGGCTAGCTGTGTTTACTCTCATCTAATAGGAAAAACAACATCGATGGCTTCCACCGCATTATAAATCGATAGATTACCCCAACGCGTTATAAATCACGCCGCGGTTACTTTGTGTCGGAGCAATGGACTCTTCTGCATTGATTTCTGCATAGATTTAATAACAGGCCCCCAACAGGCGTAGAGGATCACTTGGCTGCTATCTAAATTAAGCTCTCTAGGATGTAATCACACCTCAGTTCATTAAATGGGCTGCCTCAGCTCATAGACTTTAACTGTAGGACTCCAGGGGTCCGTGTAGGAGTCTATGGGTGCCTGTAGTTTGAAACCCTATGATTTGGGAACAAAGGTCAGGAATCAGGAAGATACATGTGGCAAATGAGTCTGGAGATCTAGCAAACAAAAGCTATTTGATTTTGCTTTCTTCAATGTAATGTAGATTGAATAAAAGACTGTAGACTAGTAGGTTAGTCATCTAAAACCATGTGAATGTTGCTAGATGACTTTGAATAATACACTGAAAAATCAGTTAGTTGGAAGTAAAAATCTTTTTTTTGTCTCAGAAAAGAAAATGTGCCTAACTTGGCCTACTTCTATGAAACCACAGACAACAATTAATAGTTGTCAGACGGTTGTATAGTAGTAACAGTCTCCAAAGATCAAGGTCAAAATATTAGCTGATTGTTTGAACTTGTCTCTGCACATGTAACCCACTTAACAGGAGAGCAGCGCTGCACGGCTGTATGAACTCACCGCTTCCTCAAAAGAACACAGATGTTTCATATTGTCCGTCAGCTGTCAGGCATCCGGGACGCAGACACACATTACAGCTGCCACAGTCATAGAAAACCCCTTCACTGATGATCCAAACCAACAATAAACTCTGTATTTTCTGTCACACACACAGAGTTTGAAATAACATTTGGGGTGGGAAAAAAAGAAAATACTGACACTTCAAACAGCATATGTTAAGATAATTAGCAAACCAAACAATTTGCATTTTAGACACCTCTCTAATTATTTTCATTTCAGCGAGAGAGAGAGAGAGAGAGAGAGAGAGAGAGAGAGAGAGAGAGAGAGAGAGAGAGAGAGAGAAGAGATAAACAAGAAAGAGAGGGAGAGAAAAACACATGAGACTGAGAGAATAGAGGGATAGAAAGCCAGCAAGAGGCAGATAGAGGGTGGGACACAGAGAGAGAAACATGTTTTTCCCTTCATTGCAAACTCTCCTCATTTGGCTGGCACAGCAAGGTGTAAATAAACTAGACAATTAATTGGAGATGGATGCAAGTGGGTGTAACCCCCCCTCAGGGCTATAAACACTTACTGTCAGAAGCAGAGCTGTTTTCAGCCGGAGGAACACAGCAGCGACGCTGTCTCGACTACCCACACTGGGGAAACACACACACACACACACACACACACACACCTACATTTATGTTGCTATACTTGTAAGACATGCTCGGGCTCCTTAATGCCTCAAACATTATCCTAAGTGATGCCTTTTTCAATTTGAGAAGTGCCAGAATGCTGTTTAGTTGAGGTATTTCCTCATTTGATCCACATGGCCAGGAAGTGTAGAGACAGTACATACACATGATCATACATGTGTTCATGCAGCACACACACACACACACACAAACACACACAGCGAGAGAGAAAGGGAGACAGGAAGGGTCGATAAACCATCATGAAAACGTCGTCAACAGTGCAGTCAAGAACACTCAAAAGGCAGAACTACATTTATAGAAAATCACTTGAACCAGAGCTTTGGTTTTGTGACTGGTGTGCTGTCAAGTAAGTCCAGTTGTGCCTTGTTGTTGTTGTCTCCTCTAGACAATCAGACTATTGGAAATCAGTTATCAAGAAAATCAATGATAACTCAGTGCTAAAAATCAATCAATCAAAATCAAGCCTTACCTGAAAGTCATTGTTCAGTTTGTAAAAGTGTAACCATTTTGTCAACAACATACCTAACTAGCTATTTTCTAAAAAGTATTTGTTTTGTTTTCTAAGAGCGTCACTTTTTTTCAAATCAAGGATATCTCAATTTGGAACAAACAAAAAGCAAACTCTAAAATTTCCTAATTTATTTTTAATGTGTTTCATTTCCTTCCCTTCAGTTCCTCTAATATGAGCCATGTCCAATGCTTCACTGTGTTTTCCAGGCCAGGCCCTCTGTGTTGTTGTCAAATGGTCCCCAGTTTGGCTGTTTTGACAAAGTCTGCCTTGGCATCAAAATGATTTAGGATCCACTGGGGTAATATGCAGGGGAATAATGCACCCAAAACAGGTGGCACAAGCAACCATATCCACAATTCCAAGATATTAACATAGATATCAGCAGCTTGGCGCTAGTAATGTTTCCAATTACAGCTATCTCTGGTGGAGCCGGGCAAGTGGAAGGAACTAAAACGTGAGGAAGATAGTGAGTGGCTTACTGACGTATGATCATAATACAAATGAAAAGCAACAAATAATCCCCATGTATTTCCTATCTGAGATCAGAGCTGTTATTGTAACATCTTCACTACTGATCTTATAGACCAGTCTCAGGTATCATATTTTTGTACTGTTTTCATCTATTGGTATCTGGTAATTGGTGACCCCCTAGTTACAAGCTTGCTTCCCTAAACATTAACAATACCATTTTACTATAAAATTCACATTTTCATATAAAGGGAAAGCAGAACATAAATAAATGTCAAGTTACATTTTTCCAAATCACATAGCAAGCAGATTCTACTGAGGAATTCCCTGTTGAAAGCCGTTTCAAATAAATTCCTTTGCATATCAATCCTGAAACCAGAGATTGCTCCCTTTTTGAATTTGACCTAGAGTGTGTAAACAAACAAATAAAAACAAAAACAAAAATAGGCTTCATGACACCGTAAAGAACTCAAAAGCATTCTCCCACAGGGACAAAAAAAATACTGATGCACGTCACTTTTTTGTTTTTCACATGTATGTTTCAATCTCACCGATATGAGGAATCTGCCCTTCATGTTTTAGCACAGATGTGAGCAGTTTGTTGTCTAGAGCAGAAAACACAAAGCACTGACAGCTTTAAGACATTATTAATGCTATTGTATTGTGTTTTTTTTATCTGTCAACACAAGGAATCTATTTCCCCCAGCCTTAGCATGGTTGTGAGTGAACCAGAGTTCGACATGACATCTTAATTTCCCCTGTGTGTGTTTTTTCTCTCTATCTCTCTCTCTCTCTCTCTCTCTCACACACACACACACACACACACACCCTGGTGTATTAGTTCACAGTCTGTTGAATATAAAAACCACGCACTTGGTGTTAATAATAGAGTTTTCTAAATGTCAGTGAATCCCACAATGCTGTTGGACCTTATGACAAGTCAAATATGGCTTACATCTGAATATATAACGATAGATTCTCTATATCTCCCGGCCTAAAACCCAGTCTGTCCAAATATTCTATCTATCTATTTAAACTAGCTTATATCAATGCAAGATATGCAACTAAATGATATGTATTCTATTCTTTGAACACAATCATACATCACACAATGTTTTTTAATTGTAATTATTAAGTAGCATGTGAGAATTTCATCTTAATACATAACGTAAAATACATAAAAAACGTACATATATGTCTAGCCCATACAAATATATGTTTATGTATGTATAATGCATTTTGTGACATATACGTCTCATATTTATACATATAACATATATGTATTTGTATAAATGTATAATATACAAATTACACATATTTGCATAGCATATTATGTACATATATGTCTAGCCCATATGGTAAATGGACTGCTTTAATATAGTGCTTTTATCCAAAGCACTTTACAGCATATGCCTCTCATTCACCCATTCACACTCACGGCAGTGAGCTACCATGCAAGGTGCTGGTCTCCGTACTAACAAGGAGAGGCATATGTTATATACAGTATGTTGTATATATGTTGTTTTAATAAACATATATAAATATATAAATTAAACATATATTGTTAACATATATGTTTGCAACATATAATACCATATACAAATTAATTTATTCATTCAATACAATTTTTTAATATATGTACTTTTGTAATATGTAATTTTACTATGGATATTTCATATATGTTAAAAACCTTTATCATCATACATCCAGAGGATGTATGTATATGGTAATAATAAATCGCCTTATATGTAACATATATGGCAGTATCGCTCGCTGATATAGGGGCATATATGTCATATATGACATTTCCGTATGGGCAGGTTTCTTCACATTAGAAAGAGAGACTAAACCCAGTAGTGCTATTCCGATGCATATTTAAGTCCTCTCTACCCTGAGGATATTGGACACTGGCACATTACAGGGACAGATTAGGGACAGGTCTGGCATTTCACAACCTGCCATGAGCCGCATAATGCCTGCAGTCCTTTGAACCATAATTTAATTGACTCCACAATAGATACAGTTTCCCGACATTGTTGCTGTAGTGAAAGGGGAATTCCATGCCATGGCTGGGCCTCCCAACATTATTGGAGCTACCAACTGCATACATATTGCAATAAAAGCACCATCATTCATTCACTGAATTAAACTGTGTCAACAGAAGAGGTTTTCCTTTGAACGTGCAAGTCAGATGTGATGCACATTTGGCTTTGCTGAATGTCGTTGCTAAATAGCCAAGTGGGACGCTTGATTCATTCATTGTACAAAACAGACCAGTGGGCTTTTGCCTCCAGGGTGGTGCTGTTGTGGGTGGATGGTTTGTTAATAAGCGTAGCCTTGCAATATTCTGATGTGCTAGATTTAGAGAAATTTATTTAAAGTGACAATCTGGGAGATTATTGTTTTTGTTGCTTTCGGTGACACCTTTGGTGATAATTGGCCAGAGTTTTGCATTGCATTTCCTAGCAATCACTTCACTTGCCAGTACTTTGCTTTGGCATGACTTGATTGACAGCAGCCCCCCCCCCCCCCCAATAAACAAGCATGGTCTGTTCTGCTGAGAATAGTAAAGCGACTACAAATAAAGGAACGGCAGAAGATTTTTCCCGGGAAAGACCTACCCACTCATGGCTGTTTAGAACAGCAAATGTAAAAGCTTTCATGAACGGTGTAAAGGTTGAATCACTATTCTATCATATCAATCATTACATTACATTACATTACAGTCATTTAGCAGACGCTCTTATCCAAAGCGACTTACCATCAGTGCATTCAACGTAGGTAGGCATGAAAACTACTAGTCACCAGCGATAGAGAGTAGCATACATTTATAGGGAGTAGAACGTACATGTATTTATATTAAAAAAGATGCAGATTATTACTTAAAATGATGATTATTTATCACTACAGGAGACCAAGGCCATCAATTAAAAATATGGCTGATTACTCCTCTCACCAAACCCTCAACACAACAGGAGGCAATGGTTGGTCCAAAGTGGCTGCTCTCACTCTGCCCTCCACCTGTTGCAGCAATGTCTCGCTTGGAGACATTGGAGATAAAAAATGTTTTTGCTCCTCTTTGTCTGAGCCATGTTCAACATAGGGAACACATCAATGACACTTCCCACTTCACTTAAAGGGAAGGTTATTACCATATATGGTATAAGAGAATTTTAACCTTTTTAATAAAGGAGGTGCCCTCTTTTTTGCTGAAGTAAGTAAAGGCCCCAGTCATAAAAAGACTAAACCGACTTTTGGGGAAATTGGCTGGTTGGCCAACTTACCTTTTCCATGAGTGCCACCAAAATCTCTTTAAATTAGACTCTGAATATGTCTCTAAATATGTTCACCACTTAAACTACAAAAGCTCTCACACTGTTTAATCTGATTGACTCATTTTGAAGAAATGTTTCTGCACATCATTAAAACTTGTGTAGTTTGTTTTAAATAATCATTACTGTCACAATATCACACTGTCACAAAAGAGCACAATTGTTGTCTGTTTAATCATTATTGAGAGTTGTGTCTGGAAACTAGCGCCAGTATATTCTGTTATTCTTGTGACTGAACCATGTTGCCACAAAGTTGGAAGTGACCAATTGGCTAAAATGCCTTTGTATCCTTTAGCATTAAGATTACTCTTCACTGGAACTAAGGGGTCAAACCCAAACCCTGAAAAACAGCCCCAGACCATTATCCCTCCTCCACCAAACTTCACAGTATGCACTATGCGCTTCCACTTCACAATAATAGCACTTACAGTTGACCGGGGCACATCTAGTGGGGCAGAAATTTCATGAACTGACTTGTGGCAAAGGTGGCATCCTATGACAGTGCCATGTTGAAAGTCACTGAGCTCTTTACGACCCATTCTTAATGTTTGTATGGAGATTTCATGTGCTGGATTTTATGTACCTGTTAGCAATGGGTGTGGTTGAAACACCTGAACTCAATAATTAGTAGGGGTGTCCACTGACTTTTGGCCTTTTATATAGTGTAGTAAATGGCCGATCTCCTTTCAGGATCTAATTGACGCTGTTTCCCATATGCAATTGTCATCCAGTCCCATAGACATTTTAACCTCAACCCTATTTAAAGAGGTCTTGCGTGCTATTGGTCCCAGTTTACTCTCTCTTCTTAACATCTACCTTGTGTCCATTGTCCTGAATTATTTTAAACTTGCCAGTATTCAGCCTCTCCCAAAAATCCATCGATCTCTCCATCGATCCATCCCTCCTTCAAAATTAGAGACCGATTTCCCTTTATTTTCAAGATCTTAGTAAAACCGGTTGCCAAGCAACTCTTAGATATGGTGTTGTTGTATGTTGTTTTTGACAAGTCCCAGTCAGGTTTTCTTAGACAACATTGCACTGAGACTGCACTCCTCAGAGTCACTAATGATATTTTAATGCGTGCTAATGCTGGTGAGAGTTCTGTTTTGCTCCTGCTCGACCTGTAGTGCTGCTGACACTATCGATCACAGTATTGTTCTTGATAGGCAGTGGGTGGTTCTATCTGGGACAGCCCTCGAATGGTTTGCTTCAGAATCAGAATCAGTTTTATCGCCAAGAGAAGAACATAGCAAGAGAAGAACAAAAAACAAGAATAAAAGCAACTACTGTAAAAGGCAAAGGTCAAGAATACAATATAAAATAGAAAAATTCACACTAAAATATATGAAAAGATATTATAAGAAATAAGAAAATAAAAATAACAATAAAATATATGTGCCATATATAATGTAATGCATTTAGACAGATGTGGATGCTTTACATTAATATAACGTGTAGTGTCCATGGAGGGGGAGTCCATGTTAGTGGGGGACCGCCAGAGGGGAGTGACTTAAAAAGTTCCACTCTTAAAAAGTGACTTAAATCGTGACTTGGAAAGTTCCACCCTGTATGTGCTCAAAAGTTCCACCCCTCCCACCGGCTACAATCGTACTTGCAGGCATCAGGGTCCGGGAGGTGTACGGGTCCTGGAGAGATGGCAGATTGCAGCCAATCACCTTCTCAGCAGAGTGAATGACACACTGCAGTCTACCCTTATCCTTGGCAGTGGCAGCAGTGTACCAGATGGTGATGGAGGAGGTGAGGATGGACTCAATGATGGCGGTGTAGAAGTGCACCATCATTGACTTTGGCAGGTTAAACTTCTTCAGCTGCCGCAGGAAGTACATCCTCTGCTGTGCTTTTTTGGTGATGGAGCTGCTGTTCAGCTCCCACTTGAGGTCCTGGGTGATGATGTTACCCAGGAAGCGGAAGGACTCCACAGTTTTGACTGGGGAGTCACACAGGGTGATGGGGGCGGGTGGGGCTGGGTTCTTCCTGTAATCCACTTCTATCTCCACTGTCTTTAGAGCATTGAGATCCAAGTTGTTCAGACCGCACCAGATGGTCAATCTCCCACCTGTAGGCGGACTCATCCCCACCAGAGATGAGCTCAATGAGGGTGGTGTCATCTGCAAACTTCAGGAGCTTGACGGACTGGTGACTGGAGGTGCAGCTGTTGGTATACAGGGAGAAGAGTAGAGGGGAAAGAACGCAGCAAAGAACAGTTTTCTGTCTCTGTTGGTGATTATGTGACATTGTTTTCTTTTCTGACTCGTGGAGTACCCCAGGGATCAAATCTGGGCCCTATTCTGTTTTTCTATGTATATGCTTCCACGTGTATCTGATATCATACATACATACACAGCTTTACCTCTCCTCTAGGCCCAATGACCTTGGTAAATGGTCAATTTTTCAAGATTGTTTGTCTGCTATTAGGGACTGAATGTCATGAAATGTTATTAAATTCTGTCTAAACTGAAATTCTGGTCATTGGTCCTGATCATAGCAGTGTATCAGTACACTGGCGCCAAATGGCAAGCCCCTTTCCAATAATTTAGGTGTTATTTTGATCATCATATTAAGAACCTGGCTCAGTCTTTTTAATTCCAGTTGAGGAATATTGCCAAAATCAGATCAGTTCTGTCCTTTCAAGATCTTGAGAATTATTCATGCCTTTGTCTTCTCACACCTGGACTATTATATCACTGAGAAGGGCTTTGTGACGGTCCTATGGTCCAAGCTAAAATCAAAAGGTGAGCACAACACAATTGCACAAATACACACAGGTCAATACAACACGACTGACAGCAGTGGAATGAAGACAGCATTATGTCATTTTGTAGACAAATACTTGAACTAGGATTTGGTTCTCTACTAGTGCGGTGGGTCACACAGCTGTACTGTGGAACAAGCTCAGCTGTGCATACAGACTTTGCCCAAATGCTGTGAATATCAATGTCAACCCAAATGATTACATGTACTTTACTTCATTTTTAATCTGCTTTTCAACCTTTAGGTTAATGAAATTAGAGCCAAGCCCAGTGCTCAGTGTAGTCACGTAGTGGTGATTTTCAAGGACTTTGTAAAAGTAACTTCCTGACATACAGAGCATCCTCCTTAGACTCCTGGAGAGAGACAAACCAGCAAACAGGATATGAGGTCACAGCATGATGTATATTGCCAAGCCAACCCTCAGTGGGCGGGCCTCTGGACTGCAACGCTGCAAATAAATCTCTCCTCAGGCGGTGTGTGTGTGCCAACAGGTGTATGTGTATGTCTTTGTGTACATATACACACTTATATTTGTGTATGTGCTCAAACATGTTTGTGTTCTTATGTGTGTGTGTGTGTGTGTCTACGTAAGCACGCACTATCCTTCTGTGTGTGTATGAGTGTGCGTGAATATTTGCATGGATCTCAGTAGTTTTGTTCTTTTTCATGAGTGTGAAAATTAGATAGGAGATTACAAAGCCGCACACATCTCAGCGTATAACATTATTGCACAGTCATTTATTATAGTCACATCGTTCCTCCGTATTCCAATGTCATCAACACAGTAGATTACATCAAAAGCTGTTTGTGTCTATATGGTAAAACGCAAACATATGCATAATCCCTGCAGGCATCACTGTAGTGTAGGTAGTAAGGGTGTTTTTATCAAGGAATCAGAGAAAAAAAGACCTTCATAGGATTTTCCTTCTTGCATTACAAAGAAAAAGCATAGTAAGGTGGTTGGATGGAACAATGCCTCTGATAGAGATAGGTGGGGTGGGCAGTGGGGTGGGATTTTATTTAGATACACCATCCTTTAACCAAGGGGTCGATAAGAGCATCATCAAATGAAATCAGCAAGAGAACTTTTCTTATGCAAACTCTCTCTAGTTTTAAAGAAAGGGAATTTTCTCACGCTGTTAGCTATTTGCATGCTGTCATTTCCTATATATTTAACCAATAAAATCTATCCATGTGTTCCATCATCATCATCATCATCATCATCTCCAGTGGAGAGTCCAATTCCACCATTGAGGTCCATCTCTACAATCCTCCCACCAGCACCAGCGTCTAGACTCCATCAAGGGCAAGTTTAGTTTATGCTTTGTAGGTTTACAACCCCAGGGAGATAATTTCATGATGGTGGCAGAACATTTTAAAGTTAAAAAGGTCTTGTATGTATCTTACTTAGCCACAACCATGGTGCTAAAATGGTTACCACAGAAAACTGGTTTAGTAAGAGGTGGTGGTCTCTCCCATTTTATGTTAAAATCCAAACTGCTAGGTTAAAGTATAGCTTATAGAAGTAAAGCTTCCCTCAAGCAACCATTTCCAATGCATATGGTTCTACATTTTATTTCGTTCAGTTGCTCAGAGGGGACAAAAGTGGTTGCTTGGGTTATGATGCATGACCTCTTGTTTAAAATATGAATTATTAAAATTATTGATCAAATATGAAGTCCGACCTAAAGTATAAAACAGACATAAGGTTTTTAAAACAATTTAGTTTGACAATTAAAGTGTCCATTCCGAGGATTAATATTATAGTAGTTCAGGGCTGCAATTTAACTGTCCCATTCACAGCTGAATTACACCTGATTTTACAGTTGGCCTTAGGAAAATAATTAATTATTGGAAATGCTTGGATAATATAAGCGCACATATAGTTTCAGAATGTGACACCTTAAATTTAAGGGATGTTGAGTACTATAATGTGCTGCCTCTGGTGCAAAAATAAGTAACCGTGGTGGTAAAAGTGCTTTTTTAAGGTGCAGTTAATGCAGCCTGTCTACATGAAATGATTTATATTGACAGTAGAGGCACTTTTTTGTTGTGTGTATCCTGACACACTCACACTAGAGAGTCTGTGTCCTTCAGATGAAATAACATGAATTAATAATTGATGGACCTAAGTGTGGCTGGGGGGGGTGGGAGGGAGGCGGGGGTTATTCAGCATATTTATCTAGGTCACTCCTGATTTCACGTTTCAAAATGTGCTGAGACGCTCTTTCTGAGGTGTGAGATGAGTCCCCCCTTCCCTCTATCTCGTCTGAAACTACCAGTAAACACTCCCAGTTCTCTGTGTTACTTCCTGAAAGGTGCATTTACCCCATCCAGCCTCGAATAAATCATAGAAAAAAACCATTTTATTCAGACTAAATCATAAAAAGGTGCATATGCTATCTTACCCATTACCCAAATGCATTTCTCGGTCCGCAACAAACCAAGCTTACCAAAACAAAACCATAAAAAAGCACTTACTCCATATAATCTGAAGTAGCCCAAAAGAAAAATGTTTTTTGTAAAGCATATAGAATAATATTATTTAAAAGAGTACTCACAGCTCCTCACACACACACACACACACACACACACACACACTTACATTTACAATTTAGTTTGTGGCTGACACTGTTCCAGAGTGACTTACAATAAGTGTTAAAGTAGAATAAGCTTAAGTTCCTAGATCACCAGCATTTCAAGGAGTGCAAAGGTCAAATCAAAACCGCCCTGACAATAATCCTGTGGCCTTTGGAAGATGTCATGTGAGAGAGAAATGATGAGATGAGCAATCAGAGAAAGAAGAGCTCGTTTTCCTTTTTGATGCGCGCAAATTAGAGCGAGTAGACGAGCTAGATGGGATGTGATTCAGTGTGGAGAGGGTGATGTGAGGTACTTATTGAGGAGATGAGTTTTCAGCCTAGGACACACCATGAGACATGTGGTCATGGTGCAGAGACCAAATTATCATATCCAATTCATTTTCCAAATCTCTTTGGGTAAACACACCGCTCAAAAAGATCTGGTCTGAAACTTGGGTGGTTGTTTTTACTCTGTTTGTTCACAATGTGGGTGATATGTTGAAATTTAAGAAGAGGGATACTGGGCTGGTAAAATGTTAGCTTCAAAACCCTCAAAGCCTAAATATGTAACACACACACACACACACACACACACACACACACACACACACACACACACACACACACACACACACACACACACACACACACACACACACACACACACACATGCATATTCAATAAAAACACACAAAACAAATTATTCCTAGTACACTTTTCTTTTTCTTTTTTTTTTCACTTCAGGAATAAGTCACAAAGTATGTTTGGCAGTTAGTGCAGTTGTTGTGCTGTTGGTTCATTGGTGGTACGAGTGGTGTAGTATTGGATATGTGCGGCTCATGTTTATGTATTACAAGAACTATGTATTACCAATGACGAATTATTTCATAGTAATGAATGTCAGAGCGTGAATTGGAACAAGTGTAACTGTATATGCATCTCCAAGTTGTATGTTCTGTGTATAATTTGTGTTGAATAAAAAAAATCTGTTAATAAAAAAAAAAGAATTATAAATATGCACACATACACACACATGCGCAGACATTTTTAATCACCCATCTCCATTCCCTGTACTATGTGTGTTTGACAGGGAAGGGCAGTGCAGAGTGTAATTCCCTGATATCCCACCTCAGCTGTAATCTACACAGCAGATAACACCTGACAAGGCTTCAGAATAAAACCCTTGGCCTGCATTATTCATAAAGAATCTAAAAATATGAGTGGTGTTGTGTGACAAAGAAAAAAGGCAACCCACACCCTGACTCTTTCTCCCATTAGGCTGCCGTACATGCTGGTGACGGGGGGTAGCCTGTAGAGAAACTGGCTGGTGACATGAAAATCGTCGGTTTGAATCCCTGTGCCGCGGGTAAGATCTGGATGGTGGAATTATATGAGTAACATCCTCACCTCTCCCTCAATAACTACCATCTAAATGTCAAAGGGCAATGGGCAACTCCCAACTGCTGTGGTTGCTCAGCAGACAACAGCACAAAATGTCGAAGTGCCCTGTTTTTTTTTAAACCTTTGATTAAACAGGGCTGTGCCCTAATGGGACACTTGCATGCTTCATTATTGCCCTCAAGGGGCACTTGAGCCACTCTGGTCTGACCTTAGGGCAAGCATGTTTTTTCTACCATAGGGGCACCCCGCTAGCACATGAGACCCTCACTTCATCTGAAGGGGCTTCCTAATGGGACATCCTAATGGGACACTTAATTGAAGCCCTAAGGTCACAAGGAACTTGGGGCAAAAGCTAAGTGTGTGTTTTCTTCCATAGGGGCACCCTAACAGCTCGGCTGATGCACTGACAGACTGTGCAACACATCGGTTTATGTGTCAGCCAGGCAGGCACCCTAGACTGACTCTTGCTTAATGGGAAAATGGAAAAATCCAAGTTGACAACGGGTTGTTTCTCATATTTAAAGATACCTTGTG
Organism: Hoplostethus mediterraneus; assembly: GCA_034670385.1. NCBI lineage: Eukaryota > Metazoa > Chordata > Actinopteri > Trachichthyiformes > Trachichthyidae > Hoplostethus > Hoplostethus mediterraneus. The sequence goes on along the minus strand of JAXDDW010000159.1, from coordinate 75,637 downwards.
GATAGATTAAGCTGAAAAACTAATACAAATATTTAATGCATCACATTACTAACGTTGTTGTTTACGTTTGTTGCAGTTATATCACCTACTCTTTCTATTTCTTTTTAAAGTGTGTTATATCAGCATGCACACCCCCCCCCCCCCCCCCCCATCCAAGATGATGCCCCATCTTGGTACCTGCGGAGGTGCTCGTCTTCGTCAGTGTTGCCTGACAAACATCCACATGGGTTTATAGCACTGGCAGCAACTATGACTGTGTTGGTGTGTTTACCCTGATCCTGTTTGGCATGTATGTATGTTTTGTTTGTGTGCTGTTCTCTGTTCCCATTTACCTCTTAAGGCAGTGACGCATGAGTAACATTTGAGTGTTGCTCTCCTCTCTCTCACACACACACTCTCTGGTGTCATATCTTGTAATTTATAATGTGTCTGCTCTCTCTCTGTATTTATGTCTTTTGCTGCTGTGAAAAGCACACCGCTGTTTTTTTTACATGACTTAATGTTTTTGAGATAATAGAAATGGGCAATGGCAATGCCTGCAACAGGAATACAGATAAATAACAGGGACAAAATCAATATGTGCATATACCATGTTAGACAGTCAATATTTGGAGGCAATGCAGGAGGAGCATTTTCATAAAATAGTATTTTTTCTGATGCTTTTGTCATTTTTGCCCACTAATTCATCTACACTATACACTGACTGTGACTTCCTCAAAGCTGTGAAAAATGCAGCAGCACCACAGAATCAAGTTGATTTCCATGTGTAAAAACTCAAAAGGACAGCTATGTGCAAAAGCAAGTTCACAGTCTGTATACAGCACAAAATTCCCACTTCACAAGGAGTTTTGATGTGTGAAAAAGTCTGCAAGTCCTTGCTGGCAGGGTGACCGGGTGGTTAAAGAGGCCGTCCTGTAGCCAGAGGCTCACAGGTTCAATCTCTGCTACCGCCAATGTGTCCTCCCATGCCAAATTGCCCTTTTGAGGGGAAACAAATTCACAAAAACATCTATCGAGAAGAGGAAAGAGTCCATGAGGAAAATGAATAAGTGAGGTAAGATCTAATATGAGTCAACATGACTTAATATTACAAATGAAAAGCAACAAAAAACCACTACGTATTTTTTATATTAAATATATCTAGATATTAAATATATATTAGATATACACCTCAGTTTGAATGGGCCAATACACAGAGTCGTGTATTGGCTTAGGTTTATTTTAAATCATAGCAGCAGAACATATTGAGGCAAAGTACAAAGAAATTTAAAACATCTACAATATGAAAACATACCAAGAATGTGAAATATATGCAGTATCAAATAAGTGGGGAAAAAAGAAAAATATCAAGATACATGCAATATATAACACATTAGAAGAACGAGAATATAAAGAAACTATATGAATTTACAGCATATATATACAGAATGTGCAGATTTGGATATGTGCATTACTAGCTGTCCAATTTATCAAGACTCTAGATCAGGGGTGTCAAACTGTGTGCCATGGAGGGCCGAGAGTATGTAGGTTTTCGTTCCAACCCAAGAATACAGCAGGTGATTTCACTGATTAGTCCCTCCTCTCTGGTTGAAGGTGTGGTAATCAGTGAAATCACCTGCTGTATTCTTGGGTTGGAACGAAAACCTGCATACTCTCAGCCCTCCATGGCACACAGTTTGACACCCCTGCTCTAGATGGAGGTACCATATGTACAGAAAAGGTGACATTGTGCACAGGTGCAATGTGGATTCAGATACAGAGAATGTATAGAAATAGGGTCTGTCAGGCAGGAAGCAAGGTCAGGTCAAGGCCCAACACTATACAGGTTTTCATTTCATTTCATTTCACTGACATGCACACCTTCACAGGGGAACTAATCAGTGAAATGACCTGGTGTAGTGATTGGTTGGAATGAAAACCTGCATAGTGTTGGGCCTCAAAGGCACATGGTGGAGAACCACTGTTGTACAGTGTGATTGTCGTCGGCCCAAAAGAGACACCTCTAAGAAGCTCCACGTTGCACCTTTGGGTGCTGAGATGGAGGCTGATGTTGCTCCATCAGCTCACCAGAAGGGGTGAGGTGGTCATGGAGGTCAGTTTTGTCCTCACCCTCCCCTCTGCTACCGACTCCAGGCTGCCCAGGCTCAGCCCTACAACAGAGCCAGCCTTTAACCAGTTTGTTAATCCTGCATCTCCAGCCTTCATGTTTCCTCCCCAGCTCACCACCACAAAGAACAGCCCACGGACCACCACATGATTGATACAACATGTAGAGTAGTCTGTTGCACACCTTCAAAGTCTTGAGCCTCCTCAAGAAGAACAGGCTACTCTGCCCTCTTTTGTACAGTGTTGTTGTACTTATCCACTTTTCTGCTGAACCCCACACCCTTGCAACTTTAACCATCCTTACAGCATAAGAGATTGAGTATTTCTAATGAGACAGCAAATATTGTGTAATTGAATCGATAAAGTCTTATACAATCCTTTTGTGTGCCTTTATTTCATGGCAGGTCCTCAAAAGTGCAGGTCCTCAAAAGACGAAATTGTGGAATTCATTTAGCCAGACAATTTGCTAGTCTTTGTCTCCCCAGTCATGTTAGTGGCTGTCCTCAGTCAAACGCCAGAATTCATGGGATTCACTGCGTTTTTCTTGCCCATATGTTTTATTCGTCACATACTTTTTAATTATTTTTGTTTTATATGCTATATAGATTTAAAGTTTTGCTTTCATCTCGTCATCTGTCTCTTTTCGCTTCTAAATTATTTTTCTTTTGATTTTCATTTTTGTTTGGTCTGTAATATATTTTTTGTAACTAATCAAGGCTGCCAGGTCTCTTGGCAGTTCTAACAAGTATTTATCTAACCTCTCTGTTGTTTTTTGGTGTATTTATAGAGCACGTTTGAACTAAACTAAACTTTGTTTGTGTGTCCACTGGGGTTCTGCATTTACAGGGTTGTATTGTTCTTCTTGTTTTCAATGGAAAGGACTGTTGGGCATTGGTCGACAGCACTGAGAGCTACGTGGATTTTTAAAGTTTCTCTTTTAAGAAAGCGTGAAAACATGAAAGGTTTCAAAACATTTCAACTTTGGCAAAGGACACTGTACTTCAAGCAGGTTTTCAATGGTCTTATAGCAACAGTAGAAGCTATGTTGTGCTTCCCCCAAGCAGCTGATTGCTGCTTGATAAACACAAACTGGACTAAGATCAATAGCAATGTTGCATCTGTAGCACCTGATCTGTGATCTGTGAGCAGCTTATTGACAGCTTGACGATGCATAGAAAATGTCTCCTGTGTTCTTGTTGTTTTCGTTGTATGCTCACTAAGCTCCACCAACACGCTGTTGTCGGTTGCCTTGTGTTTTCTGAAATGCGTTAATTTATGTTTTTTCCCCTTTAAAAAGTCTATCCTCACATCACATATTGATTATGACAATGTTATTGACAATAAAATGTAAATACAGATTTATTTTGGCGTCAGGGCACTGATGCATCGCCCCCTGTTCAACTCACTTAGCCAGCCAAGTGAGGCAGGGAGTGATCCGCAGTATTCCCCCAAAACCGCAACAGCCGGCCAGACGCCCAGCTATCTATGTGTACTGGTGGAGCACCCACCATACGACCAAGCAGATATCCCACTCTGTTTCTCTGGGGAGACGCTGTGATGAAATGCAAGCTATTGCATTTCTAGATCTAACTCTGTCAATTGTGAGACCTTCGATGTGTATAGCCAGGCACCAGCCGCCGTGTGGCTATTCCTTAGTGCACAGCTTTGCAGATGCTGGATGGCTTGGCGTTGGGACGTACAGTTTTAAACTCCTGGAATTTAAAACGAGAGAGAGCATCAGCTGCACTATTCTCATAACTAGGTATATATGCAAGAGGAAATTGCCCATGATGCTGGACCATGTTGATGCCTAATTAGAGAGTTGCTGATGGGCACTGATGGGCCTCTGTTAATAATATTAACTGTTGCTTCATTTTTGCAAAACACCAGGATTTGTTTCCTGGACCACTGAGATCCCCAGATTTGGCAGGCTTTAACAATAGGATATAATTCAAATAAGGCAGTAGATTTGAGCTCTGCTGACAGTGAGGGCAACTCCATCGGCCTAACGCATTCGTTACAGAAGGAGCTGCACCTGTAAAACAAATGGAGGGATGCAGACGTCTCAACAAAATCATGATAAAAGAAGGAGATGCCATTCCAATGACTGCATGGCGGAGACCAAAACCAAGATCTGAATGACAGCCTGCATCCAAAACAATATTGTCAACAAGGTTAGGAACAGATTTCACAATATCTAATAAAGGTGACACGAAGGAGCAGCCTTGAGGGATAATGCACATGGCAAAATTGAGGTGACCCAAAAGCAATAGAAGTTCTCTTTTTGACAATGTTCGAACTGTAGAAATGTCATGCAGGACAATTTGTCACTTGCCAGTACTAGGAGTACTACGGACGTTTTTTTTCTTCAGACAGCAGCGCTCCCAAAGATGTGATGGTCTTAATGAGAATAGATACACTACAGGCTGGGGTGGGGGAAAATCTACTACTACTAGGACTGCCTTTTTCATCTGTTGAAATGACGCCACTGTGTCTTCCTGAAATAGCTTTGCAGGCTCCACTCCATATAATTCACATCAGTTTGATACTACTTCCTATGGACCTATAAATTTACATCAGAAAGATGTATTTCAAACTGTGGGTAAACTGACTTCAGGTGGCTTTACCCTCCATTACCTGTTCTACTAGTAACAAGTACATGTGACGGTTCCAGAGCAAACCTCTAAGTGGGAAAAATCTCATCAAAGTGTCTCCTTCCATTGACATGAAGTCCAATTACAAAGTCTCTTGTTCATTTTGAATCCCATTAAAGGTGCCTTCTGGTGGTGGGTTTTATTATGTATGTATGAATGTATGTATGTGTGTGTGTGATTGTGTGTATGCAGTCTCTGCAGTGTTCAGGTATCTGGCTTTCATGCTATGTGTCTGTAAGGCTTGAGTATTATGAAGCAGACACTGAAAAATAGCCCCCAGACGCCACGCAATATACATCACACACTCGACTCTTCTTTGAAATGGGAGCAGCTATATCGTGTGTGACGGGAATACATCGTGCTTATTAATTCTTTAGGCTATCTGGGGCATTGCAGGAGTGTTTTATGTGTTATATACCTCATCCGGGTTTTATACCTGTGGGAAAATATCTGCAGCAGGGTGGCCTGGTGGTTGAAGAGAGCATGTCCATCCCTGTCAAAAGTGTCCTTGCCCAAGTCACTGAACCTCTGCTTGCTCTAGGTTTATCGCTCCTGGCTGCCCCGACCTCTGACCCTCCTGGGGTGATATGTGAGGCAACATACCTCTAATAACCCTGCATATTATGTTGAGTACACTGAGTGTACAGAATATCAGGGTCACCTTCCTGCTGTGGAGTTGCACCCTGTTCTGCACGATCCATGGCCATGATTGTAGAGAGGACTGAAAACCCTCTTTAATGTCTCCTCACGTTCATCTCCCCTTCATGACTAAAATGGATTTGGTCACCTGGTCACCCTCATGATTTGTCCACTCAGTGTACAATATGTAGATATGTTGTTTTTTTAGGGGAGTTTTTCCTTATCCTCTGTGAGGGTCCAAGGTTGTGGGATGTCGTGTACTAACCATTGATTGTTTCACATGTTGGGCACTGTGATTAAGGGCTATACAAATAAATGTGATTTGATTTGGACCTGCAGTAGGTGAAAATATTTGCAAGGTTTAGCTACTGACACAAAAACTTTAGAAGTGCAATTTTGATCCTGTATTTTTCTTTTTTTTGTTGTTGTTTTGTACTTGAATTAAAAATGGTAATTTAAGTGTTTATTAGGTTTCATGGCCCAAGGGTTTAGTAAATCCATTCAAATTAGATTGTATAATCTGCAAACAATTTCAATTTAAGGCTGATTTCTGGTTTTGGAGATATGATGTTTTCATCTCACAGAAGCCATTTGTCCTTTCAACAAATGAGTGGCACATCGATAACACACAAAACCTCATTATTTCCAAAACAATAATACAAGTGTAAAACTTTTTTTATTAATCTAAAAGCGGTAGTATTATGATATAAAACTTGTTTGTGGTAAAAGTGATAAAAAAGGATAAACGGTTTAGATAAGGACGTATAAGTTGTCAGGAGAGGCAGGAGAAAGAGAAATGGTCAGAAACAACGCAGAGAGACTGGGACAGATATAAATGGAGAATGGACAGAAAGACAGACAACCACAGAACAATCGGGGACTGACAGAAACACAGAGAGACAGAGAGAGTCGGAGACAGACCAGTGTGAAGCACAGAGGGAATGAGAGAGAAAAGATGTATGAGTGAATGAGCAGGAGAGACAGAGTGAGAAGGAGAGACGGGGTACGAGGCACAAAGACAGACAGAGGGGGAGAGAAACAGAGACGGTGAGTGCCAGCCATAACAGATGTTTCCATCATATCTGCTCAGAGCTGCTCTGCCGCTGCAGGCTCCTCAGTCTGCTCCAACCACCCCTCTGGCAACACCAGGGTTTGTGACGAGTGTGTGTGTGTGTGTGTGTGTGTGTGTGTGTGTGTGTGTGTGTGTGTGTGTAAAAGCCTTCAGAAGCAAAGACAATTCCAGGTGGAAATCTCAAAAATTTACATTTTAGACACAAACCAAGTTGTTTTATTTAAGTTGTACATGACAAACAGTGTTTGTCATGTAGTTTCAGAAATAGTCCAAAATGCTTTTTCTGTGCTGACTGGGCAGTCTCCCTATCAGGGGAAGGCCATATGATATGTATAAAAGAGCACAGTGACTGCAGGTCCCAGATATTTTCTGATTGCATCTGTAACAAACAAAAGTCTGGGTGTTCAGTAAATCAAATGGAGGCATTTGATCTGAGGGAGCCACTCCTGAAAGAAGTGCAGGATGTGGTTAGGAAAGCAAGGTCCAGGTCAGCACCAGGACCAAGCATAACATCCTACAAGGTGTATAAGCACTGCCCCAAGCTGCTACACCGGCTTTACACAGGTCATCTGGAGAAGAGGCAAAACAGCACAGCAGTGGCGGTTTGCAGAAGGAGTGTGGATTCCTAAAGAGGAGGACTCCAAGAACATCAGCCAGTTCAGAATCATCTCATTGCTCAGTGTCGAGGGAAAGATTTTCTTCAGCATTGTAGCTAAGTGACTGGCTGAGTTCTCCCTCAAGAATGGATACACTGACACTTCAGTGCAGAAAGGTGGCATCCCTGGGGTACCAGGCTGTTTAGAGCACACAGGCGTGGTCGCACAGCTCCTCAGAGAAGCTAAGGAGAACAGGGGAGATCTGGTGGTGTTGTGGTTGACCTGGCAAACGCCTATAGCTCGATGCCCCTCAAGCTGGTGCTGGAGACGCTAGAGAGGCACCATGTTCCAGCCTCAGTAAGAGACCTCATCCAGGATTACTACAGCAACTTCAGCCTGAGAGTCTCAGCAGGGTCAACAACATCTAAATGGCACAGACTGGAGGTGGGAATCATCCCAGGTTGCACCATCTCAGTGATCCTGTTAGTGAAATCTGCTGAGTGCAGAGGACCCAAGTCCAAGTCTGGGATTCGCCAACCACCAATCCGTGCCTTCATGGACGACTTAACAGTGACTACTGAGTCGGTGCCTGGAGGCAGATGGATCCTGAAGGGGCTGGAGAGGCTGATGGTATGGGCCAGGATGTCATTCAAACCAGCAAAATCAAGGTCCTTGGTTTTGAAGAAAGGCAGAGTTGTGGATAAGTACCTGTGGCCACTGCTCCTCTATGAGTTCCCGATCTCCACCATTTCAGACCTGGAAAGGAGAGTCAGCCGCCACCTGAGGAGATGGCTAGGTCTACCAAGGAGCTCTATGGAAACACCTGCAAACTGAGGCTCCCCCTGAAATCCATCGAGGAGGAGTTCAAGGTCTTGCGTGCAAGGGAGGTGCTGCAGTTCCGAGAGTCTGACGACCCTAAAGTCTCTGGGGCAGAGGTAGCAGTCAAGACTGGCAGGAAGTGGAGAGCAGAGGTTGCAGTGGAGCAGGCAGAGTCACGGCTACACCATGGAGTCCTCGTGGGAGCTGTGACCAGAGGAAGGGCTGGGCTAGGAATTGTCGCAACCCCCCGTTTTGACAAGGCTTGCAGAAAGGAGCGGCGGAAACTAGTCCAGAATGAAGTGAGAGCAGCTGTTGAGGAGGAGAGGTCCAGCAGAGCAGTGGGATTGAGACAGCAAGGCGCCTGGACTAGATGGGAGTTGTGGAGAGGAAGATCTCATGGACTGACCTCTGGCAGTCAGAGCCACACCACATCAAGTTCTTGGTCCAGGCTGTCTATGATGTCCTTCCCAGCCCGTCCAACCTGCACTGCTGGGGCTTGGTCGATACACCAGCGTGCCCCCTTTGCCAGAGAAGGGGGACGCTTGAGCACATCTTGAGCTGCTGTCCAAAGGCTCTGGGGGGAGGCCGATACCGCTGGCGGCATGATCAGGTGCTCAAGACCATCGCAAAGGTCATCTGCAGTGCCATCACCAGCTGCCGGAGGTCAAAACCCATGAAGGAAACCATCAGCTTCATCAGAGCTGGAGAGAAGCCAAGAACAACACCAAAAGCAACAACAGGGCTTATCAAAACTGCACAGGACTGGCAGCTGACAGTGGATTTGGGCAGGCAACTCAAGTTTCCTCAGCATGTCGCCAAGACCACCCTTAGACCTGACATTGTGCTGGTGTCAGATGCAACGAAGAACGTCGTCATGCTGGAGCTCACAGTGCCATGGGAAGACGAGAGGAGAAGGAAGGCCATCTATAACAACACTGCAGAGAAAGCCTCCAGGTGGCTCTGGATCAAAAGAGCGGATCCGTGGGAGAATGCTGCTAGGGCGCAAGCTGAGACTTGATCACCTCAGCTGGGTCGCCTGAATGAGGGTGTCTGATGTTGAAAGACCCGAAACACCCGAGGACTCCAGGTTACATCACTGATGATGTGCCCTAGCTTAGCATCAGAAGATGTTTCATTACAACCTACCATATATTGGTGAAGACAGAGATAACACTGCCAGTCAAACCCTGTAATTTCAGCCATAATTTGTTTTTGGTGCCGAAATTATGTTTTTTCATCTTCTAGACATGCAGTTTCAATCTTCTTCCTGTCATGAAGATTGCAAGCCAGTCCAGAGATTTGATGTAGCCGACGACTCAGTCGATGATGAGGTTTGTTGTGTCCGATTGGGAGCAGACCCTTTATGAATCACAGTGTGTCATGTTTGAGGATATTATTTGCATGTGTCACTCCCTCTGTGTGAACTGGCCACTCTTTGAATTTCTATTTAAACCAATTTTGGATTTTAAACTTATCCAACAGTATGTGTTGGATAATGCATACAACTGAAAACCTGTATTGCCAGGAAGGAAGGGAGGCTAGAGGGCTGCCACAGACTGTTCTTTAACAAGTGGCAGCTGCAATGCTGCAAAAGTGAAAGATGATGTCTTCAGCAGCATTGAGTGTCACAAAATGACACAAAGTACTTTCGTTGCATATTCAGAGTAGCCTAACAGGTAAACATTCCCTGAATGAGCACTCGTCATTCCACTGGCGTAATGAACATTGAGGAACCCATGTATCTAGTGAGAAACAGACACAATTGTTGTGAGAGTGATAGGGTATGTCTGATATGTTTTTGCTTTGAACACTGCATTTATTCTTAATTGATCTAATTGTCTGTGTTGTGCACAAAATGTGTTTTGCACAAAGGGAGGGCTGTGTGCATCCCTGTGTGCTGCTATCTATTCTGTTAGTGTCTCGCAAATTAAAGCCATATCTGCTCTTTCCTCCTTCAGGCGCTGTTGCTGTCAGAACTGCAATACCTTCAGTCTTAATCTTGTATTATTATGCTAATAACAAGCAATCAAAAACATTTCAACGGTAAATTGAAAATGAAGAGCATTTCAACAGCAAACAATTCTACTGTGACAGCAAATTTGGCAGTTGCTGAGGTTCGGGAACCATTTGGTTTTGCCTGTTTCGTGTTTTGCATAACACTGGGCCACAAGCATTTTTCAACATTGAGAACATACTGAAATGTTGATGAAACAGGCTTCCCTACCTTACCGAAGAGACTGGGGCTTCGCTAAGAGGCTAAAATTAAGTGATCAACTGTTTTGTACGCTAAACCTTTCTGATAGGTATTTTCATTTTGGGGATCTTTATACTTGGACCGCATTTCAAACCATTTCATCTTCCATTTCATCCTACTATACTGATCTAAGTAACTTGAACCACTGATATGAAGTGAAATTAATTTACTGACAGTACCTCTGGCATATCCCAGTCTGGAACCCATAAGAAATGACTGGATAATGATGTCATCACATTAAGCAAAGTCATCATTAACACTTGGACCCTGCAGGGTCTAACTCGCTAGGTGATGACACCATTACAAAGTTAAATATTAGGGTTGGCCTGTACCTATCTATTAGACTATTAACACTCATGTTAATATGAATGGTAACGCTAACACCATGACAGGCCAACAAAAATACAAAATAGATGTTTAGATTGTGTTAGCTGATGATCTAGAAGACAGGAATCTGCAAATGGGTGGGGCGAATGTGTGGTCCACCTGCTGTGAGTATGTTTGGGTCCAGCACTGCAACTGTAATTCTTTTACAGAATCGGTTTAATTTCAACATCAAGGAAAAGGAATACAACAAAGACCAATGTATGTTAACCCAACTTGTTGCCTGGAAGCAAGCTGTGGTAACTGCATTGCTCCGGAGTGCAAACCAGTTGCAGCAGTGTCTCAAAACTTGAGTCAACCTTGAAATCCTTACCCTTGCACCCAGTCAGTCTCTCAGTTTGGCAAAATTAGTCCTGGCTTACAGCTCTGCAAACACTAAGCCAGAGCCACTAAGGTCATCCAATATTATTAGCAACATGCTGACATGTGGTTGCCATAACAGGAAACAGTGACAGCAACAGCTGAACAATGCAAACAAGTCAACCAAATGGGAGAATGAAAAATCATTAAACCCCAACCCCAATTATGGATGAAAATAAAATTAAATGTCCCTCATAATAGGGAACATGCCTCTGAAACAAGCAGCCGTGATTGTTTGGATATCAAGCACAGATAGTCACGCTTTTTTTCCTGCATGAATTGTGCACGAACAATAAATACTGCTGTGCATTTATTGCACAACCAACAGGGGGCAGCAGTAACTTAACAGATAGAAAAGTGAACGCGTGACCACATAGTTAGTTGCTGGTATAAATCCCAGCTGTGAACATCTGGATGGGGTGCATGAAGAGGCACCCCATCATGACACACTTTCCCCTCCCTCAAAAGCTAGTTTCAAGGTACCCTTGAGCAAAGCACTTAACCCCCAACCGCTCCAGTGAAGCTGCTCAGTAGAGGACTGTGGTTGAACTGGGCAGCTGCCAGGTATGACTGCAAGTGTGAAACCGAAGAAGCGAAGAAAACTGTTTGGGGAATATACATTTTGTTTTCTCAGCAGTCAGAAGTTAATTAGACTGCTGCGGTAGTCAGGAGCTTAGAAGCAATATGAGTTGTCAATCTGCAGTGCCTAGGCAACACTTTCAAAATGTAAACAACTTTATGAGACCAGATCATCTGACATGAGAGATTATCGCTGGGGATTTATCCTGGCAATTTAATAATCAAGTACCAAGTGTCAAGGGGGCTGCGGATGATTTTGAATTGCGTGTCAGTAAATTAGCTAGCTGACAAGTGGTTGAATTATTTCAGAGGTGTTGAGATTTTACACTCTGAATGTCGAATGCAAAGAATTGTGGGACAGATACCTTTAGCAACAGTTTCACCCATCCTTGTTTCTCTTAACCTGGCTGCCCCTTCTCTCTTCGTCCATCGATCTCCGCCTTTCTCTCATATGCAGACACACTTTCCTCTCTGCATTCCTCTCATTTGCCCTCCCTCTGTCTGTCTCTCTCTCTTTCTGACCCTCCTAACCCACAAATAAGCCTCTCAATCCACATCCCTGTCTCACTCTCCCTCCCTGTCTCCCTACCTCTTTCTTCTTTCACGGTTCATCAATCTCAATCACTCGCGGCTCCCACTTTTGTTAAAGAATTTCAGAGTTGCGGGGCAGTAAAAACCTCTCCCAGATGTTCCCTTCACATGACTAGAGAAAAACAGTGGTGTTGGCATTCGGGTTGCGGGGGGAGATGGAGACTGGTACCAACTAATTAAAGAAACTCCCGGAAACCACCTTTTTTTTTGTGACCGGTGCAGTGAGGAAAGCCTTGTGACCCGTAAGGAGAATGAGGCAAGTGACCCGCGAACGACCACAGGAAATAGAGTCTGCAGGGATAGAGAAAAAACGAGGGAGAGAGAGATGGACCGAGGCCGAGAGAGAAGTGAAGTTTGAGAAAGAGGGAGACAGGAAAAGGTGAGAGAGTGGGAGAGACGGGGAGGGGGAGAGAGATGAAATTAACAGGAGACAATAGTAATAGCGTCAGGTCGCGCCCCTGTGGGCGGGGATCTCTAGATGGAGGATCAGCAAATGCACTGAAACAAGTAACGCGTTTGGTTTGGGCTTGACTACATGATTGACATGGTTGTCTTGTGCTCACATGTGCTGTGTACATGTGATGTCCGGTGCCATGTTGTTTACCAACGCATGTATTCTGTCTCAAAAGGTTTATTCAAAGTACAGTTCATAAGAAAAAAAACAACAGGGGAAGAAAAGAAAGGTGGCCACCTACAGTTATCCATGTTTGAGTAAAGCAAGGAAAGCCATGTGGGTTTTCTGCACAGCTGGAACATTGTTTTGGCTGAAACTACCCGTTCAGTGTGTACTGTGTTGTGCTGTCTAATGTCCAATATTGGGCTTTGTTGTTTTGGTGTCTTGTTTTTGTTGTTGTTGTGAATTTTATGTTTAGTTTAAACCTCAAAAAGCATCTGCACATACTCCTGCCCATGTTAATACAGTGTACTCGGCACACATTGGAATTATGATGCTGCATACATATTGCTGCTTTGCGTGCAATATCCTGTTCACGGCAATTTTATTTGCACTATTTCGTTTTTTTATGTCTTCATATTTCAGACACCTTTTATTCTCTACTTCGTGTCGCCGTATGTTGCATGGTTGCATGGTGTCAGCGAGTGGAATGAGTCACAGCTCCTGTAACATCACAATTTCCCCCTGCGATTAATGAAGTGCGCCTGTCTGTCTGTCTAGTTTGATTTACTGTACACTTGAAGCATTTAGCTGAAGCTCTCATCCAGATCTACAATATACTGTATATATGCTTTGCTAAATCAGGAAGAGAGTTGTTGTTTTTTATTGGCTATTTGCGACAAGTACAAGTACAAGCTCATTGGAATTCTCACTCCTGATCGTTCCCCCAGCACACACTATCCAAACTGAAATAACACACTGAATAAAAAAAGGAGGTATAAAGAATATATACAGAATATGTACATGGGGTCAAGTCTAGTGTTTAAAGTGGCAAGGAAGTGACAAATTATAAATTCTTGACCTCATACAAGTGAATTCAGTGAATTTCATCATCCAGTGTGAATTTTCGCATTGATATGGTATTATGTTGTGTTCATTTGTCCTGTTGTGTTGTGCTGTGTACTGTGGCGTATATCCAAGCTCACCCATGTTCTCCTGTGCGTCTTCAGTGCGCTAACAGCACTTTAAAAGCCAGTGGAAACGGATGTATCTGAGAGCGTGTGACAATAAAATGCCAATTTTGCGTCCTGCTGCGGCGTGAAAGCCCCCTGGCCTGCCGCTCGGCCTCCAGCCATGCATCAGATTTCATAACGAGGCGTGCTAAGACAACTGTTTGCTCATCACAGCTGTGAGAATGCGCTAGGTCAGTTGTATTTTACTGCCCTTATGCTTCGTCCATGTGACAAATGCACTCAGGCAATAAGGGAGGTGAGAATATGTGTATAAACGTGCGTGGAGGCACACACACACACACACACACACACACACACACACCCTTGTTTTATTACACTTGAGAGCTTTATATTGACTTACATTCATTCCCTCACCCTTAACTGTAACTCTGAGGCCCAACCAATAAATGTGTTGCCCATAAAGCTAAAATGATGTCCATAGTGATAAGGGCCAGACAATGAGGGATCATTTTCTCTATTACTGTGGATCCTAAAGAAAGGAAAATGATGCTTTTTTTTTGTGTCTCTCTAAGTTCTTTTCTCTCTCTCTTCACAAATGGAAAAACAGCCATCTGCTTGCAGTTATTTATAATTATTTTACATCACTTATACTAAACCGCAATACAGCCCTCCCTGTTACAGACGTCCCTTAAACAACGTGGATACATCAGCGGCCTCACTGACAGAAACAAATATCCTAGAATCAGACGATTATTAAAATTATTAAATGACACAAAACAAGTGAAAACTACTGAAAACTATTATAATTATAGCATTCATATTTTGGGTAATTATAGAAATTCATTTTTGCGGTTTCTTCCCAAATGCAATTAAACCTCCTCAACCAGCCGATACCAGAAGCTCTCTCTCTCACACACACACACACACACACACCACCCCTCTCTAGACTGACAGACTACATGAACCCTGCTGAAATCTGTGCATGGACACTGACGTAAACTATTCAGGCAATCTGTCAAACAGATTGTTTTTGCACATTTGTCATTTATGCATCTTTGCCTGTTTATCACCCGAGCTGTACTTTGCGCTTCAGCTCTTTCCAACTATGTCGTTGCTGCTACACTGGGCCAATTCTTCAGCGCTGAATGAATACTTGCTGTGTGTGTATGTTTAGTCTGCTGTCATATAGGATGTCTTGCTGGGTGAAGGTTACACACAATTCACACCTGGGAGCTGCCCACCACAACCACAGCCTTCACTGGGCAGTATCAGTATTTATTTTATCACAGAGTGGCCCAGCTTAAAGTATTTCATTCCAATACTTCATGTAACCAAGACATTTAAGTGCATTCTACATTATGTTGTAGCACTACAGGAACCAGGTTGTAGTAGTAGTAACTCCCAAACTTACCTAGCTGTTTGTGTGTGTGTGTGTGTGTGTGTGTGTGTGTGTGTGTGTGTGTGTGCACGTGTGGGTGTGGAACAGTGGAACAGAAGAGCCACCATCTGTTGAAACCCTCCACAGGCCCACACTTTGGTGGTCTTCACTGTGTGTGTGTGTGTGTGTGTGTGTGTGTGTGGTAGGTAACATCTTGGTGGTCCCCTAAATCCTTTGATTTGTCTTGGTCTGATGGAGCAAAGGTGTTTTTCACATTTTTTCACATATTTATGTTGCACCCAACCATTTCATTAGTGCTGCACTTTTTTTTCTTTTTTTTTTAAATGGGTCAGGCCAGGTTACAAGACTACTTCTGTTGTTCAAATTGATAAATGACAGGGGTCCGTTTGCTCAAATTTAGTAAGGGGGAAGGTCACTAGACAAGAGAGATAAAAGATCTAACGTTGGTGAGTCCAGCTTTCTCTGGACGGAGCCCTGCTGCTGTTTAGGAGACAGTTTGTATTTCTGTCTTTTTACTCTTTTTGATTCTTCACTTACTGTGGGCAGAGTGTTTCCCGCCAGTGTCTATCACTGTCAGTGAATCTGTGGCGTCTCAATTAGATGGGATGGGATAATCTTCTCTATTGCAGCCCCAATTGTGATCCAGGTTGATAAGACAGGTGCATGTTTAATTAAAAATCGTGTCTAGTGCAGCTTTAATAAAAAGAGGTGGGAATGTTTCTTTGATGAGGTTAAAAAGTCTCATCCTCGTATGTATTCATTACACAGCTTTGTTGAAAACTCAATTCTGATTGGACAATGAATCCATTATGAGGTCTGTTATTTCTGAATAACTTGATCTGATTTCACATCAGATCATATCACGCCGCAGTCAAGGAGTCAGGTTGTTTTTAACGAGTGGAGCTTGTGGTAAAAAGCTGACGTTGCTATGGTTGCAGCCCTGCTGAACTATGTTTTGTCGGAAATCACTTTAGTAGGCTAAATCACTTTAGCTTGTAATAAAATAATTTTAAATTAATATTTTGTGTCAAATGATCAATGCCTTTGATAAGTGGCTGTGTAATAAGCGGGATAATGTGCAGGGACTGTCTGATTATTACAAAATAAGCCGTGACAGGGTGAATCAAGATGTCTGACATCATTATTTTCTAATATTAAATGCTTTTATTGATGTAAACACTATTAGTCCCATTGTCTTTCACTAGCAAATATTGATGTCATGCTCCACTCTCCAAAAGCAACCGAAGGCCTTCTGGTTTTAAAATCCCAACTGTTCCCTAATGCTTGCAATACAAAAGGTTTTTAAATACCCAGTAAAATCGCCCCACTGTCTGAATGAGGCTTCTGATGACTCGTTTGCTGCTTTCATTTACTGTCAATTTAGATTGTCAAGAATGATTCCTCTGACACAAACTGCAGTTCAGATGAATGTTCAGCTCGCGCAAACGGCCCAATAAAGGTCTTTCTGATATCATCATTCTGTGCTGCTTACATGATAAGATCATTTTCACACTATCCGTCATAATCTCCACTCCGCAGCAATAAAAGGGTTTTATTTTATAGCTGCATTGTGTTTATGTTATTCTTCCTCTCTCTGGCCTAAGTGTTATGGTGCCATAAATGATGCACATTGCCCTGCAGTAGGAAAACCCACAAAAAAACATGTGTTTTAGTGTTTTAGGCCAGAAAATGTATGATATACCCTTCCCCTATTTGACTCATGCTGGTTATATGCTGCAGAGAGAGAGAGAGAGAGAGAGAGAGAGAGAGAGAGAGAGAGAGAGAGAGAGAGAGAGAGAGAGAGAGAGAGAGAGAGAGAGAGAGAGAGAGAGAGAGAGAGAGAGAGAGAGAGAGAGAGAGAGAGAGAGAGAGAGAGAGAGAGAGAGAGAGAGAGAGAGAGACAGGAAGAGAGGGATGTTCAGATGCTGGTGAGGAGAAGTATTCTGACCAAATGATTCATGACAAGTTAGCTGAGCGCGAAGACCTCTTGGGTCACCCCTGGAAGATAATGGGGAAGAGAGGAGGGTGAGGAAGGGAGGAAAGGGGAAGAGGAAGAGGGGATTCAAACATTCAAATGTTACTTCTGTTCTTGTCTGCCTCTATGAAGTTGGTTATGTTGTTCCTGTCTTTTTCATGAGCCTTAACTGCTTTTAACCATCATCACATTGGGTTACATTGTTGTATGAAATGTGATATGATGATATAAATACATTTTGATTTGATCATCATAAGGAAAACATCCAATACAAGCAAAACTCAATTATATTTTCAGGATTCATTTGTTTTTTTTCCCCCTTTCCTTTCCTGAGACCCTATTCTCACCTAGCATCATCTAACCTCATCAGTTTGACACCACAATGCTCTATACTATGAATTTATGTCATAAGATTTATGTCAGCCCAAAAAAAACGCTCGGTAAACTGAGTTTAGGGGGATTTACCCTCCGCTACATCCCTGAGAGAATTGCTGAGACAGATGTAGAGAGAGAGGAAGGAGAGGCGGGGAAAAAGCAAAAAAGAGAAACGGACAAAGACAGAATGAGATGATGGGAGAGAGGCAAAAAAAGAGGGCGAGCAAAGCCAACGTGAGAGTGAGAGAGGTGCCCTGACTCATCAGAGAGCGCACTGTCTCTGTGGATGGAAATGGAAAGTGTGTGGAGGAGAACG
The DNA here is from genome assembly GCA_034670385.1 of Hoplostethus mediterraneus. Classification (NCBI taxonomy): domain Eukaryota; kingdom Metazoa; phylum Chordata; class Actinopteri; order Trachichthyiformes; family Trachichthyidae; genus Hoplostethus; species Hoplostethus mediterraneus. The sequence goes on along the minus strand of JAXDDW010000159.1, from coordinate 57,931 downwards.
TAGCAGCAAAGAGGGAGAACATGTCTGACTCAATACTGGTCAATACTGCCTCACCCTGTGTTCCTGGTTAACAACAACAAGGACGCAAATGTAGCATTAGGAGGAGATGGACAGGCCGGGCCTTTCTGTGTGGAGTTTGCATGTTCTCTCTTTCACACTAAGGACCCCAATTGAAAAACATGCACGAAGATCGTCACCTCCTGTCCTGTCCCTGACCACGACGTGGACATGAGATCTGGAGCTGTTGGTCCCCGGGCGCCGACACAGAGGGCTGCCCACCGCTCCTGTAAACAGGATGGGTTAAATGCAGAGGACGAACTTCCGCAGCCACCCTCCCTGCATGCGTGTGTGTGTTTGGCGGCCACCACTTACTGCATGCTGGGTGTGTGTCAACAGAAATTGTGGCCTAATAAAGTGTGTTGTTCTTCTTGTTTTCCCTGTTTTAACAGCTACTCATAGGAAGGAACAGTCTTACTAGAAGTTAGACTTGTTAGACTGACATCTTTGGTGCTGAGAACTCCAAAACTGGGATGGTTATTACACAGCTCTACTATGGGGCAGAATGTGGCACAGCATCTCACCACTGGTTAAAGTGATAATCCATATAATTCTTGTTTTTGTTTTTTTTGTTTTTTATTAATTTTGGTCACATCTTTGGTGATAAGAGAGCAAGGCTATGGTGTTGCTCACTGCACCTCCCTGGTTTTGACTAAGAGGCATGGCTACAATCATAGACATGCCTCAGTGTTCACAAACTAGTTGGCCAGCGCTCTATATTTATACGCCCATATGGCCACCTTTGATTGAAAGCAACAAGTTCACATCCATTCTCTGGGGGTTGCTGAACGTCATTCTGGGAAATGTATGAACTGAACTGAAGCAGAAGTAGACGAGACAGGTTGAGGGAAAGTGGATACAACAGAAAACACTTACAAAATCACAGAATACTCATGCAGTAAACATTACAAATTGATCATATCTAACAGTGTAAGAGTATCCCAGGATGGATTTTTACTATAAGTTTTTGTTTTTTTCAATGGATATATGGTTTTTTTGTAATCCCATCCTTCAAATACAGACTGGGGATCTAACTCTGGGAACAGCTGAAATTGCCTTACTCGTGGTCAATACACACATCACTGGAACCACAATCTCAACTCCTCTGTTAATGTCAACAGCATTGCAGGCCCGCAGATTCTCTGTCAGGTCAACTGACTGAGACTGGAACACTGATTGAATTGGAGAGACAAGAGGGTGGCAGGCTGCTATGCCTGCTATGACTGTTAAGGTTGATTCGATGGCTGTTATCACTGTGGGGAAAAATCAGTTTTCGACTGATGACACAGGCGGTGGAGGGAAATCAAGACACTGGCAGAAAAGCAAATGGAAGGAGGAGATAGAAAGGGAGAGTGGAAAGTGAAGCAGAGAAAAGAGAAAAGAAAAAGCTGTGCCAGCTTAAACTGGTTACATGTAAGATGTGATAGAAGTAAACTAAGATAAGAGACAAAAAAATTGACAAGACAGAGAGAGAGAGAGTATTGTATTATGGTACATTTTAAGCAGTGGGAAACCACACAATCTTGAAACAGACTGGAAACTGATTTTACGATTTTAGCTGATTCTAATGGAAAAAAAGCAACACTTTGAGAGTTTGTAAAATGAGATATCCACCATTAGAAAAAATACCTTAACAAGTATGCTGGCACTTTCTAGGTATTCAGGTAGAGAGGTGGGATTAAACTATGTTGAATTTCGAAACTCCACCTGTTATTACTAAAGTGTTGGTAGCACAGCGTTGTTGTAGAATCCCTCAGAAAAAGCATTCATTCATGTGTTGACTTAGCCACTACAATGGGAAAATCACTGAGCTACATCCTGGTATGTGAACGCACCGCGAAACAACCTAGAGCTGCTCATGCTTGTGTGACCTCTCCCGCATACCTGGTATACGAGCCACACTGGATTTCCCTTAGGCAGGACTCTTGGGACCGGCTCTGGAGGCTCTGGAGGCTCTGGAGGCCTGAAGAGGGCATAGCATAATTCCCTTATGGCTGCATCTTGCTCGGCGGGCATGATTCGTTAAATTGAGTTACAACTATATTGTAACTCCCTCCAATATTTTTTCTTTATTAGGTTGGTATTTGTTAGGTGTACTTTTGTGAACTAGATTTAAAGGATAATACCGGTGTCCTTTTTTAGGTCAACTTTGGGTCAGTCGTCTAGGTTGCCCCTCTCCTTTCCATTATTCCTGGTGGTTTCTGCACACAGTCAGCTTACAGTGTGAAACTTCCGCAGACCTGCCCGAGTTAGATAATCCATCACACTAAACATGAAGCCTCAATTTGGCTTTGTCATAGTTTCTGATTAATAGTTATTTCATTGTGCCCGAGTTGAGTGTTCTCCTATCAATGCACGCATTATGTTACACTCAGCTTACTGTCAATCACCTGACACCCTCAAGAAGAAATGGAAGTCTCCACCAGGAAATAATCCCTCAAAACATGTTGCCTGACAAAATTTGATGTCACATCCTTGTCTTCTTAAGCCAGAGTTTACATAGGGTAATATAGATGTGCGAATGTGGAACGTGGTTGGTTCTAGGACATCGGAAGTTGCTGTTGAACCTTCTGGGAGTGTGATGGGAGGTTGTCACTTACTCACAATAAATCTGGCATGTATATGACTGCGAACTGACCTTTAAGAAGCCAAACGTATGCACCAAAGTTATACAAAGTCAATACAACAACATGCAGTATGACATTTTATTGATAGGATATGCAAATATGCAACATTTTCAAAATAGCTAAAAAAAAAAAAAAAAGTGAAATGAAATGAAAACAACATCATCTGTCTGGCTACCTCAGGTGGTGCCGTTAGTTGAGATTCTGAAACTATTAAAGTAAAGCCACTGGAGGAAATGTCAAGCAATCCCCCACGTGATTCAGATCCAGTCTGGGGGTTTCTGTGGAGGAGGAGTCTGACTCTCAAAAGATGTAGCAACTGGTAAATGAAAGGCATCCATATTGGTGAAATACTGAAAATGTGTTTAGACCTGATAACAGGTATTAAATCATGCTTCTTGTTTTTCTTTCAGTTTCTAACCACTTAAAGCGCCAAACTTTCCATTCCACTCCAACTTTCGAGATTAGGGTGTTCGTGAAAAAAATAAAACTATGGTGTTGAGTGTATATGTTATTCTGTATCTACTTGAGCTGGCCTAATGGACAAGATGAATAAAGATGGCAAACTTGTGGCTCAACATCATTCAGTGACAGTGCTAACATTTCCTAAAGGGGCTGAGCACTTTGTGTTTTGGACAATGAATGACTTCAAACCATCTTTGCACACCTGGTTCATTGAGGCAAAATCTGGTCATAATATTGTGGTTGATTATAATATCTTCATGTTTCATCTCCTTCTCTCTCAAAAACTAATTTCTTCTATCTCTCTCTCTCTCGCTCTCTCTGTGGTTTGGGTTGCATATCTGTCCCTAGTATATATTTGGTTCTTGTGCGGGTTTTATCGACAATCATTCTGTATTATGACAGGATGGCAAATCCTAAATATTGGCCCTGTACTTCTAGGCAGTCCAAATGATATGTTACTTTTAGTATAACATTTTCTCGAGCAGCGGTGACAGTTTTTGTATGGCGGCCCACTGCTGCTGAATGAGTTTTAGATGAAACACCGGCGCGCATCCTCGCCGAGATTCTGTACCTCTGATAGCCGGAAAATTACCACCTTCAAACGATCCGCAAAGCAGCTTATTGCCCACCTGTAGTGTACAGAGCTGTGGAAATTCAATCTGTGGCACTGATTAATATAACACGGCTGTCTGATAACAACTTAGAATCTACTCTGTAAAAAAAAATCAACTACTCTGGAATTAAGGAAGCAGGCTTGCTGTCAGACTGGCACCCATGCATGCTTTCAAATTATACATTTGGAATTTTGAATGGGCTTTATGCCGCAAATGATCATGAAACTCAGTTATAACAGACAATGTAGACCTTCATTTCAACATGAAAATCAAATTACAGTTTTTTTTCGATTGCTTTGACTCAATTTGATTTTCAAATGTGCAAAACTCTAAATGCAAAGTGCCAAACTGACTTTCAAAATTCATACTCTAAGACACTACATCCTATGCTGACATACAAAGTGCAAAACTTTAAATCATCTGCTCCATCCTCAGAGTACAGCCACCTAACATTACAACAATGTTCAAATGCTTATTACTACAAACGCAGGTCACTGAATCAATTCATCAGGTGTTTGTAGTCATGTCTCTTTACTTCCAGCAACCTTGCCCAGGTGAGTAGCATTGCAACACAATTGATAATCTCTTCACCACTACATAAAAGGCTGCTTAGAAACCTGAATGTCAGTTTCTGACAACATGGAGCCGATGAGGCCGATGTTTTGTTTTTTGTTACTGTAATTTTTGCTTTTACTGTAAAATTCAGTTGAGTTTACTGCATGATTTCTTTCATATACAGTAATCTGTAATCTAATATTGTGTTTGTCTTACATAAAAACACAAGCTATATATATATATATATATACTGCAGTCTATCACAGGGGATGCTTGCTGTACTTCATTTGAATTTCTTATGAGGAAATGACCCTTTTGATGACAATTATTGTTTGACAGCATTATTTGATAATGGCCATTGTATTTGAAAATGCACCAATGATTAAACTTCAACGATGAACATATCCAATGTTCTGGTGCTATGATAAACTTTTGCATATAATATTCTCTCATTTGACACTGGTATTTATATTTTGCATCCTATATTAGGGCCCTGTCACACTATTGCGTATGAGAGAAATGTATTAGTTGCGTATGAAAATTAATTTCATACGCACAAAAAGCCCTTGAAAATACCGTATTGAACCTATGAGTAGCGTATTGCCAGCGTATGTCCAGCGTATGGCCAACGTAGTATGCGTATGGCTAGCGAATGAGTAGCGTATGAACTTCGCATGTCCAGCGTACCGCTATCACGTGACATGGTGAACTGCCAAATCGATCAGATCATACTAGTGTTGGAGAAGAGCTGCTACTACTACAGGCCCTGTCACACTATTGCGTATCGTACTAGCGTATGCCAGCGTATGAAAAAAAACACTCATACGCTGGCATACGCTGAAGACGCTGAACATTTTTGAGCATGCTGAAACATTTTGAGCGTATGCCAGTGTATGGTTTATACGCAAAACATACGCTAGGTATACGCTGAATACGCTCGAGGTACGCTCGAGGTACGCTAGAGGTACGCTAGAGGTACGTTACTCATAGGTGGAGTACGCTGGTCATACGCTGGCAATACGCTGGCATGAAGGTGTACCGTACAGCTAGCGTATTGATACCGTACAGCAGGCGTATGCCTGACGATTGAGTAACGTATTTAACGTACAACTAGCGTATGATTGGCGTATGGCAAGCGTATCCCCAGCGTATTGCCAGCGTTTTGATAAAGTGTATATATAGGATCCCATTTCCTACTTCTTGCCCTTTTCTCGGCCCCGGGTAGACGATGTCTTCTTCTTGGGAGCCATGTTGATAGCTTTACGTCTACTGCAATAATGCTGCAATGTCACGTGATAGCGGTACGCTGGACATGCGCAGTTCATACGCTACTCATTCGCTAGCCATACGCATACTACGCTGGCCATACGCTGGCAATACACTACTCATACGCTACGCATAGGTTCAATACGGTAAGTATAAGAAAAACTCTGTATTTTCAAGGGCTTATTGTGCGTATGAAATTAATTTTCATACGCAACTAATACGTTTCTCTCATACGCAATAGTGTGACAGGGCCCCCAGCGTATGTCAGCGTATGACCAGCGTATTCCACCTATGAGTAACGTACCTCTAGCATACGTACCTCTAGCGTAACTCGAGCGTATCTCGAGCGTATTCAGCATATACCTAGCGTATGCTTTGCGTCTAAACCATACGCTGGCATACGCTCAACATTTTTAAGCATGCTTAAAAATTCAGCGGATGCCAGCGTATGCGACCGTGCTTGAAACGTATAAAACCTATGCGTAACGTACCCCTAGCGTATGTCAGCGTATACCAGCGTATACCAGTGTATGAGTGTTTTTTTTCATACGCTGGCATACGCTAGTCCAATACGCAATAGTGTGACAGGGCCTTTAGATTTTGAACCCAAAATGAGCAGTATAGCATTCTGTGTTAAGAGTTTTGCACATTGAAACTCTGTTGTGCAAATTGAGTCAAAGCAATTAAAAAAAACTGTAATATGAGGTTTTTACATACACTGGCTGTGACAAAGAATTTCCGCTTGAGGACAAGAAACTAAACTAACTAACTAGCAAACTGCAATCAAAAACTCTCTGCTGGCAGGACTTTGGGGGTGGTGAGTGGCACAGCTCTGCTATGGGGCAGATTGTTGCACAGCATCTCATCACTGGTTCAATTTGAATTCATTTTGGTCACATCTTTGGTGATGTTTTGCTAAGCGCCAGTGCATCTGAGTAGGAGAAAGAAAGTTAGACTTGTTCCTCTGCTGTTTTTTGAGGCACACTGCGGTGTGGTGCAAAAGGCAAAGTTTTTTGATTGATTTGAATGGCACGTGGAATAACACTGAGGGCAGGCAAGGGGGTATGATGCACAATCCTGAAATCACTTTGAGGAAAGTGAGCTTGATCCTCGCCAGCACCAGAGCAGATATAAGAAACCACAGTACGTGTTGACCCAGCGATCTACGTGCCTCTGTGAAATCTCACTCTCTCCATCTCTGTCCCCCTTGGCCCTCGGTTGTGCCGACACCTATCAAAGAGAATCGCAGAGGCTGTAAAAGATTTTCCGCTCTGTCTTTTCCCCCCCTTTTAATCAACGGGTGTCGGTGTCTAGGAGACAGTTTGTCAACAAACACAGATTGTGAGAAAGGGAGCGATGAAGAAAAAGAAGAGCGAGTTTAAAATAAGGAAGGAAGAGAGGGATGGAGAGGAGAAAAGTAAGGAAGGAGGAAATACGAATGAATAGGGCAGAGAGAGTGATTTATAAGATGATGTTTAAGAATGGACAACCAAGATTCACTGTGTTGTAAGTAAGAAGGAAAGGCAGGATGGAAGGAAGGAACAGGAAAAAGAAGGATGGAGGCAAGCAGGGAACCTAGAGGAAGGAGGGAAAGTAAGGAGGTCAGAAGGAATATCAGAAAGAAAACACATGTAGAGGGGCTATAAGGGAGCACAAATATTTTGATTATAGTAAAATTCTTTCCACATTTCAATTCTTCCTTCTTCGTTCTCTTCCATTCTCATACGTAGCACTAAACACTGTTTGACAAAAACAGTTTCTTTTCTTTGTTCGTATTGGGAAAAATGTTTTCTATAATATTTATTTTGAAAATCAACCTTCACTTAAGAATTCATATAGGTTTTCCATCGGGGTGGGATGGTCCATTCAGCATTAGGGAACACAAACAACTCTCTCCAGAGACCAGAGAACTAAAACCAGAGAACATGAAAACGTGTTGATGTCATCAACAGCTGCTTCATAGACAATATGGACAATTCTCTGTTCTTAGAAAATTAATGTACTTCCAGTGATGCATTTCTCAGTTTGCTTGAGGTGTGAATGCACAATAACTTTTTATGGTGTTTGGCTTTTGGGAGAGAACTGGTCTTGACTGTCGTAAACCATAGGAACAGCATCCGATCTCGAAATTACTATTGCCCTCGAAGAAAATTTAGAGCGCAGGGAGACAGCAGAATTAGGGGGCTTTCATATTGCATTTAGCCAAAGGGCTAAAAGCACTTTAGACCATTTCTAACCCCAGGCTAAGTAGGTTGTTACATAATGTCTCACAAGGGTGCATTTTAAAACAGACTGCAAACTGCAAAGTCTGAGCCAACCCTGCACTGGTGGGTTTTTTGACCTTAGTAGGGTTAACAAAAGACTTTTAGCACTTACAGTCTAGGGGCGGGATGGGCATCCATGTGCCATGGAGGACAAAGAGGCTGCAGGTTTTCATTCCAACCAGGTTATTTTACTGATTAACACACCTTCAACCAGGGGGGATTGGCTAATCAATGTTCCCCCCGGGTCCGGGAGTAGATGAGGATGTCAATCCAGGTAAACGAACACACCATGTGTCCTACATGTGTCAAAGTGGTAGCTCAAAGACAGAAGGGCATGACGAGGTACACGTAGTTCCACTCATCCACTCGTCTCCCTCCCCAGATGCGCACTAGGTGGTAGGCGTTGTGCAGGTTCAGCTTTGTGAAGATGGTGGCGCCATGCAGGTGCTCAAAGGCGGAGACCAGCAGGGGTTTAGTGGATACTGCTTCTTTAAGGTGATGGTATTGAGCAGCTGGCAGGCACTACATGAAGAACCCCACTCCTGTGAGAAAAGGGGAGGGACAACAGCATGGACATATGGGCGGTGAGGTGGCAAAGTGGTAGCTCTCCGCTTGTTGAAAACCTCCTGGAGGTCCATATACTCACGGGGGACCGAGGAGAGGTCTATGGGCTCGTTGAGACGGGTGACAGATGGGTGGCAGGCAGTGGTCTCAGGTGACCGGAGACAGGCGGACTGGCAGTACGGGCCCCAGGACCTGGATGTCCCACTGCCAGCCCTGTGTCTCGTCCAGGAAGTTACTCACAGCCCCAGAGTCTACAAATACTGGTCACTTGAGGGTCTCTCTCCCCCCAGATCAAAGTCACTGGTAAAATGATCCGGGAGGTGGGGGAAGTTAACAGGGAGATTTGACCCATCAGGACCCCCCTACACACTGATGGATCTCCCTCTCTCGCAATAGCTGACGCTTGCATCGCTCCTCAGCAGGTATACGCAGACCCCCGAGCTACATGGCCTCCTCGGGCTAGGAGGAGGCCCTGACTGTGGAGCAGGTGGGTAAGCAGATTGAGGCGCTGAAGCGACTTGCCGAGTCAGATGATCAGCGGGAAAAAGAGGATTGGGTCCCTCGTTCTCTGCGCTGCTCACTTAGCCAACCCGCAAGGCCGGCCTGATGAGCCCCTCTAGCTCGCCAATCGATCTGCTCCCGGGAGGCGAGCTCGTCCTTGACCTCTTCAGACAGGCCCTGGAAAAATGCCATCCTCAGCGTTGCATCGGTCCATCCGCTCTCTGATGCCGTAAGGCTACCGTTCCCCTGCCTTGGCGCAGAGCGTGGAAGCGGCGACTCGCCCGAGACAGGGTGATCAAACATCTGGAGCAAGCTCGGAGGTGAAGGCAATGTAACTCCCGCAGACCTGCTCTGAGATCAAGCCCTCACGGTTAGCAGTCAATATGAAATGGATCTTAGTAATAGTAGTAGTAGAAGTAATGGTGGTATCTTTATTATCATTAGTAGTAGTACTTTTTATCTGTTTCAGCTGTCAAAATACCAAGAATACAGATGAGGGAATTCTACAGTAACTACCGGAGAAATCTTATTATATTTCATGCTCAGTGGTTTTACTTTCCACTGAACCAATTGACTGCGATAACGAGAAATGGGTCGAAACTGATTTTCCGAATTGTCTTTTTACTCTTGACTAATCACGTAGATAGTAGTAGTCATGTAGGCAAACATATGGGAGCTGGGTTTTAGAGGCTCGTAGGGTTGAAGGGATCGGTTAAATATAAACCAAGCATGGGAAAAATACCCTGCTGCAAAGTCAGCCTCATAAAATCAGTTACCGCTGCTGGTTCACCATTAAATACCTCATCAGCAGCCCACAACACACACACACACACACACACACACTGTCTTACAAGCAACACACACACACAACCACCCCTACAATCCTTCCTGGCAGAAGTAATCAATTGGGCAAGGGAATAGAAAGGATGATCAAACCATAATTGCAAGACAGCATTTAATGTGCAATTAGCATAGTATTTAGTTGGCTTCCTGAGGGAAACAAAAACAAAAACTAACTATCACTTGAGCTAACTGCATCCTGTGTTTATTTACGTGATGCAGGCATTATACTGGATGAACTGAATACACTGTAATTAATGCACAATAAATCATTCATTTCCCACTAGTGTACACTGCAACAAGAGTTTCTTTCCAAGCAGGATTTTTGGAATTTGTACACTTGGAACGAGTACTGCTGTTTCTTTGTCTCCTGAACAGTTTGAAACAGTATTTCCATCGATTTAACTCATTTGCCCCAAGCTGCAGTTTACCAATACACAGGACTTGATGTAACCATCCTTTTTTTGCTATTAAACTAGGGTGAGTTCTTACATTGAAACTGACTTGGATGGTAGAGGAAATTAAGAAGTGTGTGTGTGTGTGTGTGTGTGTGTGTGTGATGAGATGGGTGTATGGGTTATCAAATGGGCAACTCCTATCACAGATGTTTCATTAAATTAAGTCCACAGCACCTCCAGTAAATTCTAACATCCCAGAGCCTCCACCCCAACTCTCTCTCTGCAGCGATCAGACTTACACTAGACTGACACTGCACCAACACTTTGACGTACTATTAAGCACTATTCAAACTGAATTAGTGTTACTAGGGGGTCTTTTAATGTCTTTTTTATGCCTACTGGTTAGAGTCTGAGACTGTTCCGTAACTGAAAGTGTGTCCATTAATAGCCACGCGTGCTGTGAAATTGCCCCTGAGTAACACACTGAACTCTCTAACCTGCTCAGTCATCGTTACCACGAAACACACTCAAGATGTCGCTGCAATTTATTTGCATTTACTTGCATCGTGAGTCCGAACGTGGCCTATTAAAAAAAAAAAACCCGGGCATAATCTTGACGGCATACCATGAGGCAAGACGCGGCTGGTTGAAGACAGGATCTGTTGTGATGGCTTCCACTGGGAGTAGATACAAAACAGACACTCAAACATTCCATCTTGTTGTTGAAATCCACCTCTCAGAAATGGACAACTCCAAATGTCCAAATCCAAATTTCAAAATAAGACCGATATATCATAGAGAGCTGTTTATTGAGTTTATTTGGTTTCTATTTACATTTTGAGTGTTTCATATTCAGTAAAACGCGAATGAATTTCAGCAACATATTGAGGCTGTTCGTTTAGACTGTGGTACAATAAAAATAAGCACTCGGTTTAAAAGAGTTTATTGTGAGCATGGGCAGAGCTGGTGTGGTGCACAGGCCTTAAAGCTGCACTATGTAACTTTGCACTTTGGCAGTGAGGGATAACTGTTGACATTTTTAGAAAGTTTGGACTTTATTACCCAGAAATAATGTAACGTGATGTAAATAAACTGCACTCGGAATGAATTGATTGATTTAGGCTGAGAAGACGGGTGTGCCTTGACATAGAAACACTGCCTCGTGTAGCTTTAAGAGACAGAATAAAGTTTATAAGAGGGCTTATCTATTTTTAAGTTAGGATCCCGGAACCCAGAACCTATCTGTCTGTCTGTCTGTCTGTCTGTCTTTCCACAAGCCAGACTACGTGTGCGCAATTCACTATGGGAAGCATAAATCAAAACTCGGCAACAGCTGAGAGAGTCCGTGAGGAGTGGGAGGGAGGTAGGGGGAGGGAGGGAGGTACTGGGAGGACAGGCAGAACAAAAGAGGAGACAGGGCCACAGAGTGAGACAGAGAGAACGAACAGAGAAGGCGAGACAGAGGCAGACTGTGACAGAAGTAAGACGCAGGCGAGCCGAAGGAGGGTGGCGGGTGGGGGTGGTGGGCTGAACAGGCAAATATGTGCAATCTATCTGCACTGCAACAGCTGGTTAACATCTGCGTCGTGCCAATCAGGGTCGCTGGGAACACGAGTTGCTGGAGAGCAGATTGAGGAGAAAGTGGGAGAAGAAAAGAAGAATGCATGAAGTTGCCTGGTGGGAATGCGAGTGGGATCGAGAGCGCCGAAGAGAGATGGAGAGACACTGAGAGGAAGAGAGAGAGAGAGAGAGAAAGAGTTGGAGAGGCAGAGAGGGAGATGGAGAGAGAGTTAGGGAGTGAGAATGTGAGTGAGATGGCGAGGAGGGGAGAGATTAAACAAAGTGATATTGAGAGAGTCAGAAAGGGAGACAGAGGAGTGAGAAGAGAGAGAGACAAGAGAGGATAAGTCTCCAGAGCAGTAAACTTAATTAAAGATTTTTTTTTTTTTTTTTTCCCGGCAGACTGACGATGAACAGTTTGGTGGAGGAGAAGAGAGGAGAAGAGGAGAGGAGGGGAAACGGGCAGGAGGCCCAGAAAGATAAAAACAAGTAAGAGAAAGAGAGATATGGAGCCAAAAAAAAGTTAAAACCACGATGAAAAGTGCAGGTGAGAAAGTGAGAGGACAGATAGCAGGTAATTCTATGGATTAAAAAAAGGCCCGGGACAACAAAGAAATCAGAGTGCTCTCATTAGTGAGCCGACCTACCTTCATGTACAGTGGTCGCCATAACAGAAGCACCTCATAGTCGACTATTGTAGGCCAAGAACAGACTTATTTATAGCAACTTCCTGGGGGAGTAGTTGCAGGGTAGATTGGTTCACATGCATTCACACACACCTGGGAGCAGACTAGTACTAGCACAGGCTTATTATTGACCATTGAGCAGCTGCACTGGAGCACTTGGGGGTTCAGTGCCTTGCTCAAGGGCACCTCAGTGGTAGTTGTTGATGGAGGGGGTGGCATTACTGATTGACGTCCTCCACCCAGACTTTCCCAGCCAGTCCAGAGATTCAAACTAGCAAAGACCACTTCTCTAACCATCAGGCCACTGCTGCCCCATGTATCCTGCATCCGTGCACATATTGTCTTACAATATTGACAGAACTTATTATTTTAGACAGGATGTGCCTGCTTTAGTCAACCTCTTCATTATGCTCATGGATCCCTATCCTGTAGCTTTCATCAAGCTGAGCAGCTATGTTTACTTTCCCAAACATTTGCTTTTGTTTTTTCTGATATGTGGTTTACATCATTCAAACCTGTCTGAATCCATGCTGGGTCTGAGACCTGTCGTTTGAAAAAGGGTGCAGGGAAAGCAAAATAAAGCATTGGTGTCACTACATACAGTTAGCCGAGCCTTCCTACTAAACCAGCTGCTTGAAAACGACCGAGTATATTGTCTCATTCTGGCGCATTTTATGTCAGATGTACCACGAGCCAGTCGCTCTCTGCTGCCAACCAGTGGTTGGTGGTGTGTAAATCAGCAGCATTCAGATAAATGCTGTTGGGGTGCTGCACCCCACCAAGCTCCTAGCTGTTGTATAGAGAGGAGCGAACTGCGCATGTACAACTTATAACGAGAGTCAATGGGCAAAGATTATTGTGCCCCAGGCCGGAAATATGTGATCTAGCAGTAACTTTACACAACGTAGAACAATCTTAATCTACATTTTATTGCAGATTATACATTTTACTCACTAACTATATAATATTTACCTCGCTCATTTAAAAAAAAATTCAAAGTAATTTTTAAAGTCTTATTCAATGAAGTCTAGGATGTGGGGAGTGGTGGGGCAGTGGCCCTCTATTGGCCAGCCGCCACTGCCTACATGTCTTTTTCTTAGTGGTTTGTGGCGAAGTGGTGGTGAAGAGGTTCAGCCATCATCCGTGAGTCCAGCTTTCTGTGGACAGTGCGCTTACTACTGTTTAGGAGGAACAATAAAATTTGGTATTTCTCTCTTAAGTTTAGATTTGTGACTTCCTTCCTGTGTGTGTGTGTGTTGCTCGAAAGACAGGGTGTGTGAGTGTGTGCCTGTTCATTCCTTCCAAAGATTTCCCAACAGTGACTATACCCAAAACCAGAAATTAATATGAGTAAATAGGAGCTGGGCCGCAGCCCCTCTTCATGATTTAGACTGATAAGGATTTTTACATTAAAATCTTGGTTTGTGCAGCTTTAAAGATGATTCGTTGGTTGAGTAGAGAACAAAAGTTTGCTATTTCAAACAACTCCTCTTGGACACAGAGCAACAATACTGGAAAGGTGCAGTGTTGCATGTGGTGTACGGAGTAAAAAAAAAAAATAGTTTATTGGCTATAGCAACCAATGTTGCAGTGACAGCCCTTGTTTTTAACACAAACCAGTATGCAGTTTGAATCCCAGACCAGTTGGCACAATCTGGGTGGGGAAACTGAATGAGTAGCATTCTTTCCTCCCACAACACTTACTGTCGAAGTGCGTCAGAGCAAAGCACTTATACCCCATTACTCAAGTGAAACTGCTCAGTGGCCACCTGTATAACACTGTGGTTGTACTGGGGAGCTCCTGGTGTGAATGTTTGTAATTGAGTATGAAGCAGGACATTGCCGAAAAACAGGATATGTGCTTAGCAAATCTTCCCTGGGTACATAAAGGAATATAATAATAGGAAGAGAAGATGAAGAACAGACTTTTGGATTGGTTCCCAAATATGATGGAATCCAACTGGCACCATGTTTCAGTGCTGATGACAGATTCTCTATGTACTTTATCAGAATCCATCCTTCAGGCACCTACAGTCATGGGCATAAGTATAATGAGATTGCCAGGCCTTGTACATTTTAGCAATTAACATTTTCAAAATAGTGTTAAAGCCTTAAAACCATAAAACCCATCCTTGGAGCAGTTGTGACAGCGAATTACGTTTTATTGTAGCTGTTGTAATGAACAGGGGATGGTTGTGAAAACATTTTATGAAGCGTATCATTCAAAAATGAGATATCCACCATTTTTAAAAAAAACTAAAAAAAACGATACCTACTCGTACAAAATAAGTCATCATACAACAAAGTTTTGACAAAATAGTTCTGTGTTTGAGGATAACATTTTGTACTGAACCCTTCATATAGTAAATGTGTCAAGTTTCCAACTCAGTTATCAGTCAGGAAGGTGAATCGTGTTTGATGCCTTACTGTTGCTATTGCCAATATGGGTATTCCAATGATGACTGTTTCATACTCTGTAAAAGTCTACAGTCACTGCAAAGGTTTTTAAAATACTAAACCAAAATATTTCCAAAGATTAAACCCCTTGAAACCTGCAAATATGTTTGTAGGCCTATATAAGACAATTTTCAAAATAGGTACATATAGTTGTAATGTACTTCAAAGGAGATGACATGACTGGGGATGGCTGGAGACGGCAGGAGGAGTGAAGGTGGCAAGGTTGGTTGACGGAGGTAGTGAGGGAGAGAGAGTTAGCAGGCAGGCAGGCAGACTGGGATCCTGAAGCACGGGAGACAACACAGGCGTTAAATGTTGCAAACACGAGGAAACTAACATAGAGAATATCAAATAGCAAACTGAGCCGGAGAGTCTCTACCACAAAGGCAGAAACAACAAATCTGGCGATGAGTGGGAGAAAAGGCGGGGCTGATATACTGGAGAGGTGATGAACTGATGGAGGACAGGGGGGTTGGCTGAGGAGAAGATGAGATGATTGCAGGCAGGTGTGTAGGATCCAGGTAAGCGGCAGGACAGGAACACACACACACACACACACGGAGAACACAGGAAAACATGTGTTCTCCGTGTTCTCCAAGGAGAGACAGGGGCACGGCCATGACATTAGTATTCAGACAGACAGGTAGACTCATCAGAAAGGGACAGTCTAACAGGATGAAGTGTGTGCACTTACAAAGGACACTAACAAACAAACACCAGTTCATTCGATGGGGCCCTGTCCCTCAATAAGGACTGTTCTCTCAATGTCAGAGTCGTTTCAGTATTCTGTGCTTGCCTAATCAGGCGGGGAGACGCCAGTACAGCTATTCAGACAGTATGTTAATAACTGTTATGATCTCTGTGGGTGGTGCATAAACCAGAAGGAGAAAAATAAACATTCAATTCACAGCAACGAACTCCTCCACCATCACAGAAATACAACCTCCCTCTGCCTGCTGTTAAACAAACACACAGAACTTGGAAGGAGACGTGCACATTTTACGTAATGCATCGGAGGTGCAATGTAAAGGTGGTAAGCAGCTCAACTGTGCATGATTGATATTTCCATATAGATCAAAACCTTTCTTTATGCAGTGCTGCAGTGGTTCTGGTAATGATATGGAATATCTTGCATTAGAAATGGTACAAAAGTAACAATGTTCATAACAGAGGCCATTCAGGTGACATAACACACATACAGGCATTGGAGGTCCTCAACTCTTGGGCAACAGTGACTGAGAACAGATTGCATACATGGTTAATTTCTGTGTGGTTTTTGATTGGGAACTGATAATTTCTCCAGTCATACATCTAATCGATTTTGTGTTTGATAATGTCATCTTAATATCGACGTTCCTACCCATAGGAAAGCAAAATCCAAGAAGAGAGCTCATCTATATCCTTTTTATGTCTCCTAGACACAAATGAGCTCTTTTTAAGACTAAAGGCATTTTCTCCTGTTTCTCAAATTCAACTTACAAAACAAATCACATAACAGATCATGTTGATCTCACGCTGATCAAAGCAAGAAATCTCCAAATGATCTCAAATAAGTCTTAGTTAACTCTCCTGAATATGAAACCATAAGATCATTGAAAGATCTCAAAGAATACTCAATACTGCTGCATTTTCCTCATGAAGCCCCCAACAGCCGAGCATGTCACCCTTCCTCTTTCACCTGATCTTTTCTGTCTCTCTCTCCTGCTAACTATCAAATAAAGGTAAACAAACATTTCAGATGAACGTGATCACAAAATGAAGGAGATAAACTCTAAGCAAAAGATTTTCCCTCTGGTATAGTCACATGTTAACATTAACTTTGGTTTCTGTGCTAAATGAAATTGATGGCTAGTTCGCTAGCTAACAGTTTGTTCAGGTTACTGAGCTGACTCTTATTAAGCTACAACTCAGAGTGTTTTGGTGTAGATAGTAGTGCGAAATACAAGACAGTTTACTGTATCACACTAACATACATTTGGAAACAAATCTATCATATCAGACGAGTCACTTATAAAATGACTGAATTCACCTATACTGACACCACTACAGTCTTCAGGTATGTTTTTCTTGCCTGGTTGTTGCATATTTAGCTATTGTTTGCAGTATGAGTATGTGAGTATGGGCAGTGAGAAGGAGTAGAGGAGGGTGCTTGTGACGGGAAGGTTGACGGTTTAAAGGCAGGGCTGAGAAAATATGGTTTTGGAATGGAAAGTGAATGAGGGGATGCTCTCCTCTGACTCAATAAATGCCACTGAGGTGCCTTCCAGCAAGGCACTTAATCCCCAGTTGCTCCAGTTGAGCTGCTCAGTGACCAACAATAGAACACTGTGGCTGTAATCCCTGTACTTCACCTCCCATGTGTGAATTCTAGCTGTGTGAGTGTGAAGCAGGGCAGTACTGAAACAGTGTTCTCAGTCATCCTTGGTTAAATAAAGATTAGGAAAAAAACATTTTCTTCAAACTTGCTGACTACATTCAACAACAAAAAAAACTAAACGAAGCCATATATTTATATATTTATATTTATATCTTTGGGGGGCTTGCAGTATCAAGACAGGCACATTGTTGTTCTTAATTGATGTAACTCAAGGTTTTAATTAGTCTAAGGCTTGCACAATAGTTCCTTACCTGTGAGTCTAATTACAGGATGTCTTGCTCAAGGCAGCGATTAACTCAAATACAGAACACAAGGGGTATATTAAGAAATGGAGTCAAGATCATTCCATTTTGGCATAATGCTGTTTATCAAAAGGTTTGCCCTACTATTAGAGCAACGTTAGAATGGTAAGAGAATGATAAAATGTTGCAATAGGCCACAGCGGACGCTTACTTGTTGGGGTAAGCGTCTCGCCCCTATGAAGCAAGGACCAGAGCTGTGCTGTTTGCTGGGGGACCAGGATTGAGAACCACTGGGTTAAAGGACTACACCGACTTTTTGGGAAATCGGCCCATTGGTCAATTTACCCTTTATGTGAAGAGGATTGGCAGAAGATAAACTCAACACCAACTCTGGATTATTGAAAGATCTATCTTTTTATGTTAGATAATGCTAGTTGTAATGTCTACAGGGAGTTAACATACTGTATGCTAACATGTTAGCATGTGCCAAAAAGTTGGTGTAATCATTTAAGTAATGGATTTGGGATCATTCAATCATGGTATAATGCAGTACTGAATATCAACATTATATTCCGTTCCCACAGTACCTCCAGGATGTGGAAATGGAGCAGCATGAAGTGGAGAAAGAATTACAAAATTAAGTTTCATTCAAAAATGAGTCATCCACCATCTTAAAAGAAATATGATTCTGGCATGAAAGGAAACTAAGGAACATAATTTAAGTCAGTAGTGCAATTCTTTGACCAAATAAAATCTGAAGACGCTCTCACCTGTATTCTTGAAATAATGAGTTATTTAAAAAATAAAAATTGAAGCATTCTATTCCAAAAGCAGCATACCAAAAAGAAAATCATCTGAATTTGATACAGTCTGTCAATGTTTTAACATAAACCAATTTGGATGTTGTGCTATCAGCCATTGTGTTTGGGTTACACTTTTTTCAAAAGGTTGATTTCTCCTTTTGGAATGAAACTTTGTTTGGAAATTGGTCTATAGTTTTTCTTTGTTGTTTATATTTTTGGAATTAAACTTTTAATTTGTTGAAACTTACTGTAATAGACTGTCCCTCTAATCTGATTGTATTGTTGTCTCTTGCACTTCTCAATTAGTGGGCAAATTACAAATATGGAGAAAAATGAATGTTGGCTTATTCTACTGTTTACATTTACTGTAAGTCACTGGGGATACGAGTGTCAGTTAAATGCTTAAAATATAGATGTTGACATTTTGACACTGCTTGGTGGTGGAATAACCCACCAAAAACATTTTGTTGCTGTAACCAATATGCTTTCAATTCTCCTGGGATATATTCAGTTTAAGCCGAAGCAATTGCAGCCTCAAAATCCATATTTACAACCCTATTTTTGAGGTGTATTTCATAATCTGCTGCCACACAAAATTTGATTGCAAAATAGGCATATTTATGGACAACCGCAAAACTAAATGTGTAAGCAATTTGTGAAAACGGTTTATTTTGCGATTTCTAACACAGGCGTCCTTCATTATCCCTTCAAGATTAAGCTTATTTTTAAAAACCCATTTTTCCCCACTTGATTTCAAATGATTTGTCTGACATGGCTTGTGTGTTTGTGTGATAACCTTTGCTTTCCAACCGTCTTAAATGGGTTCTGTGTGTATGCCTTTCCCCAGGACATCCTCTGAGAATATTCACACCAGCAAACTTTTCGTTTCCATCAAGGTCAGGGGAGGGGAGCCAAAGACAAATCCATTTTCCCCCTGAAGTTTTCTCCAACTCTTCCCGAGTTCTTCCAGGGCTAGGGGCCATCCAGAGTTTTGCGACGGCACATGCTAGCGTCTCTTGATGCCATGCCAGCATCGCTTAGCCCCAGCCTGGCTGTGACATTCCTCCTGGCAGAACAAGACTGGGACTCGGGCGAGATTTTCAAACGTTTCTCGAAGCCCCGATGAGCAAAATTATGACTAATTAGTCATCGGGCTGCCATGGTTTATTAGGAGTGACAATGGCACATCTATAGCTGACAGCGCATCTCTCTCTCTTTCTCTCTCTCTCTGTCATATATATCTGTCCCTCTCCTGCTCTCATTCTCTGCCATCAGCAATGACATTACCGAAATGGAAGACATTATTGAAATAAATAATTCACCAAAACATCTGCTATCTATTCAAGGTAAACATTGCTCTCATCAGCATCGAGACGGGTATGGCTCATCTGTCAGCGTCTTTGATGGTGTAATAATTTCGTGCTGAGTACATACCAGCAACCATTTGGATGTGTATGTCTCCAAAGCTTGCCATGCCGCCATTTTAAATAAGAGTCTGTTCTTATTGACTTGCCTAGTAAAATAACCGTTAAATGAAATGAATAAAGAGCTGTTCAGTTTGCTGGTTGGCCTACAATTGGACTAGTTCAGACAAAAAAATCCACTAGAGAGAGAGAGAGCGAGAGAGACATTGGAAGTTAATAGCTGTAGTCAAGATCACCTTAGTCAAGTCCCAGTCAAGTCTAAGTCAAGACCAGGTCCCAAAGGGGGTTCAGACCAAATCAGGAACAACAGTCATCACCAGTCCAAAAGTCTTACCATGAAAAACCATGAAAGCCCTGATCCCCAGATGCTGATATAGTTTTCAAGACTATTTAACAGTATAATATGATCAACTGTAACAAAGGCTGCACTCAAGTGAAGAAGGAGATCGTTGACCACTCTTGTGAGTGCTGTTTCGAGGGAATGGAAAGATCTGAAGCCAGATTGAAATGGATCAAATAGGCTGTTATTAATTATAAATTGGCTACGGCTACAACCTGGCTACTACCCGTTCAAGATAACGGGCCAAAACCAGGTCAAGGGTGATGCCACCATGGTGGGTGGGTATATATATAATACATATATGGCCCTGGTAGGAATATCACTTTTATCTATCTACCCATCCACCTTTTGTATATCCACCCATCTGTCTTTTTATTGTGAAATATTCCAAATGTTTTATGTATGGCCATCAGGATATATGGTCTCTTTGTCTCTCTCCCTGTCTGTCTTTCTCATTCTCCTGTCCCTCTCTCTCCTCTCCTCAGTTTTTCCCTCCAGCCTTTATAAAAACCATATTAGCTGGGTGAGAGTAGCAGCAACAGCCTTCGGCGACATGCGTGGGGCTAAGGGACCTTAATTAAGAGACCCATTTATAGTTCCCCATGCCAGAATGGCAAAGCTGCAGCTCTTGGATTTGACAGAACTCTGTCTGTCTATCTTGGTCTATGTCTGTCTCTCTGTCTGTCTTTCTGTCTCCATATTGTACTGCAGGGTGTAACTGACCTTCTGAGTGGGTTTAATGAGGAGAAGAGGAGGGGTGGGCTGGATAATAAACTCCAGCGATATATATACTCCACTTCTAAAGGAAAATTCACTGAGTTTCTGCATCCACATGCTATTCAGTACCATATGATTTATGATGGTCATGTAGCATTTAAAGCTGCGTGAGGAAACCTCACATCTTGGCAGCTCCAAACAGCAGTGAGAGTTAAATGTTAACTTAAATACCCAGAAATCAGTAAACTGCACCCAACACGCTCATGTTTACCAACCCGGCCGGTCTGTGAGCGTTTTATACTCAACGATTCCAAAGGGATGAAAGCATTCAGAGATCTATCATTGGTGAGTCCAGGTTTCTCTGAACGGAGTGCTCACTCACCGCTGTTTAGGAGACAGTATTTTGATCTTAAGTTTCAATTTGTCACTTCCTGCATGCGGAGAAACGAATCGGGCCACTCTACAGGGTGCAGCCTCACTTTTATGTTGCTCAATTTATCTTAGGGTAGCTAGATATGTATTAAGTAAGAAATGGAAACTATAATACAGCAAGAAGAGGCATAATTTATAAAGGGTCATTTGCATATGGAATTCATTATGATATATAATATTTTTATGACTCCTATGATTGTATCCTCAGGTGTTCAAGGTATCCTGAGGTAGTATCATTCAAATATATGAAACTGAGGATGTGCCCTGCATCGTATGAATCATGATGCAGGGTATGTCCTGAGGTTACTTATCTTTTCATGAACAAGCAGTACTGTGTCGTTGCAGGAAACAAGCACAGAAACCACAGAATCAGAGGTACAGGTGAGAAACCTGGTCAATTTGGGGTTACCCATGCAGGTGAAGGAAAAACTATGCTGCAATCTAAGGAGACCTCAGAGGACCTCAGGAAGCGAGTGTGCAAAAATGACTCAGGATGAAGTTTAGTGTTTGGGATTGGCCAAGTCGAAGTCCTGACCTAAATCCAATTGAGATGCTTTGGCGGGACCTGAAGCAGCTGTTCATGCGAGATGCCCTCAAAGTTCACCGAGTTGGTCGAGTTCTGTAAGGAGGAGTGGGAGAAAATCCCACAAGGAAGATGCCAGAGACTGATCAGTGACTACAGGAGATATTTACTCCAAGTCATCGCTGCTAAGGTTATGTGGGGTTATGTAGGAGAGTTCACCTCGGAGCGACGAGACAACCAATCACCTCGAGGCAGCAGAGCGAAGTAGTCGGGCAGGGGTGTAGGGCTTGACTATAGCCTGGAGGTAGGAAGGAGCTGTTCCTTTCACTGCCCTATAGGCTAGCACCAGAGTCTTAAGCTGGATGTGAGCTGCAACATGATTACATATAACGTCACGGTGCTTTACTTTTTGTTACTATAATTACGAACTCGATATGAGAACAGACTGCAGTACTAAGACATTGTGATGGCTAAATTTCTCATTTGTGTCCCACACTGAAAAAGTATTAAAAACCCATATAGTTCCACCAGGACCCTTTTAACACTGTCAAGATTGCTACGCCTGCTGTATTACTATTCACAAAACACACACCTGTTTGCATGTGTTATTAAATCTGGTGTCCATATGATTCATATATTTAAAACACCCAAGGATAGCTAAATTTGTATCAATGATCCAACCCTACTGTTATTCAAAGTCAGGAACAAGGAGGCTGGGGATTTAGGATAACAAATTGGCGTGGAATTACAAATATACTTAAAGAGGAAGTGCATAGAAATTCAGCATCTACATGTTTTATTCAGTATGGCCCTGGGCAGTTCAGTTTGTTTATGTGAGTATGCATTACTGTTTACCATGGGAACAAACAATGATGGAGAAGCAGGGGCTAGGGAAGCGCTAGGTAATGGGAAAATATACTAACGAGGTGTGAACAGATTGGCTCCGAAATGGGAAATCCGCCAGTTGAAACAAAACACTAACACCTACATTTAAGCACAACATTTAAAACAGATTATGGTACTTATGGGTAGTAATGAACTTAAGTCTTCAGTTGATGTAAGAAATATTGAATGAACATTTTGGAAGACTTTATATCACAATATAGTTGAAGTGTTGGAACAAAAAAAAAGAAGAAATGTACTGTATTGTTTTCTATTTTACTGTTTGCTTATTGTTAATGTAAAGGATCCCCACTAGCTGATGTAATAGGGGTCAGCTAGTCTCCCTGGGTCCCTAAGACATGTCGCAAAGAAAATAATGTTTAATTTTCATAATAAACATAGATAGATAGATAGATAGATAGATAGATAGATGGATAGATAGATAGATAGATGTTTTCTGCAGTAGGTAACCTTGGAAAGACACTTCTGAATGTATGGAATTCAAATAAGTCCTCTGAGGCATACATTAATGTAAAATAATCTGTTTCATTTTGGCAAGGACACATCTAATGATAATATCTATTTTACTGTATCTGTAATGGGTATTGGGCTTATTTCTGATGGGTTCCTGCATGAAACGTGCAATATAATGTTTTCAGGGAATAAAAGGGAATAAATGTATCTTTTTAGGTCTTGAGCTGAAAGCCATTAGCCCAAGTTGACTAGCTTTCCGTATTTTCTGTGGTCGGTTTTTGTGTCCACCTCTGGTTTACTTGTTTAGGCACATAAATATTTGTTTTCCATCATGCTTGAAACTGTGGAATCAGCATGTAGAAAAGTAAAAGGATTCACAGATTTTCCAGCATTTCCAACACACAAGCAAGACATTATTCATACTTGATATTCATACTCCTGATCCTGGAAATAGTTTTTGCTCACATGTTTTTGGATATCTTGTGTATCTCACACCTTGGAGATCTCACACCTTGAAAGCAGCCACAATTTCAGTGAATAAGGCATTTTTCTCTCCACTCCAATGTCGTTTGTCTGGCCGACAGAAACCAATAGGAATCCATTATATTGAACCCCATCCTGATTCCAATTGGACAGTCAGGCCTCACACTGTCCTGACAGTGACCAATCGAACACTGAGATACAGTCTCTGCTGTCCAATACAGTTCAAGGAGATTGGAGGAAAATTAGGTTTCTTAATTGTTAATAGACTTAGTAGCAGATTCTGTAGCAGAAACAAATCCTCTCTCTGGGGTTTCCTGTTGGCTCATACCACATAACTGTGACGTCCTGGGTTCAAATCCGGCCCAGGACCTGTGTCGCATGTCATCCCTCGTCTCTCACCTGATCTTTCCTGTCTCTCTCTACTGACAGTCAAATAAAAAATGCCAAAAATATCATCTTTAAAAAAAATCCTCTCTACCTTGTTTCCCCATCTATTGTTTCCTTATGTAGCACTTCTCTGTCAAACATGATCACACTAGGTTAATAGGATTTCTTTTTTCATCTATTGTCAGGGCACTGTGGGTTTGACCCTTGCATTACTATTGAGTTGCTTGTAATGTTGGTGATCTGGGAATGTTGGGCTTATTTAACTTAAGTCAAACTGGATAAGAAGATCAGCTAAATCCATTAAATCTAAATGTAAATCTTTTTCTCCTGGTCATCAAGGGTTGCCGTAGTCGAAATCCTCCATCATCCAATTCATCATCCATCTATTTTGCATTCGTACTGCAGGGACCAGCATTTTCTTTCCCAAATGTTGTAAAATAGGACTTGAAGGAAAAATCCACCTCAAACACTTTTAGAAACAGCGATTGGCAATGTACCTTGGATTCCTGGATTCTGGGTCCTGGTATTTTTCTTATTATCATGGCCAAACAAGTAAGTCTGATATTGCTATTCGTTCTGTTTGTTCGTTGTTGAAACGGTCCTTGTTGTGAACTGGCTTGCATATAATGCACCTCTGATCTTTACCAATGAGGTTCCCGTCCATTGCATAACCCTGGTCTCCCCCGTTCACACGGCAGCTGAGCAGCATCTGACCCGGGTTATTCCCGGTCGGGAGCAGGGTCGCGGACCCGAGTCTGATAACTTGTGCAGACCGATCCACACCAACGCCTGACCCGGGTTATTCCTGGGTCGTTGCCCCGGTGTTATATGGAGCATGGAGTTCATGGAGCAACTATAATGACATATGACATTTAATCTGATTTTCTGATGTGTGATGTTTATATTGTAATTTTAATCTGAGAGGTTTATAATCTGTTTGCAATGCATCACAATGCACCTCAGGTAAAGTTTCCCCCCATTTTTTATTGTTGTATTATATTTCTACATTTTATATAGTTTTTATTAAGGTATTCAGCCTGTCCTCGTATCAAATTCATAGTTACGAAAAAGCATTTGTATGATAAAGAAATTGTGTGAAACAGGCAATAGCTTGACATTGAAATAGCCTTCACCCAAGTTGTTTTAGCGCAGTGATAGGTTGGGCCATGCTAGGTATAGTGCAGACACGATACACAAACCATGTATGACAACATGTTGAGGAATTATTGTGATGCTGCTCTATTCTACACCTCATTCCTCCGGGTACAGTCTCTTTCTCTCCTCTCTTGACCCATGAAAGAGGAGGACAAATGAAAGACCTTGGCGAGAGTAGAAGACAGCTTTACTCTGTTTTGTTCCTTGGCTGGGATCCACTCTGGGTGTTTCTTCTCTGTCACTGCGCTACAGTACATCTATCTTCCACAGTCCTCTCCCCTCCTCTACTCACCCTTTCTTCCTCACCTCTCTTCTCCCTTTTCCTTCTTTCCTTTCCTTTTCCCTTCGCTCCTTGGTGACCTAACCTCCCCTGTTGTCCTCTTCCCTCCTGTCTTCTCTTCTTCACTTCTTTCCTCACCTTCTTCCTCTCCCTCCATCTGTCCCGTTCCCCACTGCAATATGGCAAATCTGCTCCCCATCATAATTCCTCCTCACTTTCCTCCTCGGTGCTCTTCTCTCCTCTTCTTTTGCCTTCTCCTGGCTCGACCCCTCTGATCCTAAACCCGTAGGGGGCTACCACAACCTTTGATATCAGCGCCTCTCTGTTTGACATGACTCCTTGGGGGAATGAATGTTCCCAGACACAGTGAGAAGGAGAGAGCAAGAGAGAGAGAGAAAGAGAGAGAGAGGAAGATTTTAGTGAAACATTAAACGCCAGTGTCTTTGAGACAGATGACTTGGTCTCTGTTTCTCTACACCCAAGGCGAGAAACGTAGAAAGATGACATGACACACGAGGTCACACCGCTGGCAAGTGGCAATATGGGTTGAGAGAAGACGGGGAAAAAACACGTAGAGAGCCTCACTGTTGGAGGTCAAAGGGGTTCATCAGGGTTCTTCTAAGATCCAAAAGGAGCAAATATTAACCTAAAAAAAGAAAATAGCCTCCATATGTTTGAGGTTCATACTGTCAGGGTTCATGAAGAGGTTTCATTAAGGAAACTTATGGTTGCAATCTGGAGAACTCCTTAATGTTCCTTGGATCATGTTTCATATAAAAGTAGCCGTTTTTCATGTGTTACCGCGCAAATGCTAATGTTTTGATGATGCCATGCTAGCTTGTACTGTCATAGAAACATGTTCGCATGCACCGTTGGAAACTGAAAAATACTGGACTGGAGGTGAAGCTGATGCCATGTTTCAACACAATGGTGAGTTGGTCACAGATGTACAGTCATCTTGTTAAATGAATGAGTCCTGGAAGCTGAAAGGCCCCTCATTGGTAATGGTGGAAACTCTTTGCCGTCATCTGAATTGCTCAAGCAGTCTCGTAGCAGCATATCTTTGTATTTCACTTGCCTCAAGAAATAGGAAACAAACCTGTCCAACCGATTTTGCAATGCTTGTCTTATCCATGCCTCTCTCTCTCTTTGCCTCTCACTCTATTAGTCTGTCTCTCTCTCTTTGCCTCGATCTAATTAATTATGATCCAGACACACAAATCAGATGAAATGTGGCATTATAGTAAAGTGAAATACACACGATTGTGTAATGAAAGTTTTCAATCTGACGGGAGGTCAAGAGATCAAAGGTAACACTTTCTTAGGTTCAGGGATTGTAGAAATCAGTTATTACACGCTTGATCTTTGTGTTTGAAATATTAACACAGGACACATGAAGGGTTGAGGGATTTCTACAACATCTACTACTCTGTCTCAGGTACGTCGTTGCTGAATGTCATGTAAACCATCAGCAGACATTGTTGTGGTGGGTAAGTACGGCAATTATGACAAGGTAGTGCAGATCGTTAAAATAAATTACAAACAGCATACGTTTGGAAAGCTCAATGTTACAACACAATTCATTTCATGATGTAAGGGAGCAAACTGACCTCATGTCAATGTCAAACTTGTGGCAGTTTCCGTTCTTGATGCACGCAACAGTCAAGGCTGCATTTACACAGCAAGTTTTTTTTAACACTTTGTGATACAGATTAGATATGTTTGCTCCTGACTGGAAAATCAAATCCCATATGGCGTTGCTCTATTTAGACAGGCATGAGGAGATCAGAACAGATCAAATCAGAGAGTTCAGTCTTTTGGGCCATGAAAATCAAGCCGTAGACATCAAATAATGATGCTTCTGATAGAAATGATCCAAGTCTGCAAAGGATTTTAACTCATGTTTGAAAACTTTTCTTTTCAAATATCATTAAAGAGACTCTCAAAACATATTTTTCAGCTGGCAAATGAATTCTTGGTGATGCCAGAGTGAAAGGCATCAGTCGAGGTCCAAATCTCAACATTGATGTGCAAAGCCTTTTTTTTTTTAAATAACGTCAAAGGGGCAGAGGCCAGCCGAAACTGAGTGAGCAGTGACTCTCTATTAAACAGCTAAGCTACTTCAAGCATGGCTGTGAAAGATTGTAAAACTTAAGTCCTATCAGACGTTGGTATTATCATCTTATCTGCTGTCCTGAGCAAACACTGGCTAAATCCCTCAGACTCTTTGAAAGAGAGGAAAGAAAAGTCAGTACACAAGTACACAAGTACACACACACACACACACACACACACACACACACACAGAGAGAGAGAGAGAGAGAGCGAGCTTGGAAAAGACAAGCTAATAGGTGGAGCAGGAAAATGTCCTGACTGGCACTCACAACACAGAAACACACATGGGCTTACACAGACAGATTTAGACACACACACACACACACACACACACACCCTGCCTGGCAGAGCAATGTGTTGCTTGGCATTCTGCAAATGTCAGAAGGATAGTGTTCACAAATTCAGCCAGGCACCTGGGAGATTACATTTTATCAACATACAAATGAGCACTGCTTCATACTACACTGGGCACCATGACAGCATACTAACCATGGCTGAGGTGATAGGAAAATGGCTGTGACATTGAACTGTGGTGCCTGTGTGTGTGTGTGTGTGTGTGTGTGTGTGTGTGTGTGTGTGTGTGTACAATAGACAGAGACTGTGTTTGCATGTTTGTGTGTGTGCGCCTGCATGTGTGAGTGTGTCTGAGGCATTACTCTGTGTGTGTGTGTGTGTGTGTGTGTGTGTGTTCCTTGCTGTGTATGTTTGCATTTGCGCTTGCCTGCCTATTCCTCTGTGTGTGTGTGTGTGTGTTCCTTGCTGTGTATGTTTGCATTTGCGCTTGCCTGCCTATTCCTCTGTGTGTGTGTGTGTGTGTGTGTGTGTGTGTGTGTGTGTGTGTGAGTGAGAGAGCGAGAGTTATTGAACCAGTCGAGCTGTGATGTGGATGTCTGTTGCCTGCAGTGTCAACGTAGCTGAATATGAAAGGGGGAATAATCAAATAGGGAGACAGCGACTCTCATCTGCTTTTATTTATCCGCTATCCAGAGACTTCAGATTAGACTCAAACGGCCGTGGGACAATACGTTGTTAACCCATTTTACCCCACGAACAGTACAGCAAACTACTCCCCTCAAACAAAGCACGGCACTCTTACGTCTGACAGCTCTTCATATGTTACATCTGACAGTTTCAAAGAGGGAGTCCACCAACATTTAGCGTTTTATTCTGCAGAGGAAGACATTTTCTGAAAGTTCCCCATTGGGTTTTGAATTGTTTTGCGCTCTCTGACAAATGCAAATGCAACTGACAAATTGTATTGCTTGATACGGTTACGGTTGTGCTCGTGGCGATGTTAAACATCCAATTGTATTTTCATTGTTCAAGATGTTTAATACTGATACAGAAAAGTGACCACGTCTCTTAAACATCTCAGGCAATGCAGTTTGGGGTTTAAAGATTTTCCTTGACCTTTACAACACAAAATGGCCCTGACACCTCAAATCTGATTTTGATGAAAATGTCAAATTAAAATGACTGCATAGACTTTGGGGGGAAACTGACTCAAGGTTCAACTTACCCCTTACATGTTAGGGTAGGACTGGCTGAACTACTGCTGCAGTGGCTTCATCATTGACAGCGGTACTAATGCATGAAAGGAGATAACGGCTGCCACAACACGGTGAAGAGCCTCCTCTTCCTCCACTACACGGGCTGTAATATCATCAAAAAAGGAAAAGCTCTGAAGTGTTTTCACTGTCATTTTCAGCGGCAATACAGGGATCAATCAGCCTAAATACACTTGTCTAAATACACGTCTTAATGTGATGTTTGAGGTATTAAAAATATTGATAATGCTGAAATTACTCGTAAAGGAGTTTTATACATTTGGCCCCTGCTGTTTTAGAGATGCAGTCATCTCCCAGCCGTCTAGCCATCACAATTTGGCCCTTGTCAAAGTCGCTCAGATCCTTACGCTTGCCCATTTTTCCTGTTTCCAACACGTCAACTTCAAGAACTGACTGTTCCCTTGCTTCCCAGTGTATCCCACCCCTGACAGGTGCCATTGCAACGAGATAATCAATGTTATTCACTTCACCTGTCAGTGGTTTGAATGTTGTGGCTGATTGGTGTATATGTATATATACTGTTGTATAAAATGCACTCCAAAGTCATTTGATTGCAAACAGGTTGGGGCGTCATATGAATGCAGAGTAAAACAGAGAGAAAGCCCTTTTTATAGGGGTTACTATGGCAGCATCTTTCATCTTAAACCCTGTGTGTGTGTGTGTATGAGAGAGAGAGAGAGAGAGAGAGAGAGAGAGAGAGAGAGAGAGAGAGAGAGAGAGAGAGAGAGAGAGAGAGAGAGAGAGAGAGAGAGAGAGAGAGAGAGAGAGAGAGAGAGAGAGAGAGAGAGAGAGAGAGAGAGAGAGAGAGAGAGAGAGAGAGAGAGAGAGAGAGGAGAGAGAGAGAGAGAGAGAGAGAGAGAGAGAGAGAGAGAGAGAGAGAGAGAGAGAGAGAGAGAGAGAGAGACTTATGAAAGCCAATGTGAATGAGAGGTCATTCATACTCAGGAAAGCAAAATAGAGAGATGGTAAAAGTGAGACAGAAATACAGAGAGACAGAAAGAGACAGAAAAATAAGACAAACTGCAAACAATTGTTGCATTGCCAACTACTCATCACCAATGAAGTACCTCTGGCTGTACTTTTGAGGAAATTGATGTGCGTAGGACAAATGAGGAAATAGTCTTTTTTTTAAAGGATGTATGATTTAAGTGCATCCTCTTTTCCCTCCTCGTTTCCAAACCTTGAACCGAACCGGAAATGAACCTTAAACCTTAAAGTGCGAGTCCAATTTACCACCACTTTTCCATACAGCTAAAAATAATGTGTGCATACTCGATGTGTGATTTTGATACTGACCGGACTGAAAGTCCTTGTATAGTCCTGCTAGAACAGGTGTCTAATTTTCCATCGACTGTTTGTGGCATTCTCAAAATGAGGCAATGCACACACACACACACACACACACACACACACACACACACACACACACACACACACACACACACACACACACACACACACACACACACACACACACACACACACACGATGGGTTTGAAGAAGACAGGTAGAAACATATCAATAGCTGCAGCATTTTAGAGGAAAAAAAGCTTTCATTAAAACCAGACAAGAACTTGTTATGTGGTTTACAAAGCGGTTGGGTGTTGGGGGGGGGGGGGGTGTAGAGAGAGAATGAAAAGGTCACAGAGAGGGAGGGACAGAGAGACTCTATTCACACCTCCCTGTTGGAGGACAAGGTCAAGAACACTCAGCATGACAAGATGATTGGAGAGGAGTTTAAAGCAGAATCTGTTCCATTAAAATGGCTGGGAATCAGACAAGTGTGTGTCCGCACATCAAAAGTAGATCTAAATTGATAGATTGATAGAGAGAGAGTAGTAGTTTTCAAATTGTTCATGTTCATTGTTCAATCTTTCATGCCCACCATGAAGGTGGCGTGGAGACCATGTTCTGACCGTGCTACAGCATCTCCAATTTCAGTTAGTGAAATGAAGAGATAATAGACAAACTACAATTTCTGATAGATTGTAATTACAGCTCTTCATGTGTATGATGTATGCATCTGTGAATGAGAAATAAGTACGTTTTATACTGCCCCATGGCACAAAATGACCATAAATGAATACCAGTCACTCAGCACTTAAGCCCCTTTCACACATGCAGTGAAAAACGTACCTAGACATTACTCGGAGGGGTTGCATGTGTGAACGCAAAAAATCAGTTGGTCTGGAAGTCAAACGGACTGGACCAGAGTTCCACAGACAAGACTGTAGTTATCTACTGCTGTTGTAAATAATTGTTTGATTGAGTTTGAATGAAATAAAAAGAATGAGAATGTCCTGGGTTCACGAGTAGGCCTGTTTATGTTCACTCGTAAAACACCTAATCTTAGCCCAGACATTTATTTGGTTCAATAACCAATAAAACCCATGTATTCTTAGAGACATCCAAACTTAAGCTTTACAATCAAAACACAGGTAGTGTAAAATACTATAGAGGTAAAGTCACGTCTCCCTGTCTGCTGTGATAAATAGGGGTTTTAGACGAGACATTTATTAGATGTTATATTGTAACTCTATAACCAAGAGCCATTTAGCTGCATCACTCTGCTGCAATAAATACTTCCACAAGCTTCACCAGATGGTAAACGCAAACATGACTGTGGAATTTCCACAAGAGGCTAACGCTGTCGACATTTCAAACCACAGGTGTTGTCACGCCCTCCACTTCTGCCTCCTAGCAGAGTCTCTCTACCTGTCTGTCTCTGTCTGTGCCTGTGTGTATGTGTTGGTGGGCGGTGGCTCCAGACTCCGGGCTCCTCCCTGGCTTCATCGTCCACCTCTCTCTCACCTGCTCTGCCTCTCACACCTGCGGTTCATCAGCCATCACCAGATTGTTGTTTGTTCTGCCCCGTCAGTCCCGGTCCCGGCCGCGGTGCAGTTTATCTCGAAATTTCTCCTACGCCTTTGACTAACCCTGTTACCTTATACCCAGATCCAGTCTCCTTCCCTGACTCCCCGCCTGCCGACCTAACGCAGCCTGTCTACCCTGCCTGCCTGTCTGTCTTCCTGGTTCCCTGCCTGTCGTCCTGTCGTCCTGTCTCCCAGCCCCGTCTCCCCAGCTTGCCGTTCTCTGTACTAATTCCCCAGTAAACCTGTTTTTTCCCTACATACGTCTCTGTGTCTGTAGTTTGCACTTGGGTCCTGTTAACACATCATCAGTGTGACCGATAAGTACAAGAAACTTAAAGTGTAAATCCAAAAATCCTAAACGTTCCCTTTGCCTGGAATTTTTTGGAAAATGAACATTAAAAGATAGAAAAACTTACCTCAGGACGAGACAATATTTAGTTCTACTTTAAAATATTTTGAGAAAGAATAGGCTGCAGTGGCCAATGGGGGATGTTTATGAGGCCTACCACTGCATGTCATAGCATTATATGCATTATTATGGATGTACAAAGAACATCTTGACAGTACAGTTTGGTGGAAACACTTGTTTTAATACAAGATTTCAACATACAGTGTCTAGTGGCAAAAATAAACCAGAATGCTATTAATCACAAAAAAAGAAGTGAAAATGAAGTAAGTCAACCCGTGCGTTCTGGAGTCTCGATTCGACCCTCAGTGTCTTGGTGTCACGTCCCTGTGATAATATGGACAATAGCCAGGCTGCAGGGGAGTGGATGAGTTGTTTTCTCAATGACTTCTTTTTCAAGGACATTCCCTAGGATGGATAGTCGATTTACTTTCAATTTAATGACCCTTCACTTGCAAAAAAAAAAAGAGGTACGATATTGAATCTTTTGTTACTGGGGCTATACCGTTTCCTCAAAGGAAATTCACAGCAGAAATGTCACAATGTACAATCTTGTGCCCTTTTTGAGATTGTTCAATCACTGAAAAGAGATTCTGTCAGTCAGCGCAATTTACAACTCATAAAGTCTGTCGCACCTCCAGAGAGGACAAATCATCAACCGGAGGACTGAATGAAGTTTCCAGTTTGTGGAGTGAATTTTCATCTGGTTCTCACTGCGGTAAATATCCCCATCCACCCTTGTTTCTCGTCTCATATCAAACTGTGTGATATGACATATGACAAAACCCAGAGTTTTGCGTTTTATAACACTAAAGTACTGTCTGAACCAGTATTGGTGCTGAGCCCTAGAGTAAGTCGCATGTAGAGAAACTGGTGTTAAAAAAATCAAAGCATAGTAATACTCCTTAATAAAATCTTAAAAGTCCAGTTGTCAGAAACCTATAGGAAAGTGTTCAATGGCGGCTGCAGAGGGGGTGAGGCATAAAGCAGACTTAATGTGACACTCGGTGTTGCAGTCTACCACAAATTGGCAACACAAGAACAAATGGACGATAAACATATTAAAAGAAGACATCATGGAGTACCATTCCCCTTCTGTGGACCAAAGCTGGTAAGTAATGACTAGATTAACACAGTGACAGAAAATCTGTCTTTCTATTCTTTGTGGCTCAGATCTAATCTTGCTGTGTCTGTTAAAGGAGGGATCCTCTTGATTTCCGCCTGTTTAGACAGCCATGGAAAGGATTAGAATGAGGTCTTATCACCAAGGTTACGAGCCTGCCTAAACCATGAGCGTGTGAGCGTGTATAAAATGCATACCCAGGCAGCACAGTTAAATAAGTATTTTTTTAAAGTATTTTTCTTCACTTGCAGAGCCATTATCCTTTGTAACACCCACATCAAAAAACACATTCCAAAAGTAATCAAAAGACTGACTCTCTCAAAAAGGCAACAGAACCAAAGCGAGTGAACAACTGCACTCAAACATCAATGTGCTGTTATATGTATTTTATCTTTGGTTTTCTTCTTTCAAACACAATCGAGTCTTCCAAGTGTCTAACTGTGTGGGGTTGAAAGAGGATGATTTTAACATGAGCTTCTGAGTCATGCGTCAGTATTGTGGAAGGTTTAATTGAAAGTCCAAAGTTAATTGTCAGTTCCGACATCGCCTTAAACCTGAATCTAGACTTGTGTGCTCTTCCAAACAGAATTTGGGACAATATTCATCGAGTATCTAAGAATAGGAGTGCTGAAAACTGAGGAACCTGGGACAGGTCTACCTCTTAAATCATAGTTAAGTATATGGTCATGCAGTCTGATAATTGATCCTACTCTGAGGCTTCTATTCCGAGAAGCACTCCTATTCTTGGATGCATTAAGTATAGTGCTGCTATTCTGAGAGGCTTTATGAAGTACAAACCCTGGGCTCTAAATCACCAGTGTCCTACTCCCTTGTCACTCTTAATTCTGCCTTTTTTACTGTAACAGACAGCTGCCATCATCCCTTGTGTGAAGAGATATGCTATGACCCTCGGTCCAAGCCACACTATTTGCAATGCCTTGTGATTTTAAAAAGACATGGGCGTTAAGGTGCAAAATCAATCACTTTTTCAAAAATTCTTGAAAAGTCGCCTTTTGCTGTGATCCGAGATTCTTGCTGGATACTGACAAAACAGCACAACAGATCATCTCAGCAACCTCCCTGTTATTGATTGAGCTTGTCTGGCACTTTGAAGCCAATTGATTAGGCCTTGTAAAATTAAAACTCATTCAAACACATCTGTAATCTTTCAGACAGGCCCGATCAGACGCTCAGCACGTTTGAGATGGCGATGTCCATGCGCAATCTTCGAGTTGTAATTGGTTGCGAATGGTTAAGTCTCTTTACAGAGCTTGCCAGTCTGAGTACCATGAGGTGTCACTGGGTGGTAAGATGTCAAGAAACACAAGAGAAAATCTTTTGCTTGATGGAAGACTCCTCTTTACTCTTAAAACACCACCTTCCCCCTTTACCTGGCTTTCTGCTATTGCATGCAAGCAACTTTATACAGGATGGTTAAAGTCACCACCTCACCAATGCCTTGTCAACTTCTAAACCTTTGCAGCTGTGTGTTTGTGTCATATTGCTGTTTTTTGTTGAGAGAACAACAAGACAGTCCTAATGCTATAACTGACCTTGTCATGTCCTTATAGTACGCAGGCACCCATCTGACAAGGTATCTCAATCAAACCCAGATCAATCTGCCATTAATCTCTGTCATCCCTGTGATCCCAGTGATGCCTTGAGAATACATCCATCACCATTTCTCCCTCGCTTCCAGATGAAACTCTGTTGTGGGTGATCAGAGGGGTGTGACAGAGCTAGCAAACTGTTTACATCTAATCGATATTCTAAGTAATCAATACAACTGATCTATATGTAATGTGTGGGTAAGACAGAGATAGAGTTGAGAGAGAGAGAGTGAGAGAGAGTGAGTTTTCACAGCGTAGCCTTTTTAATGGTCAGAGCTTTCAAACTGAATTGTCCATCTAGTCATTCAATAGCAGAATAATTTAGTACAAAAAGGACAGCAGTATGACCATTCCAATGAGTCCTACGGGCTAAGATGGTCACCACATGGGAAGCCATCTAGGGAGAAAAAAAAACCTCTTGTGGACTTCAGACAGATTGATTTATCAATTCAAGGCTAAGTGGAACAGTAGAAAAGTGACAGTGACCAAAACCCTTTTCTATAAACATCAATCAGTTTTCAGTTGTGATGTATGACAAGACAACACACTTCCTGTATGAGGCAAACTCCCAACTCAGCTGGCTGGGGCGAGTTGAGTCAGATACATGGATGAAGAAGGGTTATTTTTTTTATCAGACTGGTTGATTTTATTATGACAATGCACACTTCATAAGCAAAAAAGCCTTGGCATCCTGCAAAAAACCAACATTATGACTATACGTATCACTCGCTTGAGCCGGCATTGACCAGTCACCAAATGGACTGCACCTTAAATTATTATTGCAAAGGGTCACTTTCAGTCAAAACTCATATGCAAACATAAGGACATAAAAATAAAATTTGTGATTACATAAAATACGGGTCATTCCAACTTTGTATAGTGGGAGATACATTTCAATATGCAAACACACACGATAAAATAAAATATGTGACCCATGAGAAAAAAAGGTGTACATAATTGAATCATAATTGAATCTCTAAGCTAAGATTTTACAAATCGCAGAAGACTAATCATTAATCATGTTTTCTTTTCATAATCAAACAATTTGAGGCTGTATCAAAAACTGTAAAAAAATTAGAGATTTTCATCGACCGTTTTTCAGTGTGTTTTCCCTCCGATTAACTAATTACTGGAAACTCAGTGTTCTTTCATCACTTCCCTCTATCTCTCAGCCACAATCGTCTCTTCCGTGACCTCTTAAATGTGAATATCTGTACAATCCCTTCTGGGACAGTTTCCATGGCACACTATTTTTCTCCTCAGCTTGAAGAGAACGACTGCCTCCTTACATAAAAAAATAATTATCCCTGGTCTAAAATTAACTGTAGGGCTCTTCTTCCCATTTACGTTTGGAGCTACTGTACAAATACAGTTTAAACCTGATGGGTGAACCATAGTATGTACAAAAGACACTTACTGTTGCATCACCTAAATGCATCGAAGAAATGGCATTAACACGTTCGCTATAGTTTTGTAAAACTTCAAGTAAAAGCAGGAGGCCATTTTGAAGTCAAAATTGTGGAGGGAGGCGGTTCAATTGACACGAAATACATGAAACTTTGCATCTCACAAGTTGGTGAGATAATCTCTAACCAATAAAACTGAACTGTAGTTCATTTTTTTTCTTGACTAACCATGACTGAAAGTTGTTCCAATGTGACATTATTCACTCTCCCTCACAGATCTGAAACAACAGTGCATAGGCCAATCAAAGTTTACTTGTTTACACCTGCTGTTTACACCAGCTAACAACGGATGCTTTCCTCCCATCTCCCATTTGCTCTCATCCCCTATGAGATCAAATGGAAATGGAAAGCATCCGTTGTTAGGTCTGATTATCATTGTTCAATTATTTTTTACAAAAAGGGGAAAAAGAGCTCCTGCAGGTTATTTTAGTGAGGCACTCCCTTGCTTCCCTCTTTCCCTCCTTCCACCACCAAAAACTATAATAACACAATCTATCAGAACATCTTCCAGATATACAGTGAACTTTTAAAACCGATAAAACAAACAAATCATTTATTATTCATCTCTAAATCTTTTTAGGCTACCTTGTTATTCTCTTCTTGACTAGACATTGTGAATAAGGATAGAAACCGACAGCTAGTGTTAAAAGGCAAACCGTATTGAGTCTGAATACACACACACACACACACACACACACACACACACACACACACACATACGCACACACCCCGGCCTCCCATTCTTTTGTGTTGTCTGCAGGGGCGATTTGTGATCCTTGTGATAGTTTTTTTTCCATATTCAGAGAATCTCTCTCTCCTTATTAAAAAGAGTTGTTGCCTGCAGTGGTCTGTTGGCAGTTCATTGTCTTCTCGGAATATTCAAAAGCAAGACAAAAGAAGAGCTGTTAGGCAAAGTATTTTTAAATGAAGTCAGTCCAGAAAAAAAGAAGAATCTCGGGATAAAGACACAGAAACAAAAGAAAATCCAGTTTTCAAAACAACATAGAGAAAAAAATCAAAGCGGTGGGAGGACACGTCTCGCAATTGTTGCTGCTGACCAACCGGTTGACCTGAAAGCCAATGTGACGAGAAGTTGTTTGTCTTTTGCAGGCCACCGTAATAGCTGGGCTACCACTTAAACAGTAGTCCTTCCCAGCTGTCTCAACTAATCAGCCCATCTCTCTCCTGTAAAACCCCTCCCTACCCATTACTCCCCCTCCCAAAGTTCCCATTAGCTGTTTTGTACTTATAGCACCTCTTTTCATCCCTCCCCCTGTATATATCCAAACAGACAAACATCAGTATGGAAGCCATCACAGTTCCTCAGACATCCTCTCCCTCCACCATTTGTGGGGAGGGCTGGGTAAGTCTTAGGGCGGGACATAGGGAGGTGGGGATCTGTAGGGGGTCATGTTCTTGGGACGGGAGCCCTTGCCCTCCATGGGAGCGGTGAAGGGAGGTGGTGGCTGGTAGGGAGGCGCATTGGGGTCCTCGTCCCGCAGAGCTGTGTACTCCCCGAGTAGCTCCTGGTTGAGGGGAGTGGTCTCTGGGGTGGCCATGTTGGGGTACTCTGGGGGCGGAAGTGGGGGCTTCTCTTCCTGGAGAATCAAGGGCATACTAGAAGAAGGAGGCGGCTTAGAGTCATCCAGTTCATCGGCAAAGATAATCGGCACACCTTTTTTGATGAAGGTGGCCTGGTCCTCAATGGTCAATTTGCCCTTTCGTTTCTTCCTGTAGCAGATCATGGCAATGATGCCAGCAATCAACAAGATCGCTGCCACCACCACAGCAGGGATGACAGTGTGGAGGTAAACGTCATCTGTGCTCTGCCGGCCAGTTCCAAGTGCTGGTGTGACTGCTGGAGGTTCTGGAAAATCAAACTTTTTTGGTGGGACGAAGGAGTATGTTCTGCAGCTCGCCCTTCCATTGACCATGACGTCCAGCGGTCTAAACTCTGGCTCCATTAAGTTGTTGAAGGACTCTGTGGGCTTTCCCTCAGCATTGGCAAGCTTTGCGCTCATGATTGTGATCTGTTCCTTTGGACACGGGTGCTGTGGGAGGCTGGTGTTGGTCCACTCCACCACAATGGACCCTTTGGTAATGTTTCTCAGGCTCACTGTGCTGCTGTTGCGGTCACCCAGTGCATATGCCAGTTTCTTGACGAGAAGGATCTTCTTGTGGATGTTGTTGGTCACTGAGCGTGGCTCGCCATCAAACCGGGCTGTGAAGATCACCGGGCTCTTGTCATTTACAGGCCAGCGGTTCACCCGGACCTCAAAAGCATCAATGGTATAGAGGCCACCTTTATCAGTTGCCTGCATGAAGTATTCGTGCTTTCCAATATGTTGGACATCTGGCAGGCCGTAGAGAAGTTGGCTGGTGGTGTTGAACTGGATCCAGGAGTCATCTCCAACCACCTCATTATGGTTCTGTCTCAACGTCAGACGCAGTTTGTCTGTGGTTCCATCCTCTTTATCGAAGAATGTATCGGATGGGATCTTGACCTCGAAATAGGTTCCCACCAGTGCATTAACCTGGTCGATGGGGTTACGCAGAACCGGCTTCTCATTGAATGGCTCTGGGATGACACCAGGTGAAGGTGTTGTGCGCCTGGGTGGCTTGGCTGTGGTGGTCTTTGCCTCTCTGGGCACTGGTGTGGTTTTGGGCTTCTTGGGTTTCCTGGTGGGTTTTCTGGTAGGTGTGGGTGGAGTGACAGTGGCATCCACATATGTAGGCCTGGTCATGGTTGGCTGGATGGAGATGGTGCTGGTGGTTTCTATCACCCTGGTTGGTTGTTGTGGTCCCAAGGTTGGGGTGTGGGCAATAGGGTCACGGACCCTGATTGTGGGCTTGCCTGGCAGGGGCACAGGGCCTCTAACTGGGGGTGCAGAGCTATCTGTTGGTGCGGCAATGGAAGGAGAGGACAGGGTTGGGATAATCCTCACCGGAGGCTCCACAATAGTTGTAGGGGGAAGCACAGTCAGAACAGGTGTTGGGGTGTTGTTCAATGAGCGCCTTACCCGCTTGGGGATGTGGGGTTTCTTGTTGGCGATATGCCAGCCCACCACGGGGTAGCCCAGCTTGGCTGACATAGTGCCTTCCTTAGCGGGAGTCTGGACACTGTTAATGTTTGGGACCGTGCTCTGGTCCAGAGAGCAGCCAAGCTTCCATGATAGCAGCGCTCCATTTTCCACCACCTGGAGAATAAAGAAAATATATAAAACAGTCATTTGCTTGCTCCATCGTCCATCCACTTGTTCATTAAGATATTCATTAATTTATCCATACATAAATTCATTCACAAGGAAACATTAAGTCACTCACCTTTTTGGCATTCCCCGGCCCAGCCATGAACGCCGACATGTCAAACAGCCTGTTGTTGACCACAGGGAGGATCTTCATGTGCTGGAGCCCCACCCCAGAGAAGCTCCTCATGTTATCCAGCAGCTCGACCCTCTGCTCTGAGCTCATCTTGGTCAAATCGGCATCCAGGATGACTGTCAGCACTGTGACTGGTTCTTCGTTGCCGCACATGAACGGCTGGGCATCACCATCATTGAAGGCTTGGTTGAGTGCCAGTTGTGCAGAATCTGCATCCAAGTGATCATCAGGGTGCACCTCGACTGAAAAGACCTCTGGGGAAGAGAAGGTCTTGGTGTGGTTGGAGATGGAGACGGAGAGGTAATGGACGCCCTTGTCCTCATCCAAAGGAAGACCCTGCAGAATTCTGCTGTCGGCATCCCAGTGCAGCCAGCCAGGGAGGGAATCCTTACTCAGCTCTGTGATCTGAGAGTAGAAAGTGAAAGGGATGACAAAAGAGGTAGACGTGTCAAAAACATTTCTTGAAAATGAGCTATGTTAAAGGTAATCATAAACATTTAAAGGTGGAATATTTAATTTGATTGAATCTGAGATTCATATTTATGACGGATAATAATTAATATTTATCTCAAAACCAATATAAATATCAAACATTACAAAGCATGCATGGCAAAATTATGTTGTTGATCTGAGACAGACCGAAATCAAAAGTATTGACAGTCATTGACAAGCTTGAAGAAACAGAATATCTGATAATTGTTAAGACATTTTAAAATGTGATCCATTCCCTAAGTTAGGAGGTAACATTGCTTGTGATTAAAGGAAACTCTTAAAGTAATTCTTAAGGCTAAGTAGAAAGACAAAATATACCTGCATACTCTTGTTTTATTTCTACAACGTTTCAAGCATAAGGTCTTTGTCTGGCAATCGACAATTAAACAAAAGTTTTTAAAAAATAGTGGGTGCTTTTCTATAGTATGGGCCTTTGTATGCACCAATGCAACTTCTTCGTTTGGGACAGTCGTATGAATAAAGATAATAACTGAACACATTGTCAAAAACAATCTCTGGATATTTGTCAGGAAATTTAGAGAGCCCTATTGGGGGAAGAAAACACAGCACTTCATTTATTTATTCTATTTCATTTTTCTTCTTACACACACACACACACACACACACACACACACACACACACACACACACACACACACACACACACACACACACACACACACACACACACACACACACACAACTTTAGTTTCAAGCTAAGTAAAGGTAGTAAATCAGAGATAGAGAATGACATACAAGTTGTTTTTCCACATAGTATGTGCCTCAGTCCACTGAGACAGCAGGAACTCTCCCCATGACTGACACACACACACACACACACACACACACACAGCTCTGAATTGTCATTTAAACCACACTAAAATTAAAATAAGCCAATTATACGGCTGGGGACGCCCCCATGGCAGGAGGCTGATGGAGAGAAATGGATCACAGGGGAGTGACAATGCATCCGCACACATAAATCCAAAAACAAGAACAAATGCATCCTGCGCTCCCCAGCCCCTACAAGTTAATTCTGCAGCTAATAAATCCTGGTTGATAAATTATGTAGAGGCAATGCTCCCAAGGCACATCATTAATGCTCTAACCAGCACAGAGGCAGTGCCGGGGGAAAACACACACACACACACACACACGGACACCCAGATACATACATACACGCATGTATATGCATACAGGGTGTATACAGAGATGGACACATACACACTCAAACGCACAGGCACACACACACCTTGCCAGCAGCTGGGCTTTCAACAATGATCCCTCCTTGGACTGCAATACCTTTAAGACCCCTCCCTCCCTCCCTCTCATCCCTCCACACCTCCTCAAAGTCCCGAATATTTTTTTCTAGCCCCGAACCATATAACAGAGATCCTTAATGTTTAAGCATCCCCCCGACCCCACCCCTGTTTTCCCCAAGCGCCCCGCCACTGCTTTTCCCAGTGCCTACCAGCGTACCTGCCGTCGCCCCACCCTCAAATCCAGAGTGAGTGACGGGCGTTTCCGACACATAGTTTAGAGAGACAGGCACGAAGAAAAAATGGATATACACAGGTGTTTGTTTTGTAAAAAGCGTCCCTTGCTACCTTCCACTGGAAGATAAAGGGGAGGATTGTACCAAACTACCATACAAAAAATCACTAAGAAGCAGCTTTAGGCAGCAGAAACAGCAAAGGGCAGCTGTGGAAATAAGTGTCTCTTAACACTGTTTTCTCCTTTCGGTTTGCAGATGCATCAGTGCATTATTACATTATTTTGAATGTTTTTTCATTCAGAATCAACCCACGAATGAAAGAATGAATGAATGGGGATGATATAAAGTTTCCATGCCATCATTCTGGGGTGGTGAGGTAGGATCGTGTGAATATTATGAAATCCAGCCCCATTGATAACTAGAGATTTCTGAAACACAGAAATGTACCTCCACACCCCTCCACCTTGATAACCTTGAGAAAATATGCAGGATTTTAACAACTTGCTTCCACAACATCCACCAACATGATCCCTTATTCATAACAACTCTTCACAGCCGTACACAACAAATTTGTCCACTGATGTTAGGCAATAAAAACAGCCGAAATACACTCAAAAACATATTTTGACCTAAATATTTTTTCCATTTAGAGCTGTATTATGTTTCATTAGCTTACACTATTTCGGGGTGTATTTGCCTATACAAAAAAAAACAAAAAAACAAAATGCTTCTCTTTTCAAATGTAGCGACCTCGAGCGGTGTTTGATTTAATTTGTCAGGAGTTTGCCACAGTCTTAAAACTTCAAACTGAGCGCCTCGCAACATGGCACAGAAAATTAAATCACAAAAATACCGCAAAGGCCAAGTGAGTTGCCAGGCAGTAATCTCATCCTAACTGTCATAATTGCTCTGTAGATTGCTAAATTGCATCCTGAGAGCATGAGGATGATTCCTTGTTTACCTGCTGCCGACTAAATATAAGTAAGAGATAAAGGTGAGGCTTCATTTGATTTGTCAGGTACGTGAACGGCCAGAGGAGGTGAAAACACAGCAGGGTAACAACTAAGAAAATCGTTTAGACATTCGGCTCCAGTGGGCAACATTAGCTAGCGTGGCATAGAGTAAGAAGACTAGAAGGTGGCCGGTTTGAATCCCACTTGGGAAAATGTATGAGGTGAAAAAGGAACAGTCTTCCATCAACAACCGCTCCAGTGGTGCTCTCCAGAGGCCGGCAGTAGAAAACCGTGGTTGTACCGGGTGTGACGAGTGTACATGAGTATCCCTCCCGCTGCAACTCCCCCAGGCCATCGTTGTAAAAAGAAAGGTTAAAATGAGAAACAACGCTGCCTTTTCAGGGTTTCCTACCTTATTAAACTCTCATATGGCTCAGAAGGGAGTTTCTAGTTTTTGGGACTTTGGACTGCCTAAAAGAACATGACAGATGTACCAAATCCCCCAAAATGTCAAGAAAAATATTTTGTATCTTTCCCTGGCACAAGGCTTCAGAGTAAGAGAGCTTGATGTTTGGCCCTAAAGGTTATCATGTGCTTTCACAGATTCCTTCAGCCTCCCTATCCCTCCACACAACCCGTACCATTGGCAAGGTTACTGCCTAAGCCTTTCTAAAACAGCCAGGGAAGATTTGGGAAGATTTATTTGGGGAAGCAGAAAAGGGCTACACAGCAAGTAAGAAAGAGACAAGACTACTTTCCTCGGAAGCTTTTAAAAGGTAGCGGCAAGGGCAAGTCGGGGCAAAGACAGAAGCAGCTGTCATGAAGTAAATTGACTCGGGGGGGGGGGGGGGTGGATTTTCTGAGCAGTCTCCCACTGACCAGCGAGCAGCTCCTTTCACATGCATGCGTTACTGCTGCACTGCTGGGAAGAAAATGCAACCGTGTTCTCATTTCTGCAAGGAAGGAAGATAAATGTATTGCTATGACAACCAGTTGCTTGAGACACATGTTGTTCTGTGTGATACGTCTTTTTTGTTTCCCCTTTACATTTCATTTACAAGTCCAATGAATGTTGAGGAATTTCTCGGTGACAATGGTGGCAACTTACAAGAGTTTCACTGAAATGTGAGTAGATTCATGGCCTTCCGTTGTATGTGTTGATGCTCTAGCGGTTGGTAAGTCGTGCACGGGTCAGACGGAAGATGGGAAGCGCTCAGGAAACACCAATATTGTTACCCGGCGTAAAGGAAATCAGTGTCTTTGACGCCATTAAGAGACTCGAGCAACTAGGAGAGTACTTCTGGTGAAGCAGCGAGGGGTGATTTGGGGAATGAATCGTTGACATCTGCGGCGAAGTCGAAGCATAGCTGTCATAGCACGCCACATCTGCCGTGCCCCTTCACCCCTCAGTTAAAAGACCCGTTAATTAAAATGAGAGGGATGATAATCTCATCAAAAGATGGGGCCCGTTTGATCATCTCTTTCTCACGGACACAGACGCCAGCCAGAAAGAGAACCGTGACTATCAGCGGTATAAGCCGGCTCGAACGGAAACAACCGGGGCGAGAAAAATATTTGAAGTCTACGTGATGGACAGGCGTGAAACATCGCGGGACATTATCACATTGCCATCATCCTCGTTTTACTCCGCTTCACTGTGCCCTCGCTGCATCTGCCTTCTCAGCGTCTCTGCGTTTAGAGTTGCAAATCCTTGATCGCGGAGAGTATAACCGCTGTTGCAGGTGTGACAGTATTACGGCTCGGACAAAAAGTAAAAGAAATGTATCTGAATTGATCTCCAACGCTGCGGTTGAGGCGCATCGCGTTGTGTTTGCTTGTAGAGCAGCAGCACACGAAGAGACAAGACCGGTAGACCAGTAGCATTACCCCCCCCCCCCCCCCCCCCCACGTGGACATTATTGATTGTGAGACCAATGTCAACGCAATATCTCTGTGCTTGGAGATCACAGTGTTGCAGCCGCCACCTCGCTCAACCTCTCCTGTTTGTCCCGTCTTTCTCCCTCCCTCTCTCCTCTCGCTCTCACTCGCTACCTGGTCGTTCGTACGGCATCTATCTATACCCCCACCGCCACCTTTATTTTC
This sequence comes from Hoplostethus mediterraneus, assembly GCA_034670385.1. Classification (NCBI taxonomy): domain Eukaryota; kingdom Metazoa; phylum Chordata; class Actinopteri; order Trachichthyiformes; family Trachichthyidae; genus Hoplostethus; species Hoplostethus mediterraneus. Next base: position 12,976 of record JAXDDW010000159.1, on the reverse strand, counting down.
TCCTGAGAGACAAGCAATTTCATCACAGACCTCTTCTGAGGACAGACGAAGGCAGGGGGGAGAGAGAGAGAGAGAGAGAGAGAGAGAGAGAGAGAGAGAAATAGACTGCGGCTGGGATATTGAGAGAGATAGAAAGGTAGAGGTGGAGAGAGACGGAGAAAGAGATAGATCCAGCAAGCAAGGGATACAGAAACAGAGCGAGGAAGAGACTGTGATCCCCTAAACATAAAGATATTACGAGGAGGCGTCGAGTCCCTTGGCGTTCGGGGGAAGAAAGCAGCTCATTGTTGCGGGGAGAGGAGAGCATGGAGAAAGGAGGCCATTGTTACCGGGGACCCGGGTGACAGCTCGACAGATAAGCCTCATATTTTGGAGGACGCGAGGGAGGGGGAGAAAGAGGAGGTGCAGCCTTTGTGATATGATGATTCGGGGGGGGGGGGGGGGGGGGGAATGAAGCTTGGGGTAGCGGGGGGGGGGGGAATGAAAAAGTGGGAGGAGGGGATGTTGAGAGAAGGTGGGAGGGGAGACAAAGAGCTAGGGAGGGAGAGAGAGAGAAACAAAATGGGGAGGAGGAGAAAGGATGAGAGTTAATGGGAAAGAGAAGAGGTGAGAAGTGGAGAGGGACTGAGAGGAAACCAGTGCAGGCTGCGCGAGAGAGGGAGGTAGAGAGACATAGTGCAAAGAGAGAGAGAGAGGAAGAGAGAAAGTCTACAGAGAGAGAGAGAGAGAGAGAGAGAGAGGGCGTATCGGGAATTGCTGGCGCAGTCAAGTGTTTCCAGTGGAAAATGTGAGGCGAAGCGGAGGGATGGATGAATGGAGGGAGGGATGGAGTGGAGTAAAGAGCTGTAGGAGGGTGGGGATCGGGGGGGTCCTTTGGGTGGCCAACAGGCAGGCGGATGTTTACGAGGGGAAATCCGTCTTACAGCCCATTTTCTACCGTTAAAAATTCATTTGTGGCCACAGCAGGCACATTCACACTCTCTACCAGCGCAATCTAGGAATGATGTCTGGTGGTGATGATGGACGAAACCCTGCAACTCCAAAACTTGTTCAGAAAAACAGCCTCGTTTTGAGATTGACGACGATGAGTTCTTGAGATTCCACTTTTTTTTTTTTTTTGGGTGGGATTAAAAAAAAAAAAAAACCCCTACTGGACACAAGATTTCCATTTGATAACAGTGATATGGAATGGGACTGAATATTCCCATTCCTGAAGGAGGTTCCAGGAAAAATATTACCCCTATTCTATTAATAGGCTCCGTTGTAGGACGGTGCGATCCACAGGCTCCGGTACATGAGGAAGACATTATGGGCTGCGGGACTTGAAAAAAAAAATGTCATTAAAATGTTTGCGACTGCAGTACGAGAGAGAGGTTTGCGTGCAACTGCAGATGTACACATGACAAATCGACTCCAGCAACACTCCATGCTCTCTCTGATACACTCATATGAGAGTGCACGTGCACACATACACTCATAACCGCAAATATACCTCTATTATATAGTCGTTAAAGTATAATGATTGAGAGGGCTCTTAGCAAAGAAGCCTGCACTGAAGAACGTGCTCTCTCGCTCTCTCTCTCTCTCTCGCTAACACACACAAACACACAACCTGAGTTGAACCTGGTTGCCAAGGCCTGCAGTGAAACTCATAAAGCTCTCGCTCTCTTTCCCCCCTATGTCTTTTTCTACCTCTCTTTTGTCCGTGCAGAGAAACACCATTTTCTTGCAGTTTACGGCGATGAATGGCTGCACAAACGGCAACAGAAGCTGGCCATTGTTTGCTTCTGTGTGGATGCGAGAGGTAGAGAGAGGTGCAATGTCTGTGTGTGAATGTGTGAGGGCAAGAGAGACGTGTGTTTGTCTCTCTCTCTCTCTCTCTTGAATGTGTGGACAAAAGAGAGGGAGACTATGGACATGTGCGAGAGAAAGAAAGACACCGCATGAATGTACGTAAGTGAAGACGAGAGAGAGAATGAAAGAAAGAAAGAAAGAGAGAGAGTAATTGTGTGTGTGTGTGTGTGTGTGTGTGTGTGTGTGTGTGTGTGTTTGATTGGTAGGCAGGAGGGAGATGAGGACACAGCAGCTAACCTCTCCGCTAGCTACTTATGCAGTAGTCATCCAAAGAGCAGTCTTGGTTTAGCAAACTACCTGCTGTGCTAGACTGGACACCGGGAGTAGGAAAAATGTACAGATGGATATATATATATATGCAAGTGTGTATATATATATGTATATATACGTGCATGCATGTGTATGTCTGTGTGACCCCTGCAGCTTGGATTAAGCTCGGTGTGTTTGTGTGTGTGTGTGTGTGTGTGTGTTATCTCTGTCTCAGCGTGCGGCTCATTTTCTGCAGACTCTCAGCTCAGGCTCTGACTAATGCTGAGCCCCACCAGAATTACTCACTACCATCAACACACACACACACACACACTCACACTCACACTCACACTCACACAAGTAACCAAGTATCTTCACGAGGTAGAAATTTTCTAGTACATTTTTTATTTCGTGAGGGGAATTTATGTCCGTGCTGGGGTAGAACAGCATGTTCACGCACACGCACACGCACACGCACACGCACACGCACACCACACACACACACAGCAATGGTATGCCCACACAATGATTTTTTTTCCCAGAGTAATAAAGACTAGTGAACATTTCTGAGCTAGGCATCTATTATAAAGAGGACAAACAACCCTGATTGTCCTCTTAACATTTCCCTGCAAATCCCCTCGGTCCCGTCTGAAAACTGAAATACTGACAGCGGCTGGGCATCCCGCTCTCCTTGGCGAGCAAACAAACCAACATTTCAAAACAAACAAAAAGATGTAATAGTTCTGGTCTGGTCTGTTCTCATCCTTTAAATCTGCTTTTGCCAAATGCTCCTGGTTTTGTAGTTAGCTGACACTGTCCTCTATGTAATGAAAACATTTCAACAGATTCAGAATGACTTTAATTGCTGAGAAGAGAATAAATATAAATGAATAGGAGTTGTCTTGGTGCCGAGACATATCAATAACTTACAGTATGACACACATGGCCCAAGGACAACAGGATGTATGGTGCAAAGGGACAGTCAACACTCAACATTCAATATTGTATAGCTACTGTATGTGCATTGGACCAGCGTGGCATACAGAAGAGTTCAGCTGTACAGGGAAGTGTTGTGAGTGACTAATAGTATAATGGTCCAGTGCACAATGAAGGAGGACCAAGCCAAACCACTGTAAATGCATTGTAGAGTAACAAAGCTGTGGGAATCGGTGGGAAAACACAATCAATGACATTTTATCGTAAGTTCCTCTTTTGTTAGAGGATACGAGGTTTCTCCACGATGCTGGAGAAACAGAAAAAAGAACTCAGCTCCAAGTCGATTTAGTCGCGCTACTTTGAGATGTTTGATGAACAAACCTTCCCTTTCCCTCCAGCCATCTCCATCACTGTAACCTGACAGGCCAAGCGCATCCTTTAAGAATCATTTCTCCTCCGAGATCCCTGACAAACCACTCGGCCAAGCCCCCGCTTGTCCCTAGGTCAGCAATTATCCCTTTTTCTTTGATGCAGCGTGAATAAAACATTAGCTATCTTTTTCCGGCTAACGAGCTATAGTGGAGACACAAGTCATTAAATCTTAAACACATAGCTCAGGGATAATGAGGGACATGATACGAAGCAGCCTTTTCTTTTGAAGCGGCAGAGATGCAGGGCATTAAGAGATGGAGGCTGGCCACTCAAGACAGAATCAACGTGGTCAAACACACAGTGGGTTCAAGATGAGAGGGACGACATGTGAAGACTTTCATTCCAAAATGAGTTATCAAGTGTTTGAAAAACATGACATCTACTCTTACCAAAGGACTGCTAGCAGAAAACTAAAACTGATTAGGACTCTTTTTTTTAAGGGATAGTAACTTAAGCCCTTAATTGGTAAAATGATGTTCCTCATCATTTTGAGGAGCCTCTACATTTAAAGCTCTTGTTTATTTGCTTCACTTATTTGGTTTGAGGGAGAGATTGAAAAATATATTGTGATGTTTCATGGTTAAGTGTCAGAGCTTTATACCTCTGTCCTCACAAATAGGAGTTGTAATGTAGTGGCTCCATATAGCTGAAGGAATATAATCTTGTATCAGTGAATCTTATAATCCTCTATTATTACTAAATGTAATGTAATGTAAATGTATTAGTAAATGTTTTAGCCTTTATAAATTATTATAGTGTGATATCAGTAACAACAATATAATTTAAAGTCAAATTACATCAAAATATTAATCTTTAGGCAACCATGGAATCAATGAAAACATTTTTGAAGATAAAGCAGACAATAGTTGCCCCCAATTTAGCAGATAAAGTTTGATGAACTGTCACACATCTCAATGTGTTTTTGGGATGATTAAAAATAAAATTCAACAGCCAAATATAAGATTAAATAATCAACCAATCAGGAAAGGTGGAACAGCTTAAATTACATAACCAATCAATAGGAAACTCTCTCCTGAGTCAGATAAGCCATCACTCATGTCAATGTGAGCAGGCAGACAGGCAGACAGACAGACAGACAGACGGATAGATGAATAGTTTTCAAAATGCGAAAAACTTATTTCCATGTTTCTGGGCAACAGGATGTTCCAGTACCACTCAGATAGCCCTTTGGGCACCTTGTCAGAGTTGCTCAGAAAAGTGCTTGGTGTGGAACTGCCTTACCAGGTCAGTCTGTAATCACAGCATCCAGAATCTAAATATAATCTGCTACTGTAACAGTCAGACGCCAAATATGGCTTGGCTCACTCCGTCCGCCTGGAAAACCAATGAAAGCAGCACCTCTCGCTGCAACCCAACTTCCCCCCCCCCGGGTGACAACCAATCCTCCAGCAGGCTCGGTTGGTTGGTCCAAGACTCTTGGTTGCTAGGCTACAAAGGGACACACATAACAACAGCAGGCGATGGCGGACAGGCAAAAAAATATCTCTCTTTGGAAAGTTTTAAATCATGTCTTTTTTTTGTTTTTTTTTGTTTTGGAGGTTAAGGAATCAAACTGTGGCCGTTTTGGCAGTAATTATTTGGGCTAAAGGTCAAATGGAAATTATGCCCTGAAATCCACACGGACATGAAGGCATTAATACGACCAACAGCGGGATACTACTCTGGGTAGAAGAGAAGGGAATGATATCCAGTAGAAGTATGTCAAATACACAACCCTCAGCTCAAACTAAGACACACTGAATTATGAATGAATTTGCGGGAGTATATAATTTGGAACATATGAAGCAGACTGCCTACCGTATGTTTAGCTACATAGCAACATGGCCACCACTATTCTGGTGCCAGTAAACCAGTTCGCGGCATGCTAGCTAACAGCTAGGATGACTCATATGTTCTGGTGTGTGTGTGTTTTTATCTTTGGGTTGCCTCCTCCCTCTCTCTAATACCAGTTTTCCACTGCCATCCTGCCAGCTACAACTATAGAACGACTGAGGCTTATGGGGTGAGTCTCTCTGCGGAAAAAAAAAAAAAAAGGAGGGATTGGGTTGTTGGAAAGAGAGAAAGGAGTGAGAGACGGATGACAAAGTGATAGCAATAGTTCAAATGTAAGAGGAGGGCTCTGAGAATCAGAAATAAGAGATAGGTAAAGGAGATGATGGCCATAGTTTTGAAGAGACAGAGAAAAGAAAAAAGAGAAAAGAAAGAAAGAAAGTGAGAGAGAAGTATACAGAAGAGACAGAGAGGAAGAGACAGGGTGTTGCCAGCTAGTCTGCAGAAAGAGGTGGAGAGAGAGAGAGAGAGAGAGAGAGAGAGAGAGAGAGAGAGAGAGAGAGGCAGAAAGCTATGGAAGAGAAAGAAGGGAAGACAGAGGAGGGAGTGACAGTGATAAAAGACAGGAGGGAGTGATTCCTTCCATCATCAGCGGAGAGCAGGGGAAGATCAGCGAACAGTGGAAATTTAACAAGATGCCAGAAAGAGAGAGAGAGAGAAGGGGAGAGCGAGACAGTGAGAGTGCAGGGGAGAGAGAGAGAAGGGGGGGATGAAGAATGAAATGAAAGAAAAGAAATGAAGCGGCGGGGAGGAGAGGAGAAAGTCGGTTTTCCCACCAAAACGCCCCCAGGGGGAAACGGCCCTTTACAACAGCAAGCTACTGTCTCCATTCATCAGGAGAGGAGAGATCCAAGCAGCTAGTCAATGTGTTGTGACAACCACACACACACACACACACAGCAGTCGTCTCTATCACAAACACATAGCGACTCTCTCGTTCTCTCTCTTGATATCACACACACACACACACACACACACTCTGCATCTCCTCTCTGTGTGATCTCAGACTGTGTTAAGAGCAGAGGGAGGCCAGTGTTTTACCAAATAACCTGTTTGTTATCCTGGGTTTCGCTTTGGAGAGAGAGAGAGAGAGAGAGAGAGAGAGAGAGAGAGAGAGAGAGAGAGAGAGAGAGAGAGAGAGAGAGAGAGAGAGAGAGAGAGAGAGAGAGAGAGAGAGAGAGAGAGAGAGAGAGAGAGAGAGAGAGAGAGAGAGAGAGAGAGAGAGAGAGAGAGAGAGAGAGAGAGAGAGAGAGAGAGAGAGAGAGAGAGAGAGAGAGAGAGAGAGACTGTTAGTATTAGTCTTCCTACTGATGCAAACACACACATCCAAGTATGTGCACAGGAATACACAATCAATTTAACACACACACACACACACACAGGCATACACCCACGCCCAATTGTTTCACTCACAAACACACATGCACACATAAACCATCCACACAGAAGTACACGCACACACACACACACACACACACACACTATACAAACATCCCCGCACCACTGGACAACTCAGACTTCTTCTTCTTCCCAGAACGATACAGTACAAAAGAGTTTTCAGCGTCGGTTATTTCCTGGAACCAAAGAAAGAAAGAGGAGGAGGGGGGCGGCGAGCCCGCCCGCCAGCCGGCCCGTCAGCCAATCAGCTAATTATGCTGGTAATTGTGGTAATGAGGCAATGGAGAGTACTCATCTGTTGGCCAGAAACCCCATTCTGGCGGCCACTTTCATTAATAACGCGAGACAATATACCCACCGGTGGGCATTTGAATCCCTGCAGCACCTGCATACAGATGCAGAGGTCCCGCCTTCTATCTGCGGTGAATGATCGCTGTGCTGCTGCCGCTCTGCCGCTCAGAGGGCTGGTTCAGAACAGTCCAAAATGGCGGCCTCTCCAGCCCTACGCATATCGGTCAGTCTCACTTATTTCAACGCCAAAAACGTTAGAAATTGCACGTTAAATAATCCTGCGGTGAGATGACCTGGTTAGAAATGTTGTCAGACGGCGGTCCCAGGAGTAATGGTTGGGATATACAGTACTGTGCAAAAGTCTTAGGCACGTTTAAAACAAATCCGTACAGCGAAGATGCTGTGATGCCCCATCAGATCTGGATTTTCCACCAAAATGAACTTTCATATATTGTGTTTACTCTGCTTCTATTGCAGCCCAACCGTCCTGGTAGGGGGATCCCTCTCTGAGTAGCCCCTCCCTCTCTGAGTAGCCCCTCCCTCTCTGAGTAGCCCCTCCCTCTCTGAGTAGCCCCTCCCTCTCTGAGTAGCCCCTCCCAAGGTTTCTCCCAATTTTCCAATAAGGTTTTTGTGGGAGTTTTTCCTTGTCCTCTGTGAGGGTCTAAGGCTGGGGGATGTCATGTACTAATCATTTATTATTTTCACATGTTGGGCACTGTGAAGCCCTTAGGGACTGTAATAGTGATTAAGGGCTATACAAATACATGTGATTTGATTTGATTTGATTTCAGAAATAATGAAATTAAAAGTTCCTAAATATCAAAATTTGACTATAAAGAGCAGTAATGTAAAGAAAAAACAAAGAAAAAACAAAGAATAAATAAAAATCTAGGGCCAAATTCATATTAACAAATCTAGGGTGCCTAGGACGTTTGCACAGTACTGTATATGGGAATCCTAGGAAACCCCGTCTGGATCGGTTCACACTTTTAGAGCCAGACTCGATGCAATGGTTGTTATTCTCCATTATCAGCCCTTTGTCACTTGACTTATTATTGGAGAAAAACCAAGAAACAGCTCATATTTATAATACAAAACAGGAAAAATGTAGCGCTTGTCACACACATTATTAGCGTGTAAATATACGATGCGTTTCTCACGTTTTATATTTCATCCTCAGATGTGTGAAATCACCTCCGGCCTCGCGTCGCTACCTACTGGGCGGAGGTGCCGGACCACCAGCGGGCAGCCCTCAGCCGTGTGAATGGTCCAACAGCGCTGTGTTCACCGGCTGCTCAGCAAAAGGTGAATGGGCAGCAGGCTGTCACGGAGCGACCTCTCACACTCTGGCAGATTTTCATATGAAAAGGCCATTAGTATGAGTGCAACGCCAAGCACAAAAAATTGATTTGGCCTTTTCCGCTCCGCAACCTTGAGCACCGACCTTCCCCGATACCTGAGGGGGGGCTCACTTCTAAAGAGAGGGGGGAGGTGGAGGTGTTGAAAGTGGTAATGGAGGGTAAAAGCTTTCTAGAGAGAGGGAGTGAAGGGGAGACGGAAATTAGAAATGGAGGAATGAAAACAAACGTTGTAGGCGTTTGGCTGACACTCTCACTGTTGACGGCCTGTTGCATCACACCTGTTGCGTCAAACAGCCTGGACTCAAATTCATAGTGACCGTCCCGAAGAGTAACGCAGCGTCATTTCCTATGCTATTTTTTTTTTTACGAATCGTGTGAAACAGGAGGCGGAGCTAAACGGGCGTGGAGGAAAATAAGGGTGTGGAAGTTCCCGACGAGCCGGATTCAACTCCCGACTCACGCAGACACGTTTTCTGCGATCGATCACGTGGCTGCCGGCTTGCGAAAACCTCCACCCACAACCCCACCCTGCTGGGTATCAGCCCCTCCATCGCTCCTTCCCCCTACCTCCCTCCCTCTCCACCCCTTTCTCTTCTCCCCCTTTCATGCCGGCTCCCTCCCTACCTCTTCCCTGTTCTCTCCATCTTTTTTTTGGCTTTCTGCGCTGAGCCTGTCAGCTCCTATTGGCTCTACTAGGGGCCCGCGGCTTACAGTGTGACAGATATAATCAGGTTTATGGGGGGGGGGGGGCGTTTGGGAGGAAGGAGGAATAGGAGGAATCGAGAAGGGGAGGAGAAGGAGAAGGAGGAAGGGGAGGAAAGAGGTAGAGGAGAGGGTGGACAGCGTGAGAGGAGAGAGGGAAAGGTGAAGGGCAGCAGAGACTGAGATGGTGAGGAAGAGGAGGAGGAGGAGGAGGAGGAGAAGCAGGTGAAGGAGGAGCAAGAGGGCAGATTGAGAGGGAGAGAGAGAGAAAAGGCACATTAAAGATAGAGGAGGAGAGAGGAGGAGAAATGGGAGAAGAAACAGAGACAGAGGGAGGGAGGAGGGGATGAAAGGTGTGGTCTGGGAGAAACAAAACTGAGGAGGAAGAGTAGGAGAAGAGGAACAGGAGAGGGAGAAAGAGAAATAGTTGGAGAGGAGGAAGAGGACGAGAGATGAAAAGAAAGAGGAGAGAGGGCAGGAGGTGCTACCAGTCTCCTCATGCAGCCGTCCGTGGAGGGAGGAGGTTTCCCACTGCTCTGAGTGGTAGTGGGGGGGGGGGGGGGGGGGGGGGGGGGTCATTGACTGACAGGGCAGAGATGATGCTGTGAATGTCAGATTTCGTGCTGTGTGTGTGTGTGTGTGTGTGTGTGTGTGTGTGTGTGTGTGTGTGTGTGTGTGTGTGTGTGTGTGTGTGTGTGTGTGTGTGTGTGTGTGTGTGTGTGTGTGTATGTGTATAAGAGGCCCTAAGGCCTGGGCAGAAACTGCTTGGTTGAGCACTGGACTTGTGAATTTCAAACAGTTGGCATGTTTCACACACACACCCGAGGAGAGGAGAGGGGAGGAGAGGAGAGGAGAGGAGATGAGATGAGATGAGAGGAAAGGAGAGGAGAGGAGAGGAGAGGAGATGAGAGGAAAGGGGAGGATAGAAGAAGAGAAAAGAAGAGAGGAGCGGAAAAAAAAAGTCGTCAAGAGTCGCAAAAAATAGCAAAAGGAAACGAGTAGCAAACGAGAAGACGAGCCAAGACAGGAGGACAGAGTGGCTGAATAATGGCGACACCATCCAACCTCACCTCCACAACCACTTCACTGAAACACCCCTGAGAGGAGAGAGACCCGGACACTGACCCAACCAGGTTTTGTATCAACCGTCGCATGAAATGTACATCCCCCATTGAACACACACACACACACACACACACACACACACAAGCCTCAATCTGCTAAATAAGCTCCTGCGACTGGGCGTGCTCAGTCATCTGTGAACCGCAGACAAAACATCAACATGTAAGAAAACAAAATAAGAGCTTCCCTCCTACCGAAACGAGATGTAAAAATATAGAAAATGATGCTGCGGTGAGAGAAAACGGATAATACAGTATTTAACCGTGTTTAAACGGGTGATTAAAACAGTAGCAGCATTCATCTTGTCCTTGTACCACTTCTGATTTCACACAACGTAATTATCTCTGACATTTTGAGCTATTACCGTTACATTTTTATTTCCTTTTTTTTTTTTTTTGGATAGTGGATCCAGTGTGTTTGAATGAAAGCGCTCTGATCTGCCTGGTGCGCCTGAAGACAGTATTTTTCTGTGTGGTGTGATTGTGTGTAAATGGGTTGGATTTTATTAGGGACACTTAAAGTATAAACACATTTTCATGCTGCTCACTGGGGAACTTGATTGATATGATGTGATACGATCTGAGAGGGGGAGAAGAAGGGGAGGGAGGGAGGGAGGTGGGAAGGAGGGGTGGGGATGAGACTTTAAAGGAATGAAGGGATGGAGGCGAGGGACGAGAGAATGAACGAGGAGAGGGAATAAGGGATGCCAAATGAAAGGCTGGATTGGAGGGGAGGGGAAGAAGAAAAAGCGGGAGGAGGAGACGATGATGAGGGATTGGGGATTTTTTAAAAGCGAAAGGAGGAGCTGGCCAGGGTGGGAAAAGGAGCAAAGGATGAGAGGAGAGAGAGAGAGAGAGGATTGGATAGAGGGATGGAGAGGAAGAGAGAGAGAGAGGGAGCGTACGACATGACGGGCTGAGGCAGGAGGAGTTAAAGTGTTGAACCGTAAGAGGGATCGGGAGAGAAGAGGGGGGGAGGGGATGGAGGAGAGGGAGGCGGGGAGGGATGGGAAGACGAACGAGAGGGAGACAGGGAGATTGATGGATGCGATTTGATTTTAGGATGCATATTTCTGCAACTTTTTTTTTGCAAATTGGACATTTTTGAGGGGGAGGAGGGAGGGAGGGAGGGAGAACACAGGGAACGATCTGAAAAGCTTAGCTGGGAGGAATGGGACAAATGTAAAAGTGTATATAAGCAAGAGAGAGAGAGAGGGGGGGGGGGGAGAGAGAGAGAGAGGGATGGGAGGGGGGGGAGAGAGGAGAGAGGGAGAGAGGCAACGGGGGAGATGATATCGAATGTCCAAATCATTAGGGAGGAACAGAAAGAGGGAGAGGGATGTGATTTAAAAAAGTCTTCGCTGGAAGGAAAGTGTGGAAATATATAAGAGGGGGGGAGACTGAGGAGAGGAGAGGAGGAAGGGAGAGGGAGGAGAGGGGAAGAATGATGGATGATGAAGAGGAAGGAGGGTGCATGAGAGAGAGAGAGAGAGAGAGAGAGAGAGCAGACAATGGCACTAAAGCTTCCCGTCCTGATATGAGGACACATCTATTATAGAAAATTGCCCATCGTGGAAGATGCGGTGCAATTAAAAAGGACATATTGCTGTGAACTGCCTCCACTAGGTGTTGCCTCAGGACCTCCAGCACACACACTCACTGACATACTGTTCAGGAAGAGGGTTTCTGATTGGTCCTCTGAGTTCATCTGGAGTCGGCCCACTCGTTTTGTGCCCTGACCCGCGAGCCCCGCCCCCGTGTTCTTTTATCTCTTTTTAACGGCTCGTTTACGACGCCCAGATGTTTCTGAGGACCGCCGTCGTTACGGGCGAGACAAATGTGTCGACCTACCCTTGGTAAATAAAGGGAAGGAAGGAAGGAAGGGAGGAAGGACGGAACGATGTAAGGAAGCGTTTAGTCTGTGACTCACCTTGACGACGTCGCCTAGGTAACCGTCCTCCATCTTGTTTGGCACCTTCATCTGGAAGATCCGGCCCCACCACCGCCGAGGAGTCTGGGAAGGCGTTCTGCTGAGTCGCCGCCGCCACCGCCGCCCCCCCCCTCCGGTCGCTACGGCAACGGCCGCCTCCATCGCCCTGATACCTGCCGTCACCTCCTGGAAGTCCCGGAGGAGCGAGGAGTGCATGGAGGCCTCCAGCTCTCTTCCTCCTCCTCCTCCTCCTCCTCTCTCGCGTTCTCCACCTGCCTCCATCATCATCATCTCCATCTCGCCCAGCACTTCCATCTCCATGTCGGCGCAGACGGGCGGAGGGAGCCGGGCCGCCAGCGCCAGCAGCAAGCCCAGAACCAAGGCTCTAGTCCTGGGTAGCCTCACGTCCAGCCCCCGGCTCGCCCCCGGGCTCCCGGAGCTCCGCTTATCGCGCATTCTTCGCCTTTTCGTCGGGCTGTCACTCACACGGGGGGAGAAAAGAGAGGATGTCCAAGTGGGAGGGGGGCTGGGGGGGGCAGCATGCACCCCGGCGGGAAAGAGCAAATCCCCCCTTTCAAATCTCCCTCCCTCCCTCTCCTCCTCCTCCCTCTTTCTGCCTTTCGTTTCCGTCAAAAAAAAAAGCAAAAAAAAAAAAAAAAGCTCTCTGCTCAGCCGGCACCTTGCAAGAACCTCCCCTCCTCCCTCCTTCTCTGCCTCCTCCCTCCTCCTCCTCTTTTGTCCCCTTTTCTTCGCTTCTCTTTTCCTTTTTCTCTCCCCCCCCACCTCTGCTTGATTCTTCCTCTTCTCCTTGGTTTTGTCGCTCTTCAAGTAAGTCCCATTAGGAGTCCTTT